>CM025627.2:2855326-2875432 GCA_014621495.2 Entosphenus tridentatus
ACTGGTTGGCTGGGTAGATGGTTATCTTGGTGTCTGGGTGGATGGATTAATATATCACTGGCTAACTGGTTGGCTGGGTAGATGGTTATCTTGGTGCCTGGGTGGATGGATGAATAGATCACTGGCTAACTGGTTGGCTGGGTAGATGGTTATCTTGATGGCTGGGTGGATGATTTGGTGACCGGCTTGCTAAATGGTTGGTTGAGTGTATGGTTACGTGCGTGGATGGCTGTCTTGCTGATTGACTGAGTGGCTGCCTGGATTTCTAGATGGTTAAGTAAATAACTGTGGTACATGGGTGACTGCTTGGCTGGTAGGCCGGCTGGTTGGATGCCTGCCTGCCTGCCTGCCCGAGTGGCTGCCTGTCCGGCTTATTTGTCGGGCCGTGTGCTTTAACAAAAAAAAATCTGGGATGGCCACCGATGGTGGATCTGCCGTACGGCACCGCCGTGTCCATTCACGGCGGTGCCGTCAGGCGCGCACATGGACCACGTGCGCCACGCGCCGGGCCCCGCCGTCTCGCCCGACCGCCCGCAGGAGTTTCCCGTGGAGTGCGGGCGAGCGCTAATCCCGCTGTCGCGAGCCCTGTAATTGGAGCGGTTTACCTGGCCGCGAAATCTAAGCTCCCCCCTCCTCCGGCGCTCGATGTGCCGCGTGCTCGGCGCGTCGCCGGGGTGGGGGGTGGGTGGGGGGGGGGGGCGGCTCGTGCCGCGAGCGTGGACCCGGCACGTGACGTGAGCTCTTACGAAACGGAGACGCGAACCTCGAACAAAAATACATGCCGGTTGGCCTCCTTCCTAGCCGCTCCTCCTTATTGAATCAGAATTCTGTATTCGTCGTGGAGAAAGACGTTGAGCTATGACGCTTCAGGAGTGCAACGTGTAGGAAAGGAAATCAAATCAGGAAGAAAAAAAACGTAAAATGTATTAAGTGTATAAGTTCAAATCGTATAAATACACCCAATTCCCAAGGTTGGGCAATCGAGACAAATTACATCAAGAACAGTCCCAGACCACACCAAGACAACACGCAATAATATTGCACATTGAAATTGAACTATCAATACATGGGTAAGGGATGAAAGTTACAAATCACATTGGCAAACATCCAGCACTAATCTTCTGCTTAAGAACATGTTTTTTTGAAGGAAGATTAACGATGGTAAGGAATGCAGGGCAGCACCACGTGGAAAGCACCACACGAGCCCCTGGCCACTCGTGACATCATCAGTAGCAGCAATAGCAGCTGAGATCAACCGCCGATGGATGAAAGTTCATCCGCCCACCTCTACGAATCAGAATCTTTATTTATACTAGAGCAAGCCGCTGAGCGACACAGTATTTTTGTTACGTTGTTGTCAACATACATTTACCCTGCTGGGATTTAATCGCGACAATAGCACGGGGAGGGAGGGTGAGAGGATTAAAGGATAGATGCTTTAAAGAGGAGATGTTTGTCGGGAGGAGTGGGTCTTCGTGTGTCTGCGCCACCAGTTTTGTTGCGAGCTGGAGCGTTCTCTCAGTGCGACACCGAAAAAAATGACTTGTGAATTTTAAAAGGAGCGGCGGACAGAAATAGTCTCGATCAGAATGTAAAAGGTCGTCCCTTGTTAGCTTCCACACGTGCTGCTCTTCGAGCGCCGGCCTCGACTCATTGAGTCGAGGGGATCGACGCTGATCACGTTCACGAAGAACAACAATCACTACTCTTGGTTCTTCCGGTAAAGTCACGTAGGTAGAAAACAAAATAAATCACGACGTTTCGATCGCAACACAAGCGGTCGTTCTCAGGTGGAAAAAATATCATCCAGCAGTGGAATTGCCTGAGGACGACCGCTTGTGTTGCGATCGAAACGTCGTGATTTATTTTATTTTATACCCACGTTATTCTTGGTTCTTTCGCTAAAGTCACGTAGAAGGGAAATAATACAATAATAAGAACATTAAACAATTACATTCTCACGACGTTTCGACAGCAACACAAGCAATCATCATCAGGTGTGAAATCCACAGCAAGAAAATTTGAAAAAAGTGGCGTTTTTTATTATTATTGTATTATTTCCCTTCTACATGACTTTACCGAAAGAACCAATAATATGAATCCCTGCAGTCACGAAAGCTTTAAATAAAAAATATTTTTAGTTGTTTAGTGATTTGCTTACCTTTATTATACTTTCCACTCCCGTCGTCTTTTTGTGTTTTTGTTGTTTGTAGCGTTCTGACCCGGTGCCCCCACAGGACATCTCTGAAACAAATTGCATTATAGCTCATCGGATTCCTCCGGTGTTCATAAATATTCTGATTCCGAGGCTTGTTAAAGAAATTGCTGCTGCGTTATCAGGTGTATGGGACTGGGGGGATGTGGAGTCATGCCTCTTTCTGATTGGCCTTCCTTCTAGTGACC
Source organism: Entosphenus tridentatus (assembly GCA_014621495.2). NCBI lineage: Eukaryota > Metazoa > Chordata > Hyperoartia > Petromyzontiformes > Petromyzontidae > Entosphenus > Entosphenus tridentatus. The sequence goes on from CM025627.2 coordinate 2,857,730, forward strand.
TTCAGACTCCCAGAAGGAACCCGTAGGCTACTTGAGGTGCATTAGCGGGTGGACTAATGGTTCTCTATCATGAATGTTTTAAATGGGTTAATGTTGTTGTTCAATCCTTTGTTTAACCAGGAAGATGAATAAGCCCATTCAGAGGCATGAAAGCAGTGAGGGTAACCTGATTTACACCGAGACACACTTTTAGAACACAATGTGATACGTGGGTTTTTTTTTACATTTAAATTGAACACATTTGACGAAATGTAACAATGAATTCGTACAGTGAAATGCGATTAATAGTAAGTGAATACGTAAATTGCTCTTAAAATTATAAATGTGAAAAAATATGTACATGCTTGCTAGGGGATTAGGCGAGTGAAGATAATGGCGGTGGGGGGGGAATCATCTCATCACGTGGAAACCAACTCGCTTAAGTGGTCAGGAAACACGAAGACTCGCGCCGTCACAACATTCACAAAGTTAGCCCCACGGTTAGGGCACCACAGGACGTAACCTTAATTTGTTTTAAATATAAAAAAAATGTGTTTTTTTTTTTTAACTCAGAGTTTTATTCACAAGGTGTGCCTAAACATGAAATGTTCCTAGCTCTGTTTTGGGAGACTCGCTGATGAGTGATAAAAAAAAACACGCGCAAAGATTTTTCGCCGGCAAAAATAGAAACGAACGTGTTTAGCCCCGTCGGCACACGATCCTTGCTGAGCAACGCTGCGCACAGTAAAGCATTCGTTTCAGCCGGCCACACTCTGCTACGAGACTCAGGCAGTAAACACCAGTCCTATCAGTTTAACACGTTGTAGGTTTTCGCGACCAATATCGTCCATAATAGAGGGGTTTTTTTGGGTTAGATCGCTTAAATATATAAATGTGTCGTTAAACCCGCCACCACCCGACACAGCCAACTCGTAAGGGTTGTCACGTGGCGAATTGGCCACGTTCTGTTTACGTGACAGCCCTTACTAGTTGGCTGTGTCGGGTGGTGGCGGGTTTAACGACACATTTTAAATACACAGGGTGTTTCAAAAAATGGACCCGACTTGAAATCGCTATATCTTTGCAACCACGAACCGCCCATGAATGAAACTCTTACCACTTGAAAGGGCGGAGCATAGAGAGGGCGGGGCATGGAGAGGGCGGGGCATAGAGGGGGCGGGGCATAGAGAGGGCGGGGCATAGAGTTTCAAATTGTTACCGCGAGATGCCTCTCCCAGCGCACAGACAGCCTCTAGCCTCAGTCATTCGCAAGACGCGCTGCCTCAACGTTGGAGAGGTCGCACAGGAGCCCAAGACTTGGCACTACACTCTTGGCCCCCAAGATCCCCAGATATCACACCCTGCGACTTTTTCTTGTGGGGATACGTCAAAGACCGTGTTTTTGTGCCACCATTAGTGACTAATCTGGGTGACCTCAAAAACAGAATCACGGCAGCGGTGACTTCAGTGGAAGAAGACACTTTGAGAGGCGTTTGGGACGAATTCAACTATCGTCTCGATGTTGTCCGTACAGCAGGTGGAGGGCACATAGAGCATTTATAAAATGGTTAGAAAAACTTGATAACTCATTAAACCGTTTGCAACTTTTAGTGTTATTGTAACATGTTGCCATCGTGAAATATACTGCTTTGAAATTGGGTCCATCATTTTCAAACACCCTGTCGTTTATGCGATCTAACCCAGTCCCATCGTTAGCCTGTTTAAATAATGATGCACCTCAATGTAACGTCTTGACGTGAAACGGACCATTTTCCTGTGCTGTCTTTACGCATGTAGTATCGTGTCTATTGGTGTATTTATGATGGGCTAATTGTGACGCAACAGTGCGTGTTAAGGAAAGTGAAGTGGGCTTGGGCAGGACTCGTGTTGGCTCGGAGTCACGAAGGCCTAGAGCGAGAATAGAACTGAGCGCGCAGCCAAATGAGAGAGCGGTGAGACCAGTCGGTGTGCAGTGGCTGGGTGGATTGTTGCATCTTAAGCAGTGGAGGTGGCAGCTTTGGGGTACAGGGGCCCGGCACTCGGTGGCTTCTGGGACGGGTCCTGCACCATGAAATGTCCTTTCGACTCCCGCCCCCCACCGCCCAAATTCACTTTGCCGAGCGCAGGGTTCGGTAGCATGCGGCTCGTTCAGGACGGTTTCGTGACGTTGTTCTTTTTTTAATTAAGGACCACCGTCTTGTGTCCACACGCATTGCGGCTCTTAAAATGCAGTATTTTATCATAGAATTGTTATTACGGTGCCCCCCTACCGTCTCCCCCCACACACACCAGCACGAGGGCCCCCTCCCCATCCGACAGGATGCTGGAGCTGGGCATGTGAGAGAAGTCTTCATCCAGCAATGGATTGCTCGCGGCGGCGGCTGCTGCTGCTGATGATGACCTAAATGCAACATGAGCCTGTTTGTTCTGCAGTTTACTACGTTCCTGCTCGTTCTAAGTCCTCCTGTTGACACGTGCCACACCGAATAAACGAAAAAAACTTGACTTTTATTTTTTATTTTACCAGCTAAAGCCCTCTGAGCTATGTAGCTGTTTGTTTGTTTTTTCCAGAAACGACCTGCCCATAAAATGACAGCTCCGCGACGTTTCTGATCGTGTTGAACTCTACAGCAGCCACGTACTCGAAAGGCACGTTTCTAAATGTGGAGGGGAAAATCCACACGACCACGGCAAGAGAGAACATGCAAACTCAGGATCGAGATCGAACCCGCGGCGATTAACACCTCGCCACCGCGGTAAGAAGTGGCCACGCAGCGAGTGGCATTGGAGCGCCGCGCACATGGATCGCACACGGGCACGGATGAAGAGGGCGGCGGCTGCCGAGGTGAGTTCACGCACAAGCGGCCATGTGAGCGGGGCGTCACGAGCAGGGCACGTGTCGGGGGGGGGGCAGTCGCGAGGGATTAACGGAGGAGGAGGACTGGGCAAGGAGATGCACTGGGAGGAGGGTGGTGGTCCGGGCAAGGGCCCCGCTTGCACGCGCGCGTCTCGCGTGCGCGTGTGGTCAGAGCCACGTGCGGCGGTCGTGGAGACGGTCGAGGGGGTGGAGACGGTGGAGGGGGTGGAGGGTGGAGGGGAGGGTGGAGAGAGTGGTGGAGGGGGTGTAGACGGTGGAGGCGTGGAGGGTGGAGAGAGTGGTGGGGGAGGGGTGGAGACGGTGGAGGGGGAGGAGACAGAGGGTAGAGAGGGCGGGATGGCCTCACCGTCTCGCCCGTACCAGGCGCGCGGAGTCAACTCACGTGGCGTGACCCCCACGTGGAGTGAACCCCACGCGGAGTGAACCCCACGTGGAGTGAACCCCACGCCCGACAGCACCAGGGCCGCGGTGGACGTGTCGCTCGCTGAGCGCGTCCGTGTCGTCCAGTGCGTCCCTGATGGTGCCAATAGTCCGATGGTACTGGTGGTGATGGTGGTGATGGTGGTGATGGCAGTGATGTCCTACCCAGCAGCCCGGAGCTGGCATCACGTGATATACACGGTGATATCCACGGCCAGTTTCTCTCCATACGAGTGACACACACACACACACAAACTGGTCGTGTCCACGCACACAAACACGAATGTCAAGTGGTTATCAATACATTTTCTTGTAAGAATGAGGCCTTCTCCATTTGCCAGCGTCCCGTGAAGTCTCGACCAAATGTCCGCTGCCCTCTTAAAACTCAAGCGGGTGCCGTGCGAGCGAGGTTACCCACGCCAGAGATCTAATTCGGCCTTTCCTCGAAATGTCACGTGACTATTGTGAGTTTAATATCTGCGTAATCGGCTTACGCTTGCTGGAGTGACGGACTTGCCTGTGAGAATGCATCGCAGCGCGTCGCTCTGGCAGGCGGTGGTGGTGACAGGCGACTCGTGAGACACAGAGGTCAAAAGACGCACGATGGCATTAGCGGAGTGGGTTCATGGTGATCCACATAAAACACTTTGGAAGAGTGGTGAGGGTCAGCCAGAGTGCATGCTAAGAGACAGAAATAATGCCTCTGCTGCTGTGTGGGTCAGAGAGAGTTGAGCTTTAACGAAGCAACGGGAAAGACGCGTCTGCTGTCTGGGTGCAGGAACGTACGTGCAGACGACGCTGGATGATTCGTCGAGGAGTATTCGGAGTCAACCTGCTATTTGTGTGTTTCAATGTTGAACGTCTTTCGCACCGTGCACAGCAAACCGCGCCAATCGGAGGCGCGGGGGAAGGACAGCAAACTAAACGCAAAAAGCGATTAAAAAGAAACGAGTTTTCAATCTCGTAGATGTAAAAGTGCATTGCTCTCCACTGGCTTCTAATATCGGAATGAAGGGCGCTACAAACCCTGTGACCTGGGTGCAATTTCTTGACAGCATCAACCGGTGATGTCGAAACTTCACCGGGTGCCTGGCGAAACGTGTGGACATTAGAACATCAGAACTGGGGATACAAAGGCAGCTGGGCGTCGTGGTGTTGGCCTCTCCACCGCGTGGTGAGCCGTACCAGCCTTGACACGTGCAGAGGGCAGAACTTGCGCCAACATTCCGAAACGGCTACGTGGGTTGATCTCTGTCCGTGCGACGTTTAACACTTTAGTTTTTTTGTACGTGCACCGCATATGCACAGGACAATATAGCCACGGGAAAGGCACGTGGCACACACACACACACTCTGTGTTGGCCGCAGTCGTCGAACGAATAAGACGGCTGATTTTAAGCGCGCACGTTCCTGTCGACGCGGCAATAATTACGAGCGGCTCGCTTGGGATGCCTCGTGGACACAGCAAGGCGCACCGCGACGCTTCATTGGGGGGAAGAACGCCTCCCCACCACTGCCCCCTGCTCCTCTTGCTCCCCTTCGCCTCACCCCTTCGCCTCCCGCCGTCGCCGGTAGGTGATGAAAGACCTCGGATCATCAACAATCCCGCACTCCCCGCAGGTAATCTTGCAATTTACATTCGCCTATTTTAATAACGTCCCCCCCTTTCCCCCGCCAAAAAAAACACTCCCGCAATTAACACATCAAGTGGTATAACGTGGCATTAAGGTGACACAATTCGTAATGCGCTGGGGATTATGTCGCATTACACGGTTACGGGGTGGGAGGAGGAGGAGGGGGGTGACATTCACCGTGGCCGGCGCGTTAAAACCGCGAGGGCTCAAGCCAGTGGACAAACCTCGGCATCTATCCCCTGAACCCCGCCCCCCTCCCCCGGCTGGATTCCGTTTTCTGGCCACCGACGCTCAACGGATTCTCAGCCTCGTCATTCGGAGTTGTTTGTTTTTTTGGAGTGGAAATTGGCTCACGTATATGTATGCACGTTGAACTTCCGTCGCACCGTACTAACCAAAAAACCAAACGCGGTTCTAAATAAATGAGTTTCCAATCTACATTTACAAGTGCATAGCTCCAGTGGCTTCTTACTATCTGAAGGAAGAACGTTCCAGACGGCCGCCGAAGCGCGCACCCGACTCCCAGTTCATGCCCTCGCCCCATCTCCGGCCAATTAATCGAGGGGGTTTACTGATCACAAACTCACAACTCTAGGCTGCAAAGGCCCTCCTCGTTTTGACGCGAATTTGACCGCTGAGACCCCGTGGCAGCGCTCTCTTTTCGCGGCCACGCCCTGTTGTAACAATTCGGCAAAATAAAAGTTACGCGGCAGCTTGTTCGTGCAGAGGCTCGTGCCCGCTAATGTGTATGTATGTTGAACTTCTTTCGCGCCGTACGTAGCCAACAGTGCTAATCGAAGGTGTGTGGTGTATGCATGTTGAATTTCTTTCTCGCCGTACGTAGCAAACGGTGCTAATCGGAGCTGTGCGCATAACTATTCAACAATGGGCGTAGACTAATGGGCAATAATTTATACGCATGCTGTTTAATTAATGGTTTGTTTATTTCAGTACAAGGAATAAAGGCAAATTCCTCTTAAGGGCCAGCGTGTTTGGGAGATTCGCAGAACACCGAAATGTACTTTAAAAAATGACACCAGCTTCCATTGTGCTTGTCACAAGTTTTTTTGTATCCTTATTAGCATGAAAGATTAAACATTTTGCGATGGAAACAGCCATCGCTCTCTTTCGCGATAGACACCAATTTGTGTATACTCGTACACGCAGCATTGCTATACAAAGACAAATATACCCCGCATAGCCCTGACAGACTGTTGGGGCAAGTGCTGTTAGCGAGTAGCACCTATGAATGCCGGCACGGCACACGAGGGGAGTTGTTGACCAGCACCACGGCCGGCCGCCTTTGACCCCCTAGTGACGATGTTTACACACCGTGCCAGGTACACATTTAAGGCTGAGTCGACCTGGGGGAGGCCAGAGGATTGGTTCAAATAATCGTCACCGGTGTTGGCCATGAGCGGGAATCGAATCCGGATCGCCAGGTTCGTAGTCCAACGCGCTAACCGCTACACCACCGCTCCCCACATAACACACGCACACCCACACAACCACCTCCAGCACTTGCACTAAGTGTCCCTTGCATGTTACAGTATCGCAACAATCCAGGGTATTTTCAGACGTGACCTTTTACAGGACCGGTTCAGATAATGGTTACTGGTGTTGGCCGTGAGCGGGAATCGAACCCGGATTCCCGGGTTCCAGGGTTTGGTAGCGCAGCGCGCTGACAGGCACAGCGTTAGTCGCATTTTATCATTTCCCTGCACAGCAATAATTATATGATTATTGGTCTCACGATTCAGAGGCACGCGCACCGCCCCCGCTCTGCTCGAGGCTCGCCGATTGGGGATGCAATTGAGCCGCAAAGGGCGGTGACGCAGTGGTAGCACCCGTGCCTTGCAGGAAGCACTCCCTGGGTTCGATTCCAGACTTGGGCGCCTTTTTATTGTGGAGTTTGCATGTTCGCCCCGTATTCCGCATGGGGCTTTCTCCCGGGGTCTCCGGATTTCTCCCATTGCGACAAAAAAAAAACATGATGCAACTGGTGTTATTGGACAAACATTTCAATGCCGATACCGTTACCTGCACACGACTCAATTGGGATTATGGAGAGCAGAGGCATCTCTCTCCACCTGCAACACTTGGCAGGGCCCTAACGAAAGGGAGTCTTGAGACTCGGTGATGCTTGCGTGGGTAAACGAGCGGAATCAATAGCGGACAGTAAAATGTGGACTTACTCGTCGGTAGCTCCCTGCGTGAGCGAATGCATAGCGAGTCTCAGGGTCTCGGTGTGACTGCACTGTGGATTTATATGACGTCTGCATGCAATGGCATCGCAGAAACAGTGGGAATGTGTATTTCATAGAAAGAACTGTTCTTTTTGTGTGTGCTTAGTTTGGTGTCCTTTCCCGCACCTCCAATTAGCACGGTTGGCTGCGTACGGTGCGAAAGAAGTTAAACATACCGTACAGAACGAGGCTTAAACACAGGGGCAAGAGACTGACGACAGCGCGAGTGACTGTGAGAAGTGAGTTCGAGATCGTGGGGACAGCCGAGGAGATGGAGCGGCCTGACTTCAATACAATACAAAACAATGCCAGGCTGATGCCAATTCATCTCTGCCGTCACCTCCACCGGCATTGCCACGTTCCTGCATGCGAGGGCCTTCATTGCAGCGTCAATCGTGAGCGTGCGATTGTTGTGATTTGGGGCAAAGCGCTAGTGCAGCGGTGAGCGCGCTGCTCTATAATCCCGGCGACCCGATGAACGATTCGCGGCTCACGACCAACGCCAGTGGAGATGATCTAAACCTGCCCCGGGCCTCCCCTAGGTCGACTCAGCCTCACATGAGTGCCTGGTTGCGGTGTGTAAACAATCGCCACTGGGGAGTCAAATGCGGCCGGGCGTGGTGCTGGCCACCCACCTCTTCTCATGTGCCGTCCCGGCCTGCTCGCCAACAACACTTGCCCCAACAGTCTGGTCACGGCTACGCGGGTGAATTTTGTCTTTGCGCGCGCGTCATAATTTTACCGCCGTCTGTGTTTTGTTTTGGTCTCGTATTGTTGGCCGACGCCTTGGCCAAAAGTCATCTTCTCTCTCTCCCCCTCCCTGCTTGCTTGTGCAAATAAAAGCGTTCGAAGCGGCGGCGCGAGCGGTAGAGTCTGCGGTCGTGATATTGCGGCTTTGTGGGGCACGGATCTGGGAGCGCCACGTGCGTCGCTCCCGTGTCGGCCCGCTCTGGCGCGCTCGAGTCAGCTGAACGCCACCGCAGGGATGAAATGAGGAGCCTTGCGGCGTTTACATTTTGACTTCAGTTGTAACTTTTTGTTAAACTTCCATCGGCTGTGTTCAGCACCGGACGGCGTGTCTATGTGTGTGTGTGTGTGTGCGCGCACGTGTCTGTGTGTCCGTGTGGTGTTGGCCACCCACCCCCTCGTGTGTCGTGCCGGCCTTTATGGGTGCTCACTAACAGCACTTGCTCCTACAGTCTGTTAAGGCTATACGGGGGATGTTTGTTTTTGTGTATCCATAGTGGAGAGAGCGGTGGTATAGTGGTTAGCGCGTTGCGTACACAACATCGAGACCCAAGTTCGATTACCGCTAACGGCCAACGCCAGGGACGAATATCTGAACCGGTTCTGCGCCTCCCCTAGGTCGACTTAGCCTTAATTGAGTACCTGATGCGATGTTTAAACATCATCCCTTCGGAGACAAAGGCGTTCGGGCGTGGTGATGGCTACCCAACCCCTCGTGTGCCTTGCTCGCGGAAAGCACTTGTCCCAACAGTATGTGAAGGCTATACGGGGTGCCTTTGTCTTTGTGTCTCCGTGTGTCTGTACAAACTCTAATTTTGGAAACTTATTCTACACATGGAATTACTCACACATTGACGAGATGTAACGATATTTCTCATGAAATTATTGCACCTGCTTGCTGCAAGTGTGATGACATATCTACTGTGCATTAATTTGTAACAACTTCACTGTGAATGTATTTTATTATTTATAATAATGATATTATTCTTATTCTCGCTGTGTACCCAGGAAAGCCTCACTGGGTCTCAAGACTCTTGACAGGATGGTCCTGGCAAAGTCTTCGCAGTAGGGGGGCGATGTTGTTGCTGCTGCTGCTGTGAGTTCATCGTTTAGTTTTTGTGTGCGATGCCAATTTAATAATTTGCACTTTCCAACCTGCAAATACACAGCAGGCGTCAGGGTTGGGATTGAACCCACGAACTCCTGTATACCAGGCGAGGTAGTAAACATCTCCTAGCCACCGTGGCGCCCTCATACACCGGGGTCACCACTCGAGTCTCCGTTCTTTCGCGGCAGCTTCCTTCCCTCGCTCCCGGCATCAGCTGTGTGATGTTTTCCCCTCCATCTCTCTGTGTGTCTCTCTGTGTGTCTCTGTGTGTGTGTGTGTCTGTCTCTGTGTATGTGTCTGTGTGTGGGTGGGGGGGTCTGTGTGTGTGTGTGGGTATCTGTGTGTGTGTGTGTCTCTCTCTCTCTCTCTGTCTCTCTGTGTGTGTGTGTCTCTCTGTGTGTGTGTCTCTCTCTGTGTATGTGTGTGTGTGTCTCTCTCTCTCTGTGTCTCTCTCTGTGTCTCTGTGTGTGTGTCTCTGTGTGTGTGTCTGTGTGTGTCTCTCTCTGTGTGTGTGTGTGTCTGTGTGTGTGTGTCTCTCTGTGTGTGTGTGTCTGTATGTGTCTCTCTCTCTCTGTGTGTGTGTGTCTGTGTGTGTGTGTCTCTGTGTGTGTGTGTCTGTGTGTGTGTGTCTCTGTATGTGTGTGTCTCTGTGTGTGTGTGTCTCTCTCTTTCTCTCCAGAATTGCCCCAGGAGGGCTCACCATGAACTGGGAGGGGGTCACGAGACGGCGCCGCATGGCTCCCCGAGACTTTCAAACCTCCACCGCGGTGACCCCCCCTCTCTCTCCTCCCCTGCCCCCTCCCTCGGGGCTCCTTCGTGCGTGCTTCATAAACGAGCTTAATGCTTCGATGCTGCTCCAACCACCTTCATATTATTTTCTAAAAGCCCCCCGTCCCCCATCCTCACCAATCCTCACCGAGCACTCCGATGACCCGGGCACAGACCATGAGTAGCGTCCGCGCGAGGCTGGAGGGGGCTAATCTGGACATCTGTGAAAAATAGCTGTATAGCTCATCGCATTGCTCCAGTATAAATACATATTGTGATTCTGATCTTCTCTTCCTCCTACGCCGCTGAAGGATCAACCCCCAACCCACTCCCACCTCCCACCCCCTTCTAAATATTTATAATCAAGTAAAGACGTAATTTAGTACAATATTTAACACAATTTTCGACGTTTCATATCCATAGGGAGGTGTGAATCAGAATTTTTTTTATTTATTCTGGAGGAATCCGATGAGCGATAAAAAAAAAATTCACACAGCAGATGGCATCGTTCCTCGTTCTGTTTCGGGATTTCTTCCGGCAGGGCCTGTCTGGGTGAGACAGAAACCCTGAACATCTATTCGTACCCGGCACGCCACATCCAGTATTCTGCTCGCTGTGGCTGCCGCTACGTGCCGACTAACCCACAATCGAACGGGCATCGACCCGGAAAATATTGAGTGAGAAATTAATTCCCCTGGGGAGGGTGAATTTAGCTGCGTCCGTGGTTGCCAAGACAAGTGTTCAGCCGACTGCGTTTTCGCAGTCGTGCATGCATACACAGATTTAAACTAAAGAGAACAATATATTTCTAGATATGTGTGAGTGTGTGTTAAGGCTACCCGCTCGGGTTTGCCAAGTCACCAAATGTGCATACATTCAGACGCACCTTCATTGTGTAAACATACCGCACGCGCCCGATGATTACTTAACACGCTCCTCGTGACGCGCTCTGTATATCACGTGGTGCTCGCTGTAGTCGGGCACCCATGAAGGCGGACACGGCACACGAGGGGGCGTCTGCACAACCGAGCAATGCTTGCGTCGTGGTGAACTTCTTTCGCACCGTACGCGGCCAACCGTGCTAAACGCCACCGCGAGAGGTGGTCACGTGGACGCGGAGTGCAGGAGACGCCCCGGCAGGTCGGGTCCAGTCAGCTCCGAGCAGAACGGTGACATTAAACAAACCCCCCCCCCCCCCCGTGATCTTGTCTCGACTTCGCTTTTTATTGAGCGCCTTAGGGGCCGTCCATAAATGACGTCACGAGATTTTGGACGATTTTTGCCCCCCCCCCAAATTCGACTGTAAAAACTCTTGCCCCCCCCCCCCCCCCAAAATAAAACGTGCTTCAAATCGCTTTAAACTATTGTCATTGTGCGTATTTAACGTGGCGCTGCACTCTGATGTTGTAGGAGAAAACATGTTTTAAAAAGTCTATTTACTTAAGTAGAACGTGTTGTCTATATTAATTTAAAGTTCCGCATTTTGATGTGACGTCACATTTCTCAAACCCCCACCCCTCGTCACACATCGTCACAAATGTCTGACCCCCCCCTAGGTGCGTGACGTCATTTAGGGACGGCCCCTTAGTCAAAGGTGCTTGGCTACGATATTAAATTGTACGTCAGATGACAGTGGTTAAAATAAACAGTGGGGTTATTGAAAGTGGTGATGTAGTTGATGGTGACAGGAGGACAGGCGGGAGTGGTTAAGGATGAGTTGGGATAGTGATATGGGTAGTAATAGGGGTAGGGATAGGGGTAGTGATATGGGTATTGATAGGGGTAGTAATAGGAGTAGTGATAGGGGTAGGGCTAGTCATAAGGGTAGGGGTAGTGATAGGGGTAGTAATAGGGATGTGTTTTTGATCGTGGTAGGAGTAGTGATAGAGGCTGCGGTAGCGATAGCGTAGTGGTTGGGTAGTGATATGGATAGGGTAGTGATATGTATAGGGTAGTGATATGTATAGGGTAGTGATATGGATGGGGGTTGGTCGAGGCCTGGTCATAGCTTGGGAGGGGGGCGGGGCAGGGAGTCGCAGTAGGATGGGCGAGGGAGACGAGATGTGGGTTGTTTTAAGAATTTAAGGGAATGAATGGACGCAGGTTCGTGAAAATGATTGTGTTGTGCCCTGCTAAAGAGGACGAGTCCGCGTTCTAACGCAGCCCTCCTCGGTGGCAGGGATTAAAGTTCATCAACACAGAACCACGGCTTTGCCGAACCCCGCCGAGGTGACCGTCATCGCATCGCGGCGCGTGAACAGCTGAGCAGCTAATCGACGACGCAAATGCTCCCTTCGTCAAAGTCGACCCCGCGGGTGAACGAAGGGGTTGGCAAGGGGACACGGCGAGCGCGTGCGAGAGGCGGTGAAGGCGACGGAGGCGACTTCGGCTAAGTTCGACTGGCAGGCGGCGCTCCTCCGCCTGCAGAGAAGAGCGAGAAAGACGAGAGAAGCGACGCGTCCCGGTCGCGAGCAGAGAGGGGCGGGGGGGAGGCGAAGTTGAGTCTCGTTCCCACGTGAGCTTCAAGGTCACGCGTCCATTCTCGAGACCCCCCCCCCCCCCCCCCCCCCCCCCACCCTCCCTCCGGGGTGGGTGATGTGATTCCGATTGGAACGGTCTCCTTCCATGCAGTGACCGGCAAGCTGCAACGTCGGCACAAATGTACAGCCGCGTTGTCGCGATGGTGGATGAGGGCGCTGCGCTGTGAACACGGCCGTCAGAGTTCGAGTCGGTGGCGAGTCGCATATGAATGACTCCCCGTCCTCAACCGGAGTGGTGAAGTATGGCTGAAAGGAAAACCGCGACAAAGACGGCGTGGGGATGTCTTCATCCAGCGGTGGATTAATAAACGTAACTGCTCATCATTATTATTATTTGTTTGTTGTCATGCCAATTTTGACTCGAGAAAGCGATTGGAAACTTCACAATGTTAGGATGGAGGGCCCCAAAGAAGACGGCGCTGGAGGTTGGTGAGTGAGTTCACTCACTCGCGCACACACGGACCCCGTCGGTGAACCGAGTAATTCGCCTCCAGCGGAGCGTGCGCCCCCGTGTCTCGGCTGCATGTGGACTAGAGGGCTCATGATGACCACAGTGTATGGGATCGCAGTGACGCATCGACTTGGGGGGCGTACATAAATGACGTCACGCGATTTTGGACGATTTTTAACCCCCCCCCTCCCCTCGCCTCATGCCTCGACACAAAGGTCTGACCCCCCCCGTGCCCTAGGTGCGTGACGTCATTTATGGACGGCCCCTTGGGGATTGCGCAAGAATCGATGCCTTTGGAAGGGGCGCGCGTGTAATGGGTACCCGTCACCCACACGTGAACGCATCCACTCGAGGCCGTTACCTTCACGGCGACGTTTAAAATGACGCCTCTGTTCATTTGAAGCGCCACCCTCAATCGCGACAATCGATCGAATCGCGAGAGAACGGGATGGTCCACGCGCGAGGTGGCCGAGGCATGGCAGTGAAGCAAAGGATTATCGGATCCCATCTGTGGCGGATATCAAGGAGTGTGAGACCTCTGATGGGCGGTGGAGGTTTTTCCCCGAGGTGTCGGGTTTCCTCCTGCGTGACGAACACTCGGTTTGAAGGAAAACGGCCAAACGTCTCGGAGCGGGTCCTCCTGAAACAAAAATAACAACGTCTCTTGCGACTCAGGGAGGCTTTCGTGTGTTGAACGAAATTGCATTGCCATTATTTATTGACTGGCTACAACGTGGGGCAATCCCGAGCCCCTGAACACAATTTCAGGTAGTTCGGTATTGCTCGGAAAAGTATTGATCATGCAATACCAATACCAATGCCCGCCATTCGCCACTAAGTGATGGTGACGTCACCACGGCGCCTGTGCCAGGCCAGGTGCACGTTGAGGCCGCGTGAAGTGTCGAAGGCTCGATGACCAGGAGGTCACGGGACAGACCCAGGTGCCATGGGTTGGCTGACTGAAATGACTGTCAGATGCACCAGCTGTACCCCCTCCTGTGCCAACTTGCCGCGTTTTATCCGCCCGGTGCTCCGCTCGTTGTGGCGAGCGTCGCTCCTTTGCCCTCCCTTGTTGCTGGAGGGCGACTGCCTCCAACTGCGCAGTAGCGTCCTTCACAAGCCTCCTCCCCAAAGGCCGATCTTGACACCGCTGGTACCGGTCATCGGCAAGTCCGCTCATCATCATCACGCGCGCGCTTGTGAGGATCCACGCGCGCGTTTTCCCACGACAGCTTTGTAGCCCTCACTTGCTGGTCCAACGCTTTTATCCACCTCCTCGCGCACCGTGTGGACCTGAGCAGGTGCTCACAGGTCCATGGGGCTGATGAGCGGACGGACATCGCCCAGGGTTGTATATATGTTGAACTTCATCTTCTTGGTTCTTTCGGTAAAGTCGTGTGACGTTACCGAAAGAACCAAGAAGATGAATCCCTGCAGTCACGAAAGCTTTAAATCGAAATATTTAGCTCTGTGTTTTTTATTATTTCCCTTCTACGTGACTTTACCAAAAGAAGCAAGAATATGAATCCCTGCAGTCACGAAAGCTTTAAATCGAAATATGTTGAACTTCATCTTCTTGGTTCTTTCGGTAAAGTCACGTGACTTTACCGAAAGAACCAAGAAGATGAATCCCTGCAGTCACGAAAGCTTTAAATCGAAATATGTTGAACTTCTTTCGCACCGTACGTAGTCAACCGTGCTGATCGGAGATGCGGCGGAGGCGGAAGGACAACAAACTTAGCGCAATGCACGGAACGAAGTCTTCCTGTCACCCCCCCCCCCCCCAGTATCGCTCCTTATCCCCCGCGCCCCGCCCGCCCCGCCCCCCACCCTCGACTGCAGGGAGCGCTGCGAGGCGGCGCCGCTGGAATCCCGCAACGAGCCCCGTGACGCGCCCGGGCACTCAAGCGCGCCCTCGGTGGTGGGGGTGGTGGGGGGTGGTTGGGGGGTGGTGGGGGGTGAGGGTAGTGGGGGTGGTGGGGGGTGGTTACCCCCCGTGTCTCATGCGCAAGCAATCGGACATGGGTTAGAGCTCTCCAGCACTCGGAACGATGCGGCCCTGGCGCTGCTCAATGCGGCTGCTGCTGCTGGTTCTGTTGCCGTGCGTGTACAGGCGAGGTGCCAGTCGTGAGCGGCAAAGGGACTCGGATGTGTGTCAGTAGGGCAGCTGCGGCACCGCGGAGCCGCGTGCGAGCGCTACCCCGGTCTTATGGTGGGGGGGGGGGGATGGCACCAGCGCAATGGCGTTGTTGTGCAGGGGGCGGTGGCCCTGGCCGGCCGGCCCCCGCCGCGGGGGCCCCCCGGGGGGCCCCGGGGGGCTCTGTGTGGCTGCTGGCATCAGCGCGCGTCGAGTGCCAGGTTGAGGCAAGAGTGAAGGAGGAGGCTGGGAGGAGTGAGAGCGGTGAAAAGAGGGTATATCAGTAGGGGGTGGGGTGGGCCGTGGGGGGGAGGAGGGGGGGTAGCAACGGGTGTGTGGGTTGCAGGGAACGCGTGGTGGTGGTGCTGGTGGTGGTGGTGGTGGTGCTGGTGGTGGTGGGGGGGCATCGAGTCCACAACAAACACGAGTCACGTGTGCGCTCCGAGCTGCTGAGCTCCTGCGCGCTGCATCGCCTCTCTTAAAGCGCCACAGCCTCCTGCACTGACGCTCTGCGGCCGCAGTCTGCGCTCCTCACCGCCACTGCCATCATCACCATCACCACCATCACCGTCATCACCATCATCACCGCTGCCAGCAGCGGCGGCGGCGGTGCCGAGGCGCTCATCACTGGGGGCGCAGCGCCACCGCTTCCTCATCGCACGACACCATGGACAGCGGCGGCGTAGGTAAGATGTGTCGAGCAGCAAAGCGGCGATTGGAACCTCGATTGCGAACGACGATACGCACGCTTCGATACAGTAAATGTAGAGTGTATTTTTTTATTTTTTCGCATCGCAGGAATTGCGTGATGAACGCGTGTTTTGCGAGCCGCAGATACGACGGAGAGATTCTCAATTCAGCTTCGGGAACTGGTTCTTGATTTCTTCCGAATATTTCTACACACACACACATTGACTATTGTCCATATATATACACACACATATATTAGATGATTCCAGGCTGTGTAATTATACGTGAGACTTACGCAAATGCATCGGAGCGAAACGTGTTGACACGTGTGGGCTAATGATGCGATGGAGAAACCCAAAGTCGTGTAAATGTGTTTTTTTAATATATATCATTGCAAAATTGGAAACGAGCAAAGAGTCAAAGCGTTCCGTCGTCATCACTTCGCCGGCGTCGTGACGGCCTCGGTGCTCGCTCTGCGTGCTTGTGTGACGCTGCGTTGTGTGTGCGCGTGTGGGTTTTGGAGAAAGGGGGGCTCTGAGGGTCTATTTTCCTCCTCCTCCCTCCTCCTCCGTCACGCTCATCGCAGCAGCTGGCTGCCTCGTGCCGCTGCGGCCCCACAGATTGGGGGTGGTCGAGGCTATTTGTTTTCGTTTGTTTGCGAGTCGAACGCGAGATTAGGCCACCTGGTTCCCCCGTAACTCCGATTAGCACGGTTGGCTGCGTACGGTGCGAGAAAAGTTCAACATGCATGCATGGACTCACACAGAGAGCCATAGACTCACACAGAGGGCCATAGACTCACACAGAGAGCCATAGACTCAAACAGAGACCCATCGACTCACACAGAGAGCCATAGACTCACACAGAGAGTCATAGACTCGCACAGAAAGCCATAGACTCGCACAGAGAGCCATAGACTCACACAGAGAGCCATAGACTCACACAGAGAGTCATAGACTCGCACAGAGAGCCATAGACTCACACAGAGAGCCATAGACTCACACAGAGAGCCATAGACTCACACAGAGAGCCATAGACTCACACAGAGACCCATAGACTCGCAAAGAGACACATAGACTCACACAGAGACACATAGACTCACACAGAGACTCATAGACTCACACAGAGAGTCATAGACTCACACAGAGAGCCATAGACTCGCACAGAGAGCCATAGACTCACACAGAGAGCCATAGACTCTCACAGAGGGCGATAGACTCGCACAGAGGGCGATAGACTCACACAGAGACCCATAGACTCACACAGAGACCCATAGACTCACACAGAGACGCATAGATTCACACAGAGACCCATATACTCACACAGAGAGCCATCCATTCACACAGAGAGCCATAGACTCACACAGAGAGCCATAGACTCACACAGAGACCTATAGACTCACACAGAGGGCAATAAACTCACACAGAGAGCCATAGACTCGCACAGAGAGCCATAGACTCACACAGAGAGCCATCGAATCACACAGAGAGCCATAGACTCACACAGAGACACATAGACTCACACAGAGACCCATAGACTCACACAGAGAGCCATAGTGTGTTGTCCTTCCCCCGCACCTCCGATTAGCACGGTTAGCTATGTACGATGCGAAAGAAGTTCAACATACATACTGTACCATCCATAAAATTATAACCACTGCCCTGTTAGAATCTGTTCTATAATACGCCGACGTTTCGGGAAATGACACGTTACGACCCTCGTGTGTGTGTGTGGTGTTTTTTTTTTTATCACGTGGTGTTCAACGCTCGAAACGCGCGCAGCACTCGCTGAACTTGCTGCGAACGTAAATTTCGTGGCGGCAAAAACCGACGCAAGCAAACTGTGGAGCGCACGCGCAGAGGGCGCGGCGGGCACTCGCGGCGCGCACCGGGAGAGGGGTTGGGGCGTTTGAGGCGCTCCTGGACCCCTTGCGGGAGGGAGCCGTCGTGACCTGCACGTGGCCAAGTGCCAGAGGCGAGGGTTCTTAGTCTGGAGAGATGGGGTTCGTCATGACGGGCACTGTGGCGCATTCGCCGCGTGTGTGGAGGTAAGGGGGTGGGGGGGGTAGTGGCTGATTGACTGGTTAATTAGAGGTAGAGCTAATC
>CM025627.2:2875442-2893341 GCA_014621495.2 Entosphenus tridentatus
CGTCGGGGTGTATATTCGTGTGGAGTTGGATCGCGGGTGAGGACTCGTGCGAGTGACTCCTTTGCTCGGCGCAAAAAAAAGCGATCGCTGCAACCACACGGGAAAATCAGGGCCGGCGCTCGGAGGTGCTGGGATGGGCCCTGCACCACCAAATATCCCTCGGGCACGACCCGACTTCACTCTGGCGGTGTATAAATCACAGCTATCACGGTGCCCTCTGCGCAACGGCTCAAGTGCCTCCTCCACGCCGCCCCGTCCCTAGGGGACTTGGAGCCGAGCGTGGTGGATGGGTCAGGGAGCGTTTTTTTGTCTCGTTGTGTTTATTTTTTCACGCATCACCTCGCGCAGGGTTCGAGTCCCGAGTCCCTGGGCTGGCACAGAACGTCCCCTCGCGCGATGCGTAAATCCCGCGAGCTTAGAGACCCGGGGGGGGTGGCGGGGGGAGGGGGCAGGCTCCTCCCTCGCCCCCCCCTCCATCCCCATTTCGCTATGCAGGGCGCCACGGTGGCGAGATATTAACTCCCTCGCCTGGTGTACAGAAGGTCGTGGGTTCGATCCCTCCCCTGACGCCTACCGTTTATTTTCGGAGTTTGCGGTGTCTCTCTCCCCGTGGTCGCGTGGATTTTTTCTCCGGGGCCTCCAGAGTTTCCCTCCACATTTAGCATCAACATGCGTTGAGAGTATTTGGCTGCTAAACATGTCTACATGACAAGCCACTTCGTTGAGCTATCATTTATGGTCAGGTCGCTTCTGAAAAAAAGCTTCATAGCTCAGCGGGCCTTACCTGATAAAATAAAATTAAATAGTTTATAGCTTAAAATAATTTAGTTTATGCAGGGGACACGAGTCGAGTTCTTATTCTTGTTGTAGTTCCAAAGCTTCATTGTCCCGCTCGATGCTTTCCGGAACGCTGCCAGGCTGGATCGCGAGATTATCAGCATAAGGCACTGCCACTAGAGGACAAGGCAGGCCCTTGCCATGGTCCTCCATTGGTGCACATCGCTCTAAACGTACAATAGCGTAATTTATGTCCACGCGTTCACATAATCTCACGGACAGGCTCGTATATATGTATTAAAACTAAATAATGAGACCAAGGTAAGATTAAATGGATCTCGCGTGCCAGAATAATAAACGCGCAAGTGGGGTCATCTCCGCAGGATGGGATTATGTTCGTGTGGTCATGGTCAGTTTAACACGTGGCAGGTTTTCGCGACCAATATCATCCATAATAAAGGTTTTTTTTGGGTTAGATCGCGTAAATATTTCTTCGGTTAGGGGGCGATCTAACCTAAAAAATAACCCTCTATTAGGGTCATGGTCATTTATCTTCCACCACACACACGCGCGCGCGAATTCTTAATTCCCTCGATTTTATTGTCTTTGTGACGAGAAGAAGACGTGCAACCATTCGCGTTGAGTAACGGCCCGCAGAAGCGGATATCGCAGATCTACTTCTGAGACCGCTGCAAGTGACCTCCGCTGCGCACAGAATATACCCCCCCCCAACCATCACCCCCACACACCCTGATCCATTCGGCGCATCCCACTATTGTGCACATGCGATGGAATCGCTCAACCACTGACTCCAGTGCCACTATCGTAAAGCATCGTCTGCTGCTGACTACATAGA
The DNA here is from genome assembly GCA_014621495.2 of Entosphenus tridentatus. NCBI lineage: Eukaryota > Metazoa > Chordata > Hyperoartia > Petromyzontiformes > Petromyzontidae > Entosphenus > Entosphenus tridentatus. The sequence continues at coordinate 2,877,076 of CM025627.2, forward strand.
ATGCTCTCTGGAGTCCAACTGGTCGTTGTCAAAGGCAGTGCAAGATGTTAAACGGGCCCTCTAGTAATGTGCGCGCGTGCTTGTGTTTGAATGGTGATCTGAAGCGGACTTTGCCCAATTTCTACCGCTTTTACCGGCAGAGTCTATCGCAGGCGAATTGCTTGGTGTGTGTACATTTGCAAGCGTTCGGCGCGAGATTTGAACGCAGTCTACCCTGTCCCAGGAGTTTTAAAGGAAGCCAAGAGCAACCTCAGGCGCCCCAACATTTCGGTGGGCAATTTGTCTTCGGGTTAAGTGCCACGTGCCTCGCGTCGACCGCCCGCCAGCCTCCCCTGCACTGCAACACGCGCCGAGCGGGCAGCTCGAGTGCGGTCAACAAACCCCCGGCACGACCGACCACGGTGTGGCGAAGTCTTCATCCAGCAGATTTATTTTTTAGATTATTTTGCTGCTATAAATGTCCACGTGATAAGCCACTTTGTTGAGCTATCATTTGTGGCCAGGTCGCTTCTGAAAAAGAAGCTAATAGCTCAGTGGGCTTTACCTGGTAAGATAAAAAAAATTGTTTAGCTGTGGTTGGATATTTTTTTTCAAGTGATTTGGATACCTTTCCTATACTTTGCACTCATATCGTGTTTTTCCATTGTTTGTTGTTACAACCTCCTGACCCGCCCCCTAACTGAACATTTGTGAAAAAGAGCTTTCGTGTAGCCTTTCGAATTCCTCCAGTATAAATACAAATATGGTCTGATTTAGATTAGGGTTTTTTTTTTGCATTGACATTAACGCGCCGTAGTTCGCCGATGCGGTTATTCAATCTGTGGTTATTAAAACGCTCGGGTTAGCGGCGCTGTTGACACGGGCCGAGGTTTGACTCGCGCGATTCTAATATCCCCCGGCAGTAACGAGGTCGCGCCGCAATAAAGGGCGTGCTTAATCCTCCGAAGATTTGGAGCAAACACACGTGATTTTTTCGATTTAAAGCTTTCGTGACTGCAGGGATTCATCTTCTTGGTTCTTTCGGTAAAGTCACGTCGAAGGGAAGTAATAAAATAATAAAAATAAAACATAATAAAATAATTCTCACGACGTTTCGGTCACAACCCAGCTTATATATATGCTCCAAGCACGTGTGCTGTTTCATTCAGACGCTGTCGCCTCGACAGACCTGGTTTTCACCTGAGGACGGCTGCTTGCGTTGTGGCCGAAACGTCGTGAGAATTATTTTATTATGTTTTATTGTTATTATTGTATTACTTCCCTTCTACGTGACTTTACCGAAAGAACCAAGAAGACACGTGAATTTGTGAACACAGAGGCTTGAGGTGCTCTGTCGTGCTTTCTTGAGGCACGGTGTGGGGGGAGTGGAGGAGGAGGATGATCTGCAAGAGACCGAGGCACCATCCGCGTGGCACGCACGTGTCACGGCTGCACGCGGTGACACGTGCGCGCGCGTGTTCCAGCAAGGTGTGTCAGTGGGTGTGTCAGTGAGGTGTGATAGCTACCCCCCACCCACCCTCACCCGTTCGTGTTCCCTGTGATATTTGAAGGAGGGAGGATGAGGGTTCAGGATTAGGGCTAGATTTCGGGCCAGGCTTAGTTAGGGGTTGATTAGATGATGGGAGAGGGTGGGGGGGGAGTCTGAATTCGGCAATATATCTGCTACCCAGAGTCTTGCACCCCTCAATTCAGCCAAGATAATCCCTTTGCCCGGTGCGTGTCTGCGCCCTATTTTAACCGGACGGAGCCGGCGCCAGCGCCGCAATCAGATTTTGGAGGAGAGAAAAAAATTCCGAAGTGCAGAGAGCGCCGGGGAGGTTGCGATGAGTGGGTGACGGGGAAGGCGAAAGTCTCCCCAGCGTAGCCTCCTCCTTGGGGGGGGGACGAGGAGGAGCCATCACGTGTCACCCCGAGCGAGGCATGTGCACCCTGATAATAGAGGGACCCCCCCCCTCCTTCCCCACTCAACTACTCCTTACTATGCACGTGGACGAGCCGAGACATGCACGTGTTCGACGCACGTGCCTCGGACCCCCCCTCCCTTTCCCATGCACACCACCCTCCACACACGTGCCGTGCCCCCCTACCTCCGCCCGCCCGTCTCGACTTAAGCATCCTCCCCCTCCTCTCCTGGCCACGCACGCACGTGGACGCTCAGCCCACGTGAGGCTATTGTCGGCAAGAGCCTTTGATGTGCTGCGGGGTAAGGGGCTGGGGACTTGGGGAGGATGTGGCGCAGCGCTCGCGTGTTCTACGCTAATCCGTGGCGTTATTACCACGGTGCGATGCGCCTGTGTTTACCGACGGACGATCGCATGTTAGGTGGGTATATTACAACTGTGTCGCACATCTCTCTCTCTCTCTCTCGGTGCGTGTGTGTGTGTATCGGGGCTGACTGTATCCAGGGCACGCCGTGCCCAGCGCTGTCTGGCTGCCGGTTGCACGTGGGGGAGGATTGGAGGGGGGTCCCCCCTCCCCTGGTCGTGAACACTCCGGGCTGCTCACGAATTTGCGTTTAAAAGCGGCGCATGGACGTTGCGAGTCGGTTCAAACACATGCAAGCGCTCTCTCGCTCTTCGTATGCAGATTCCTCGCCTTCTGGATGCCGTGATTGGTGTTGAACACGTTACAGCGCGTTGCCAATCCAATGCTGGATGAAGGCCTCCCCATGCCGGCGTTGTTTGACCATACTTCGCCACACTGGTCAGTAGGGCTTGGTGAATGTGGTGGAGCGTGGGCAGGACCAGTTTTCGATATCACTCGCCGCGACCCACGATCGAACTCGGCCCACCAGGTTCGTAGTGAAGTGCGCGTGACCATTGCACAGCCGCTCCATCGCTCCCTTAGGGGGTCAGTGAAGACCGACGATGACTTCGTGACATGAACTCCACTTGTCAGACAGAGCAGGGCTCACTCGGTACTCAACGATGGGTCTGCAAACATTGACCTGCTTCGTATTCTTAATGTTCTCACCCATCGCTTGGTCCGTCAGAGGAGCGGGCGTGAGACATTGTGGAGATCGCGCGCAAGTGTGTTGAATACGTAGATCGTGGCACTTCCAAGAGCCCCAGTTTGTCTCAGTCGCCTTGCCGGATCCAGAAGACGTGAGTGACGGATGAGGAAATGTACGGACAACGCCTGGTGTGCAGATCGTGGGTTCGATCCCGACCCTGACGCCTTTATATTTGGAGTTTGCGTGTATCTCCCACCCCGTGGTCGCGTGGATTTTTCTCCGGGTCCTCCGGTTTTTGCCTCCGCATTTATAATGATCACGCGTTTATAGTATATGCCCGCTATACATTTCCACGTGAGAAGCCACTTTGTTGAGCTTTCATTTGTGGCCAGCTTCTGAAAAATAGCTCGATAGCTCAGTGGGTCTTACCTGGTAAAATAAAACAATATCTCGTTTATATATTATAATCCACAGTACGAGACCGAGAGTCTCAGAAGAAATGCGTGCAATTAATGAATACATTAGTCAGAGCGTCATTCGCGCAAGTTGCAGCTACATTGCAAACCACTTTGACAATCACAAATAGTCCAAGAATACCGCGGGAAGCACGAAATGCCCTCCGCTCAATGATGCTTACACACAATCCCGCTCCTGTGGTGAGCTACACTCCTCCATAATCCCGCGGACATTAATGTTGGATGCTCGTGGCGGCCACGCGGACAGGGCACGTTTGCGCGTCGGTTGTACGCAATTTTTTCGGTGGCACTTTGGCTTCGGAACTAAATAACTCGAGATTTAAAGTTGTCGTGACTGCAAGGATTCATACTCTTTGCGGTTTTTCGGTCAAGTCACGTAGGTAAAAAAATAAATGAAAAAACTATTTTAAAAAACAAAAAAATAACTACATTTAATCACGATGTTTCGGAGGCAACACAAGCTTCCGTCTGCAGGTGAAACCGTCTGTAATTTTGCTGTGATGTAATTTAGTTGTTTTTTCATTTATTTATTTACCTACGTGACTTTACCGAAAAAAACAAAGAGTATATAAATAACTCGACCCAAGTGCAGTGGCGGCGCCGGTCACAACACGGGGGCTGGCGGGGTTGGCGGGGAACACGAGAGACGCCTGAGATTTGACGGCGATGCAAATTATTCCATTTGGCAGGGGGGGATGGTGGTTTTGTTGCTTTGCTATTTTATTATTGTATTATTTTTAACCAGGTCACGAGCGACCAATGATGTCATTCGGGAGCGGCGTCATTTTTTGTTTAGGGTTATTTTAAGTAAAACCGCTTCCACGTAAACAATGGCACGCGGAACGGTGAATGGAGTCGTTCCGTCACAGTGCGAGGGAGCCTCCCATCGATAAATGTGTAGCAATTAAATAACTAAAAAAATCAGCCTCCCCCCCCCTCCCATCTCTAGCTTTCTTCTCTCCACCTCCTCTCTCCCCTGTGACACGTGCAGCCTCAGCACGTGTCGCCTGCCCGGGGGCTGTGAGCATGAGCTGCGGTTTGATTTGGGGGTGGGGCCATACTTCACCACGTCGGTCAGAGGCGGGGCCATGGGGGATTGGAGGCTGCAGGGTGAGGGCCGTGTGGGATGGAAGCTGCGGGCGTTGTGATCTTAGTAAGGCGCCAAAAGATTCACACCTCCGCCCCCCACACCGATTACGCATAGTCACGGTTTTGGGTCACGAATACATTCTGGAATATATAGTGTCTCCTTCAATTGTTCACTTTCTATTACACATGTTTTGCTCCGAAACTCGATGATTGGTTTAAACCATCACAGCCTTGAAATCGTTCAGACGCACAAGTCGCGTTATATTATCGGAAGGAGCGCTCTTCCTACCGATATTAGCAATACATACATGGGGTTTGATGAAACAACGTAGTTGTACTTTCGCGCCCGTGCTTGATTTGTGTTTCGACGATTTACCTTCTCAAACAATCTGGCCATGTCTCGCACGCCCAGAGAGGGCATCTCGCACCCCCCAGGGTGTGCGCGTTAAGAACCACCGCACAAAGCGAATGTTGACCTCGGGTTTTTGCAGAACGCACGTGGAGGCAGCGGCTTTCGGCTCGCCATCCAACAACAACGGTCACTGCATAGGCGCGCTTTCAGACGCGCTTCTGCGGCCGTCTGGAACGCTCTTCCTTCCGATATTAGGAAGCCGCTGGAGCTATAGACGTTTAAATCATCTGGATTGAAAACGAATTTCTTTCGGTGTTTGGCCTTCCCCGCACCTTCGATTAGCACGGTTGGCTACGTACGGTGGGAAAGAAGTTAAACATATGTACATATATCGATTGCAATAAATTGATTTAGCATTCTCAGGAAGAAGGTAATCAACCAGATAGGGTGTTGACTGTTATGTTATCCGACTCTCTGTTGTATTACAATACATTTCTAAGTATTCTAGATTTGTGTTTCTATTTCATTTATACCTAATGATGATTGCTTGTGTCGCAATCGAAACGTCGTATGCTAGTATTTATTTTTTTATTTTCTCTTTATACGTGACTTTACCGAAAGAACCAAAGAGTAATTCCTGCAGTCACGAAAGCTCCAAATTAAGAATCAATTGATAGTTCGATGAGGATCTGCAGAGGTTAGTATGGCTGGTGTGACTTTGAAGTCAATGGCCACGGCTCTTGTCATTCTACGACCGAGCAGCAACCACTGCTTTCAGCACGTTCTACTTAGGCAACGTGCAGAGAGATGGGTTAAAGATTACGGCCGCAGTCTGCCCGTGCGGTGTTACGCGAAACCCCGATCCGAACTCAGAGCGGCCCAGTGATTGAGTCGCCACAACAGTTGCGATGGGTCACCCAGTAGCGTAACTAGCGTGGGGGCAAGGGGTGCCTTGCCCCCCGCACCACTCCCTGGTGATCAAAGCTACGAGTGGGGGCCACCTTGACAACCAACATGAGATACATTTTCACCAATAATGTAAAACAACACAAACGTACTTAAAACGCGGTTTAAATATTTTTTTTTTATGAAAATGCGTAGTGATGTGATGAGGCAAGAGGAACCGCGATATAGCCTAGGTGCGACTGTACGAGACTACTGGCAGGACCCTCCTGAAACAGTCTTGAGGCTCAGTGAGGCTTTGCTGGGTAATCAAGGGGAGTGATAGCACCGTGCTCGCGGGGCAGCGCGCTTTTGCAATGTGTGAGGTCTCGGGTTCAGCACATTTTGTACACGCAGTACTCTGAACATTTGGGGCAAACATGACGGGGGTGGGGCTCCCTTGGGTTTGCTGATCAGGTGCTGGAAGTCTTGCCACGGTGGCGAGATGTTAACTACCTCGCCGGGTATGCAGGAGGTCGTGGGTTCGATGCCGACTCTGACACTTATATATTTAGAGTTTGCGTGTTCTGTCTCCAGCCAGCTCACGTGGATTCTTCTGCGGGTCTTCCGGTTTTTCCCTCGACATTTAGAAACATGCGTTCAGGGTATTTGGCTGCGATACATTTCCAAATGATGAACCACTTTGTTGAGCTATCATTTGTGGCCAGGTCACCTCTGAAAAAGAGATATGTAGCTCGGTGGGGCCTTTCCTGGTGAAATAAAAAATAAAAAAATTGTATATGACAATTGTTTCGTGGAGTGCCCGAGCAGAAGATGCCAGACTCTGGTCGTAGCGATGCCGAATCAGAAACCGGAGACCTGGATCAGGGGGTCTGCGGTCAGAATTTAAATGGCAATGGTGCAATGTGTTAACAAATGAGGATGCAGGCCTCTGACGAAATATGCAACGTTAGGGAACATCGGTTCTGGCGTGACGATGTCATTATCTAAGCCACCTCTGAGCGAGTCTGGGGAAGGTTGAACTGCCCAAGAATTCTTTTATTTTGTCGGTCATGTTGCCGTTCACGGTTGGTGACTTGTGAAGGTTACAGGATACCGTGTGCACCGTGCCCCGTTTCCCTGAGTTGCTACGTCATTTCCAGAGAACGGCCCAACGAATGCAGGAGCCGCGACGCAGAAGCCTCTGTTTTTAATTCACTCCCAACAATAACGGCAACACGTCCCTAAATTTCCATCGGTCAATCTACTACACCTGAGTATCGCGGCCACTTGCGAGGGTCATATGGCCAATCGTGCGTGCGAGCGTGCAGCCAGCAGTGGGCACCGTGAATCAGATCCGCTCCTCTGCTCCCGTCGCCCACAGAGCTCAGTGGGCACGGTAGCAGAGTGCACCAGGCATCACTCTGCCTTGCCCCCCGTTACACCGCTGTGCGCAATGCAGCTGCTCTCACGAGAGGACGGACGCCTGACGGTCAATGTCTCCATCCCCCCCCCCCTTCCCCCACTGGGCTGGCTCTATCCCGTAACTAGGGACCCGGCTCCCCTTATGTGGTAGGATAACACGCTGGGGGTCTTCGACTCTCCCCGATGCCTCCCATCAGCTCGAGGTGCCTCCCAGGACCCGGCCTCTGAGCACAGAAGCGCGTGACCGCGCGCGCGTGACGGCGTGAGCGGTGCGTCTGCTGAACTGTGTGCTCACTCTGCCCCTGCCATCGGCAACCTGTGACGAGTCCGCGTGGGACGATGATTCTCGTGTCGTCTGAGCGGCGCGTCGCGTCGGTTACGATAGCGCTCACCTTGAGACGGTCGTAAAGTTGTTTGTCAACTCTTGCAATAAACCCGCGCGCAGCACCGTCAACTCTGCCGCGTATGAACACTGAGCAGAGGCCAAGCGGAGGCCGGCAACGCAGTTCACGGACGGATCACACGAGGCAACCGAACGCTCGAGCCTGACACCCCAGCCAAGTCGTGGACCACTCACCATTCGCTGTCCCTAAACCCAAACCACTCGGCATCGCGTCGATCCCAATCCTGCCCCTAAACCCCTAATCCCACCTCCGGAGATTTTTTGTTTGTTTGTTTAACTTTAAGTTTTCAATGTTGCTGCCAACATTGAACTCACGAGTTGCCACCGAAATGTTGACCACACCTGTTGCAGGGCATCCTTGTCTCGCGGACACAGCACACGAGGTTATTTTGACTTAAACCAACGGGGCCATCTTCTTGGTTCTTTCGATAAAGTCACGTAGAAGGGAAATAATAAAATAATAAAAATAAATCAATAAAATAATTCTCACGACGTTTCGGCCACAACGCAAGCAGCCGTCCTCAGGTGAAGAACAGGTTTGTCGGAAAGACAGCGTCTGAATGGGCACCACCATGCTTGGCAGCGTATATTTATGCTGGGTTGGAGGGGGGGAAGGGGCGCCTTGACAAAGGAATTTGCATATCAACATTAATTTAGCATATTTATAGAAAATGCAGATATGGAATTAGTCACTACTTGTGAAATGCGTAAGAGGTGGGAGGGGGGGGGGGTTTCAAAGTCATATTATGCCCGTGCATTATGCAGTATGCAGGATTAGCAGCATCGTGACTTACTGTTAGTAGCTCAGCTTATTGGAAAGTATATTTAGTATATTGATGATACTGATGTAGTTTATATTTTAGTTTATTTACGTGGTGGTTTAGCTGCTGCAGTTCCTTCCCTCTATTACTGCTAACCCTACTCCCTCCCTATTTTTATTATTTTATTATTTCCCTTCTACGTGACTTTACCGAAAGAACCAAGAAGATGAATCCCTGCAGTCACGAAAGCTTTAAATCGAAATCCAACGGGGCCAGTGGACCTCCCCAGATAATTTAATATTCATTGAGTGGATTTTACTCTGAGAGGGGTCTCCGTTCCCCGGCGCGCTTTTTGAAAGGGGCACTTTTATAGGCCGCGTGTGGCCTCTTAACACAGCGCGGAGCGTGAGACCCTACGAACGTCGCTGCTGCCTCGACAAATTCTGTTCCTCTGCAGCTGCGCACGTGGCATCTGGCTAATTCTCCCGCGTGAGATGACGAGGGCGATTGTGGAGGTTCGTTCGAACGCTAATTCATCACGGGCGAGACGCCGTGACGGACAGCTGCTTGCAATGCGCTTGGGGCGGCAGCAGCAGCGGCGGCGGCAGCCCCAAGTGCGGCCAGCGAATTATTGGGGGGAACGCAATTAACGCCGTGGCGTGGTGGCGCCGTCGCAGTTCGGCGTTGCGGCACGTGAAGCGTGCGCCGGTTGCCTGACTGGCGCGCGTGCCCTCCCGTGTCGCCGTGTGCTCAGAGGGATTCCTCTGGGTCCATGGGAAATGTCGCGGTTTTGGCCTTTGGCCAAACTAATGCACTGAGCGTTTCAAACGAGGCTGTGCAGAGTCATGGAACAAGTCTGGGACAGTCTGTGCCCATGTTCTTTGGGCGTTATTTTCTTTGAACCTATCCACGTGACTTTACCGAAAGACCCAACGAATATGAATTCCTGCGGTCACGAAAGCTTTAAGTCAAGTCTGTAACCCACATTGTCATTTGTACGTATTTGGATTTTCCGATGTTTTTGTTTTCCTCCTTCCACATTAAAAAAAAATCCTTTACATTTGCAAGCACACAGTGAGCCGAGAAGGGTTCACCGACTGACTTGCTAAACCATCTGCGTCATCAATTTGTCAATCGATTTATCTGCTATTCTATCCATCCTTTTAAAAATGCATTCACCCCTAAGGTAGTGGTTTACCATCCATCATTCCCTCTCGCCATCCATAGGCGGGATCACTCTCTCTCTCTCCTTCTCTGGCATCCAGCTGAGCCTCCAACCGTCCCACACACGCGCCCATCGTCTCATCCCCACGTGGATGACTCCGAATGCAGTTCCACCGCATCCTCGTCCTCGCCTGCAGCCTTGAAACTCGTTTCCCTGCGCCCGCGCGCTCAGAGGCACCTGTGGAATTGCCAGGGTCGGGATTAGGACGTAATCCCGACCCTGGCACGACCATTTATTAATGCACTGGAGTATAACGCCAAATTAAACAAGTCTGGGTCAGGTTGTTCTAAAACTATTTTGTGTTCGTATGTATGTTGGACTTCTTTCGCGACGTACGTAGCCACACCGTGATAATCGGTAAATTAGACGTTGAACATTTAATGTTGAGTCCGTTTCCATGGCTGGGCCAATCACGTTCTCTGCGTATGCACATGTCAATCCACTGCTGGATGAGGGCCTCCCCACGGCCAGGATTTGTATGGCGATTATGCTCGTCAGTACGGATTGGTGGAAGTGAGAAGCATAGACATGGCGGCATAGTGCAGTACAACAATCGTATATTGCTGCACTAACAATACCAATATTATGCATACAGCTCGTCCGTCCAAGCAATATCCAGCTCAACTCTGTTTGGCTTCCAAAATCTAGCATTTGATCTGGCGTGTTCCGTGTCATTTTGTCATAGGCATACATTCTTAGATATGTATATGTGTATGTATTAGGATAGATTGTGTTGGGGAGCAGTAGTACAATGCTACCCAGCGACCCAAATTCGACTCCCGTTCACGGCCAACATCAGTGACCAATATCTGAACCCAGTCCTGGGCATCCCCTAGGTCGACTCAGCATCAAATAACTCCCTGGTGTGGTCTGTAAACGTCAGCACTGGGGAGACAAAGGCGGCCGGGCGTGGTGCTGGCCCCTCACCCCTCTCTCGTTTGCCGTACCGGCCTTCGTATGCGCTCGCTAACAGCACTTGCCTCAACAGCCTGTTAAAGGCTACGCGGGGGATCTTTGTCTTTACTATAGGCATCATTCCAACGAGCGAAGTGTCAAGAACAACTCAACCCGGATGGCCACTGCCAAATGTCGCGTTGCTTCGGGACTGGCTTAACACACCCCGTGCGTGCGCTCTGTGTGCCGCTGCTGCTGCTGCTGAAGTTGCTGGCAGCGAATCTAATCCCATAAACAGGAACACAGATGGCATTGTCAGAACAGCGCCCTTGGCCAATGGTGCCGCGCGCACACGCGGTGGCCTCTCATCCTTCAGGCATTCTCTCCGTGTGTCACCCGCGACGTCTTCGCCTTCTCACGCCCTTTGTTTACCCAAAGCAGAGGGCTCGCGCAGCCAGAGACCAATGGGGAGCGGACGCCCCGCGCGTCTGCGCTCCGCGTGCCTGTCACGCGACCCGCGCTCACCGGGAGTGGTGACGTCCCGTTCGAACGGAACCCGCACCGTCGTGGGCATGCTCTCAACCAGGACAAGGGCCGTGCATGCATGCGACTGTTCCCATTGATGGTGTTGTTGTTGTTGTTTTGCACGATTTCCTCAACGATGCCGGCTGCTGTGGTCGTTACACGCGCCACTGTTGTATGCACGGTATGTTGAATTTCTTTCGCGCCGTTCGTAGCCAAGCGTGATAATCGGAGGTGCCGGTGAAGGACAACATTCTGGTCACAGAAAGCAGTTCTAAAGAACTGAGTTTTCAATCGAGGTGATTTAAAAGTGCACAGCTCCAGTGGCTTCCTAATATCGTAAGGAAGAGCGTTCCAGACGGCCGCAGAAGCGCGTCTGAAAGCGATCGATGCGGTGACCGTCTTCGCTCCATGGCCAGCCAAAGAAAAACAAAGACCGGAGTTCGGGTGATGGATGGTTTATGCTCCTTGACGAGATCAGGGAGGTGTTGCGGTTTATTCGTGTAATGAGTTGCGCACCTTGATGATAACGCATTCGTTCGGCAACCCGAAGCCAATGCAGTTGGGCGAACGCTGGACGGACGCGATCGGATGCGACACTCGCCCCCCCCCCCCCCTACGGAGCGGTTGGCACCTCCTGCGCAAACCCGAACGAGGACGCGAACACGTGACAGAGAGGCAGCCGGAGTGGAGCCGCTGCTGGCGGACGTGGGGAGTGGGGCAGGTTGAGGGGAGAGGTGCTGCGCGCAGACTCAAGATGAGAGAGCTATATCCTTATACCCCTCCTCGCGGAGAATCCAATAACGTAACGCGAGCCGCGGAAGCCTAAGAGACCGGCGCACGAAGGCGGCTTCCCGCGTGCCGGCAGGTGTCCTCAGGCGTCCTTTGCCTTGAGTCACATCCGCTAGGAAGGAACGAAACTTTTCACGTCCCTCTCATCGTCTGTATAGGTGCCGTCCCCGCCCGCCCGCCCGCCCGCCCGTCCGCGTTTCTCCCACAGACAATTTTGTTTTTCTTTCACCAGGTAAGGCCCGCTGAGCTATGAAAGCAATTTTTTCAGAAGCAACCTGTCTATCACAAATAATTATAGATCTTGACTAAAAGCTTTCGTGACTGCAGGAAGTCATATTCTTCGGGTCTTTCGGTAAAGTCAAAGAAAATAACAAAAAACTACGACGTTTCGATCGCAACACAAGCGGTCGTCATCAGGAATAGGGGGTCAGCTTCTAAAGGCAAACTCTTTATAAAGGTTTGAAATGGGCGTAGCCCAAGTGTCAGCAGCCAATGTTAATGTGAGTGGTGGGCTGCAATCACGACGGTGGTTTGTTTTCCAAAGGGCTGCCAGGTGAACATGATCATGTTCATGGAAAATCGCATGGCAGCAACTTCGAGGTCGGCGCGCGAGGTGGCTGAGGAAAGCCTTTAGATGTAAACACCCATTAATGGAGTTGACCAAACGTGTTAATATAGGGCCCCAGAGCTCGGGCAGTAGTTTGCACCGGTTCTGGGCTGCATTCCCCGCTTGGCTACGGTTTGCCGTGATTCTGAATAATGTTCGCTCTCCCATTTATGAGAGTGAACGAAACCTGTCCACGGTGTTACAAACTTGTGAAGTTATTATTTTATATATGTAAGATTTGTTGTCATTTGGGTGCTGTTCTGTGCATGCAACCATTTGTTGTATTACAAATCCACTTTTCAAATTAAAATGCATGCCATTTTAATCTGCATAAAAGTATTACAGGCAATCGATAGAGCTGTTTAAAATGCATATATATAAGTCATTCCAATACGTGTATCTGACTTGCGGACAGGATAAACTAGGGTAAACCCTTCTGTGGTATTGAGTCGATGCATCTCCAATGCGGTGAATGCATATTTAGTACAATTAAGCTGCACGTGATGTATTCCATCAATTGCAGTTAGACTCAGGACAGCCGGACGCCATGGTGGCGAGATGTTAACTACCTCACCTGGTATACAGGAGGTGGTAGGTTCGATCCCGACCATGACGCCTGTGTATTTGTAGTTTGCGTGTTCTCCACGTGGTCGTGTGGATTTTTCTCCGGGTCCTCCGGTTTTTCCCTACGCATTTAGAAACACGCGTTTAGAGTATTTGGCTGCAATACATTTTTACAGGTTAAACCGCTTCGTTGAGCTATCGTTTGTGACCAGGTCGCTTCTGAGGAAGAGCTAAATATCTCAGTGGGGCCTCACCTAATAAAAAAAATTTAAGTTGAGTTTAGGGTTTTTAGTTTACTGTAACAACAAAAACGCGTTCACCACAACGCGTGATGCTCGTCATGGCCAGGAGAGGTGGGAGACGCCGTCTCCGTGGCGGACCTGTGGAGTGTGCAGGAGGTGCAACTGCACACCGAGGAATCCAGGGCCAGAAGACCGGGCCACTGGACTATGGTTCACTGCACAAGGGCCGATGCCAACCATGCCAGCCTAGTGGGCTGAGTCCTTTCCTGCTCGCTTGATGTTACTAAAGATCCCATGGCATTCGCTAAAAGAGTATACTATTTGGCCACTGCCAACATGATTAGCATCACTTGTACGAATAATATTCATTGAAACTAAGCGGGCCGATAGAAATCTGCGCACGGCGTAAGTGGACTGCACGGTTTGCAACAACAACAAAATCACACGAAGGAAAGCAATTAAATCCATTTGGCTGGTTGAGCGGTAGAGCGAGCAACTCACAAATCGAACTGTTATGATGATCAAATCCACGTTTGGGGATTTGACTCGGCCCATCATTAAAAACAACTTCGTGCCGAAGTTAACGGTGGTTGTTCTGTGGATAGACTTGCCCCCGCCAGAGGAATGTGACATCTCCATCCACCGGTTCAGGGCTGCAGACGGGCGGGAAATGAGCACCGCATCAATGCTCATTTGAGCCGAACATCACTTTGACTTTTTGGGGTTGTTTTTTTACGAGAATGATTTAGAGAAACGAGGCCAGCCTTCACCAGTTCCCCCTCCCCACCCCCCTGCCATCGGGATGGGTCTGCGGTGACGCATTCCTTGCAAGCCCGGCTCGCACGTCCTGCTCGAGCCACTCGGGATTCAAGCTACTCCCCTCCCCTCCCGTTGGCTAAAGACCCCCACGGAGCGATGCGTTTTCAGAAGCCTTCTTTTCAAGTTCATTTGACAATGATTAACGTAAGGGACTCGCATCCGGATTTCCTGCCAAGCGGTGCAATGCCCGCTTGTTCTGAATGAATGAATGAGCGCTTGGCTTGTAGTGCGACTCGCTCCAGAGGTTGCGCTGGTGACCGAGTGGCTGGGCAAAATCTAGAACGTTCAAATCCAGACCGTCTTGTTCTCGAGGGTATCCGCGTGAGAGCGACGCTGCGCTGGTGATTGACTCTCCAGACTGCACGGACAGAACGGTCAAGTCTATGTACAGCAAAGGCACCGCCCCCATCGTAGGGCCCACAACATCGTGGTTGAGGTATTTCTATTTTTTTAAGGGGTAAGGTGCGATTGAAGATTTGTTACAGATGGGAGGCGGTCTCAGGCAGGGGCAGAAGCAAGTCTAGAACTTGGCAGGGAGTTGTCAGCACAGCTGTTTGGAGAAAAACACCAGACCAGGGGTGGGGTGGTAGGGCAACAGGAGAGGAGTGACACTGCCACGACACAAGTGGTTCTTAACATTTACTGCAGCCTTGCACCCATTTGGTTCTCAATCGTAAAACAACAACAAAATGTACAATGACAATTGTTTTTTTACCCTTCTATCTGGCAACAAAACTGACACCTTTTTTTGCCAGATAGAAGGGTAAAAAAATAACAATTATCATATTTTTTTACTGGCAAATGAGGTTCCAGTGGTGTAAAATGTACAATGTTAATACAATCGTAGAGTTTGATGAGACGAAGTAAGTTGTACTCACGTGCCCGTGCTTCATTTGTGTTTCGATTATTTACTTTTTTAAGAACAATCTGGACATGTCCCGCACCCCCAGAAAGGGCATCTCGCACCTCCAGGGGGTGCGTGCACCCCAGGGTTAAGAACCACCGCACCGAAGGTTCACCTCGGGGGATTGGCAGAGAGCACGTGGAGGCAACGGATTTCAGCTCGCCATCGAACAAAGACGGTCACTGCATCGCGCGCTTTCAGATGCGCTTCTGCGGCCGTCTGGAACGCTCTTCCTTCCGATATTAGGAAGCCACTGGATCTAAAACTCATTTCTTTAGAACCCGCTTTTTCTGTTTAATTTGTTGTCCTTCCCCCGCATCTCCCATTAGCACGCAAGGCTAACATACACGTAGAGTGAGACGAGAAAGACATGGACACGGGGGGGGGGGGGGATGCGGGAGGAGTTGATTGGGAGCGCGTAGAGGGATCTGAGGACTGGCGTGACGACGTGTGCGGGTGAGCAGCTTCCGGCGTTCTGCTGCGCCCTTTGTATGGTGTGGGATTTGGAGACGGGAGGTCGAAGAAGAGCGGTGACCCCGCGGGGTGCCGCAGCCGTCGCGAGGCGCCCTGCCCGCTCCTGCGAGCGCGCGCGCGCGGCAGGGCTCCGGGACCCCGCGGCTCGCGAGCCTGCAACGCGAACGGACTTGGTGGCTTTGCCGCTGCATGTTCGCGCACGATGTTGATGTGTGCAGCTTGTTTAGCTCCTTCCGGCTGCGGATCGCAATGCGAACGGAGTTATTCGTCGGGTCGGGTGGGGTAGGAGAGGACGAGAGTGGTGGGAGGGGGGGGGGTGACATTTATACAATTGTCGCGCTAAGTTTGCGAACATAAAAGCCGCCGGGCAGCATCCCTAGAGAAGGAGATTGCGCGGCGCGACCTCACGGAAAAAATAAAACCCCCAACACTTCCATTAGAATCCGCGTTCCCACCGTTATTTCGACCGGAAGCAATTAAAGCGATTACTTTTAATTTGCTGGCAAAGCGTTCTGACGTTCACGTGCAGAACCGAAATAAAGAAGCTGAGCAGAAGGAAATAAATAATAATAATGGGTCGTGTCTGCCCATGGTATTGACTTGGTCTCCCCCCTCCTCCGCCCACCTCCCTCGCTTCAAGGTCAACTCAAGTGATTTCCAGCATCGGGTTTCCTTAAAGGGCCGCCGAACGGGATGTTGGGGATTTCCCCTCGCTCTGCCGTGTCAGTCATAAATCAGCGGCGATCCGTACTCGCCCGAGGCCGTGGCTTGGAGCGCGGCGAGGGCAGCGGTTTAAGCGGCAGCCACCAGCCGGATCTTCTCTGCCCGCGCTCATCCCTGCCCATGAATGTCCTCCCTGCCCACGAATGTCACCCTGCCCAT
>CM025627.2:2893351-2904123 GCA_014621495.2 Entosphenus tridentatus
AATGTCCTCCTTACCCATGAATGTCACCCTGCCCATGAATGTCCTCCCTGCCCACGAATGTCACCCTGCCCATGAATGTCCTCCTTACCCATGAATGTCCTCCCTGCCCATGAATGTCACCCTGCCCATGAATGTCCTCCTTACCCATGAATGTCACCCTGTCCATGAATGTCCTCCTTACCCATGAATGTCACCCTGCCCATGAATGTCACCCTGTCCATGAATGTCCTCCTTACCCATGAATGTCCTCCCTGCCCATGAATGTCCTCCTTTCCCATGAATGTCCTCCCTGCCCATGAATGTCACCCTGCCCATGAATGTCCTCCCTGCCCACGAATGTCACCCCTGCCCATAAATGTCACCCTGCCCATGAATGTCCTCCCTGCCCATGAATGTCATCCCTGCGCACGAATGTCCTCTCTATCCACAGTGATTTTGCCCTGATTGCAATTTGCCTCATGACTCTACTTTAATTGTGTGTGCTGTGCAACTTTGTTGTTGTTCGTGATTTTTTTGTAGTTTTGGTGCCATTTCTTCATTTTTTTATACCGTTTTTATTTTGCTTGGCAGTAGTCGGGGTTTTTATTTGCTTGGTAGAGGCCGTTTATGGGATTTGGTCTTTATATATAATTAACGTACAGCGTCATGGGATGCTATTATCATGAAAGACGCTACATAAAATGAAAATAGTATCGTTATAAGTTGTTATTTGTCATATTGTTGACACCGATCGCTCTTGCAAACGAGACTCTATCGCGGTCTCTTCTCGCCCGGTTAAAATGAAAAATTGTAAAACTTGAATTGTGCCTCCACCGGCGAGAAGCACGAGTCACTCTTCAAAACACCAAACGTTGCTCGTTGTTATTTCCATTGGGAACACATTCCTGCAGAGGGAGCTGGTAGGAACGTTGGGTTGCTCGGTCAATGGCCAGGGTCAACGGCGGCGTGGTGTATTCCGCAAATATTCCCGACTGTGAGGGCGGGCACAAGCCAGCGTGAGTAGTTTAAACGTTGAGTTTTATAAGGGCACCACGGGGTGACCAGCCCCTCCCCACCCAGCCCCTCCCCACCCTCCCCACCCAGCCCCACCCTCCCCACCCAGCCCCTCCCCACCCTCCCCTCCCCACCCAGCCCCTCCCTCCCCACCCAGCCCCTCCCTGCACGACGGACGGACGGACACAATAATCCCTGTGGGCTGGTGTAACCAGGAGGTTCCTACCAGTATAAGAGCCCAGTGACTTGACCGTTTTACAGAGCGGAGTCGCTATCCTCCGTATCGTGGCCTCTGCTCGAATCGAGTGCCGCGATTGCCGTGAAAAACGTAACCAACCGTGAGCGAGGCGAGTATCTGTATGTGTGTGTTATGTGGGGAGCGGTGGCGTAGCGGTTAGCGCTGCGCTATGAACCCGGCAACCCGGGATCGATTCGCGCTCACGGCCAACACCGGTGACGATTATTTGAACCGGTCCTGGACCTCCCTTGGGTCGACTCAGCCTCAAATGAGTACCTGGTGCGGTGTGTAAAGATCTCCCACCTCGCCTGGCCAAGGCGAACATCATGCGTTGGAATGTTCGCATTGTTTGTTGTTACAATGAACTTAAAACCCCTAATTAAACTTTTTTTTTTTATTTTACCAGCTAAGGCCTCGCTGAGCTATATAGCTCTCTTTCAGAAGCGACCTGGCCACAAACGACAGCTCAACTAAGTGGCTTATCACAGTGTGGGAATGTATAGCAGCTAAATACTCTAAACGCCTGTTTCTAAGTGTGGAGGGAAAACCGAAGTACCCGGGAGAGAAGAATCCCCGTGACCACAGAGGAGAGAAACACGAACACTCCAAATATATATATACACAGCAGGGGTCGGGATTGAACCCACGACCTCCTGTATACCAGGCGAGGTGGTCAACATCTCGCCACCGCGGCCCTGCAGAGCCCGCAGCCTTCCCGACACGCAGGGCAGATTTGCGTGCTCGTTCAGGTCCTCGCTACCCCCTAGCCCTCCCAAGTGAGTCTCTCACCAGGAGGACATGTCATCGCCGCTCTCTTTCAAGTTCAAGTTCATTTATTAGGTGTAGCCCTGTGAGCCATTCGGCTCTTGAATCGGGTGCAACCGCAACAGAAAAAAAACGTCAACAAAAAACATCTTAAAGGGAATATGTGACTTAGTGCAAACAGAAAATCCAAGAAAAGACAGCAAAATATTGCAGAAAAAAGCACCGTCACCAACGCTGTGTGCAAAAATCCCAGTGGGGATGCAAGTCAAACAACAACAACCACAAGACAACTTAGATTAAGGCCATCAGTCTAACTCTGTACTACAACAAACAAACATGGCTAAACCAATACACTTTTCGAAATCACCAAAATAAAGCCATGAAACCAATGAAACAGTGATCATAGGAACTGTGACGGAATTTTCACAATAAATGGCATAAACAACATGTATAGAAATGGCTGCGGCTTAAGGCAGCTTAACGGCCTAGAGCAATCCACAGTTCGCCCTTTCGACCTCAACGCGGTCAAGTTGGGCAGCTTTCGTAAAATCCCTTCCCTCGCCTCTGTCCATCCCGCAGTGAGTGATGGCTACACAAGCGCGCCGCAGTGAGTCGATCGACACGGCGAGGGGGCCGTGTGGGTACGTCCACGTGGCCGTCGTAACTTCCAGAGGGTGCTCTCGAGAGCTGCTTGCGGCGGAGGCGCTTCCACGGGCAGCGCCACGAGTAAGACACTTCAGGGATGCTGCGACTTTACCTTTTCGCCACCGTGGTCTATTCGAAGCGTCCACAAAGGCAAATGAGCGCGCAAAGGTGAACGCTGCACTGATGCCGGCACGTGGCCGGAGCTCCAGGGAGAGGCAAACAGTTTAATTTGCTCCCGAAATGCCATCTCAATGTGACCTTGTATTTTATTTTTGTTTGAAGTTTACGCGAAATGCCACGTCGTAAAATCAACCGCTCGCCGTTACCCTCGCGCGCAACAACAAACACATCACGACACCCGGTGGGCTCGCGCGGAGAGAGACGTTAAATCCTCCTCGGTAGCGAGAATTTGCCATCCCGTCACGAAAAAAAATGCGCGGCGCCTTAAGAATTGAGCAGCCGGAGCTGCCGGTTTGAAAGCGGCGCAAAAACACCGACACCAATTAACTCCGACAGCCACGAGTGTAAGCCACGGGGAGGTGGTGGTGGGTGGGGGTGGTGATGGTGGTGGGTGGGTGGGGGGAGCCCCAATTCGAAATGCAGCTTAGACTCCTTCACCCCGCCGAGTCTCGGCAAGAGCTTCTTTGTGGCTCAGCACCCGTGACGGATTCCCACTTTGCCACGAGCCACCGATCGACTCTCCGTTCAATAGCCTCCTATGCCAGGCGACCAACGCAGCCCTTGCTGCTGTCAATCCGCCGCTGGGTGATGGGCATCTCCACGGAAGCTTGTAGAGGCTTATTCTAGATTGAAAGCTCTTTTTTTTAACTGCTTTTTGTGTTTAGTTTGTTGTTCTTACCCCCCCCCCGCACCTTCGATTAGCACGATTGGCTACAAAGGGTGCAAAAGAAGTTCAACGCACATATATACATTGGCAGTGCTGGGTGGTGAAGGCGGGACGCGCAGATGTTTGGAGCGTTGTGTGTTTGTTGAACTTCATTCGCACCGTACGCAGCCGAACCGTGCTCTAGTACGGTCGCATTCCGATGCTTGCTTCGAAAATACAAAATAATTCTGGACTGCGAAGCTGTGGGCGATTGCTAATGACCCTGGCCCATGAGAGTGTGCGGACGAGCGCAGGTCCATGGTGGGTGCGCCCCAGTGGCCCGCACGGTGACCCACACGGTGACCCACCAAAGTAACCCGCAAGAGTGAACTCCACAGTGCCCTGCCCGAGTGACCTCCAGATTGACCCGCCCGAGTGACCTCCACAGTGACCCGACCGAGTGACCCGGATAGTGACTCGCCCGAGTGACCTCCACAGTGACCCGCCCGAGTGACCCGGATAGTGACTCGCCCGAGTGACCTCCACAGTGACCCGCCCGAGTGACCCGGATAGTGACCCGCCCGAGTGACCTCCAGAGTGACCCGCCCGAGTGACCTCCACAGTGACCCGCCGAGTGACCTGGATAGTGACCCGCCCGAGTGACCTCCACAGTGACCCGCCCGAGTGACCTGGATAGTGACCCGCCCGAGTGACCTCCAGAGTGACCCGCCCGAGTGACCTCCACAGTGACCCGCCCGAGTGAGCTGTTTATCGGCTCACGCTCGCGGCTAAACAACCCCCGCGCGTGAATCGGCGATCAACACCGAGTTGCTCCTCGCCCAGTCACGCCGCAGCTTGCGCGCAGTTTTCATTTCCACTCCGCGTTTCTCACGAGCAGGTCAATCGCCGCGCGACCTCGCGGCGCTTAATCTGCGAGCTCGAGTGACCTTAGCGACCGAGTGGGATTCCAGATTATGACGTCGTGCTTAGGAGCGCTGCTTGGAACGGTGGCTCCTGGAGGAGGGGGGGGTGGGGACGATGATGCTGCAGCGTGCCAGATGTCACGGCGAAGAGGTCATCAGCCAGAAGCGGTGATTCATTTAAAAGAAACGTTTAGTCGCTGGGGGAGGTGGAGGGATGGGGGCAGTGGGGGGGGCGCAACGGTTCCGTGTCGAGGCCTCGACTCCTCGTCACGGTCTCCCGGGGCATTTGCCACCGTCTGCATCTGCCGCGCTCGCTCGGGGTTTCTCGTGGCATTCCCGCTGGAGCTGTCGGAGTTTCGGCGGCGGATGATTGACCTTGAACACAGAGTGGAAGAATGCGCTCCGTTTGGCCAGGTTGTTCTCGTGCGAGGAAACTTTTACGAGTTTTTTTTTTACAATTTTTCCATCGCCGAAAGAGAGAGAGAGAGAGCGAGAGAGAGCTTTCGTGCAAGGGAAATGGAATGCCAACAACTACACGCGCTGAAGGAGCATTTCACAGTGGCCGTCGGTTTTAAGGATCATTATGATGATGATAATTATCATTAATAATAATAACTATTATTATTATTATGGAATTCTCAAAAGCCACGTGGCCGGGAAACCGAGTTGTCAAATGAACCCTTCTCAGCATGTCCGGGCGAGCGTTGATCGCACACGAGGACTTGAGATTCGGCCCCTGAAACATTTTTTTGTTTTGTTTTTGCCCTCGGCCGCACAAAGTGAGGGATGCCCCCAGGGGTTCGATCGAGGTGGATTGAAAGTCGCGTTTATTTGTTTTCAGCAGCTGGGATACATTTACTCAGCATCGACGGGCGATTATCACAATAACCAAATTTGAGAAGGCGTTTTTAGACCCCCCCCACCCCGCCACCATCTGGATATAACTTAACTTGCCGTGGCTGCGTGAAGCAAATGCAGAAATAGAATCAGGCGAACGCTGCAGGGAGGGAAGGGGGGATGCGGCCGTGATCTCATTCAAAGTAAAGGTAATCATGGAGACCAGGGCCAAAGCGACTACAGGATTACGTGGATTAGACCGCGTATTTCTTTATTTCTAACATATTAAGCGTCTTTTGTATTACCTAGTAACTTGAATGTACGTATTTATTTCAGAGATCTCCTGCGTAGGTTTACAGGCTATTGGGGTAAGTGCTGTTAGCGGGCTATCTAATGAACATCACCATGTCACACGAAGCGATAGTGTGGCTCGTTCCACTCCCTGCCACGTTTGTGTCTCCCCAGTAAAGTACTGAGGTGTAGTCCACACAGCACCACGCTCCATGAAACCTCTGCAACGGCTGAGCTCCGGCATTGTTCTCACCGGCCGTTGGTGATTGGTTGGTGGCACTCAACCCCACCCCTCCCCCCCTCCATACCCCCCGCCCCCTGCCCCCCTGACTCCCCCCCCCCCTCTTGCCTTATATAATATCTTGTTACGAGCAGCTCTTGTCCACTCCAGCAAATTATTTATTGCTGTGGCTGTCTCCTACCTGATGACGGAGGCTTGTGTTGCTTACGGAACGTCGTGATTAAATTGTTATTTTTAATGTATTTTTATTATTTTATTTTATTATTATTTTTTTTCTTTTTATTTTCACCCACATGACTTTACCGAAAGAGCCAAAGAGAATGGCTGAGTCAACATATTGGAGGCCCAGGAAAGATCCGGACACCTGCGTGCCACTCACGTGCGGCACGCAACGACACCCGAGTCACGAGGTGCTGTAGTTGAGTGCGCAAAGCACCCCCCCTCCCCCCCCGAGACGCGGCTCCTCCTTGTAGCCCGCAGAGACACGGGGCGAGAGTGACGTTAGCGAGCGCCTCTTGAAGGGCCGTTGCAGCACACAAGAGGGCCGCCTTTGTCTCCCCGCTGCTGACGATGTTTGCACGCTGCACCAGGTACTCGTTCAGGGCTGGGAGATACAAAGACAAATATCACCCGTATAGCCTGAACAGGCTGGTGGGGCAAGAGCTGTTAGCGAGCGCCCGCTGGTGGGTACGCACGCGCGCACACGCAGAAAGCTTTGCACAGGGTGGTCCAGATGTCTTTTGACCCCCCCCCCCCATTAATTGACCCCTAAATGTTTTTTTTCCTTTTGCATTTTCCTTTCTGTTTGAAATAAACCTTCATTTCTTTGTAAAAAAAAAAATTTAAGTTTTAGAAAATGAAATGGGTGGGGTCACAAGACATCTCAACCACTCTGTACAATGAGGTTTTCAATACAACAAAAAAATGAGTACACAACCTCAGAGCCATGACAATATTTAATTATATTTTTTCACCGTGCGCTCTGTAGGTGGGGGGGGGGAGTTGGGGGGTGGGGTCCACTCCGTGTGATTGTAGCTCATCGATGTTGAGAGAAAAATCAGAGGACCCGGATAAAAATCCACGCGTACACGGGGAGAACATGCCAACTCTAAATATACAGCAGGCGTCAGGGTTGGGATCGAACTCACGACCTCTGCATACCAGGCGAGACAGTTGTTAACATCTCGCCACATTCACCATTGGAACCTCATTTGCCAGTAAAAAATATGATAATTGGTTTGTTACCCTTTTATCTGGCAACAAAACTGACACCTTTTTTACGAGGAGTCATGTTTGCATAGACCACATTACTTGCAGTCATAATGCAAACAAAAAACATAACTCTGATAATGTATGCACTGTCCTTGAATTTGATTGGTCCACACCCGAGACAGCTTTCCTTAGAGCCTAGTCTTACATGGGTTGGACCAGATGACGCCAAAAGGCGCCCCTCTGTTTCCGTGGCCGAGCAGCCAGAAGCCGCCGCCGCTGCCGCCGCTGCTGCTGCTGCAAGGATGACCGGGAGTTCGCGTGATGATGGTTTATGCTCCTTGTACGAGATCAAGGGACATGGTGGATCGCACACATTTGCGACGTTCTCTCGCCCATTGGGTTGCGGCCGCACCCAGGGAATGCAGCACAGCGAGTGAATGTAATCCATCCGTGTGGAGCTTTGAGGGTTAGCACCTTGTACGCTCGGTGGGGGTTATATTTCTCCGCTCTGGTTTTCTACCCACGTGGAGACCAATCTCGCGTAATTTCAATTGGCTAAGCAGCCCAATACAGCACCTCTTGGAAAAGGTCTTGAGACTCGGCGAGGATGTTATGGCTAAGATTATTGTATTATTATTACAGCTTCGACAAGAGACGGAGGGTGGTTAGACGGCTGCACGCTCCGACTCGTGCCGGCGCCACTTAGGGAGAATTAAAACCCACTCTTGAGTTCGCCTGCCCTTAATCTGCGAAGACAAAAACGTGGGGAGTTGGTCGCCACTTCATCTCAGGCTGGGCATTCCACACGCTTCAGAGGCTTGTCACAAGGCTGCATCTATCTGTACGGCAGCGAAGCAGAAAACAAAAAACCGTGGTTGAACAAACAAAAAGTAAACAGACTTCCATTGTCCTTGTCTCTCCATATAATATATATAACATTTGTTTTCAGCCTGCCAGCCTTTTGGCCTTCCAGAGGGCAACACTGTTCCAGAGTTTGCATGTCTAAACACATCCGGTCAGGAAAGCCAGTCGGCCGATGGGCAAAAGTCAAACACGTAGCAGGCTTTCGCGACCAGTATTATTCATAATAAAGGTTTGTGGGTTGGATCGCGTTATTTATAAATGTGTCGCAAACATCCATCACCCGACACGGCCAATCAGTAAAAAAAGTGTCACGTTGACAAAAGACAAATAGTTCACTGCTTTAGCCCACCGGTGTGTTTAAGAGTGAAAACATTTTTTTTTCATGCGAACAGACTGAGATGAATGTGTGCCTTTTTATATAGACCACGACGCTCCACAATGGGCCGCTGTGTTCCAAACAGATACTTGGTATCACTTGCTCGCACACCCGCCCTCCTATTCTTCCACCCTCCTCCATCCTCCTCCTCCTCCACCACCTCCTCTTCCACCCTCCTCCTCCTCGCACACCCGCGCCCTCCTCCATCCTCCATGCATCGTCCTCCACCACCTCCTCCTCCACCCTCCTCCTCGCACAGCAAACCACGTGGAAAAAGAGTCCAGGCCCGTGGAAGGACCACAGCGGGCGTGGCGAGCGGTGGCGGCGCGGTGAGGGTTAATGGCCCGGCTGATGGGATAAATGGCGGGTTCAGCGGCACCACGTGCGGGATTAACCGTCACGGAGGAAGGGAGCCCGAGGCGCGCTCGTCACGCGGCTGGCCGGCGGAGGACGCGGCGGGGCAGGCACGTGGCAGCTCGCTCCGCTCCCCCACCCCTTCCGACTCTCCCTCCCAGAGCTACCCACACCGCACGGTCACTGTGGCGTTGGGTTTCACCGCGGTGCTCAAGGGATCACTGGATGATGCGTGTTCGGTGTTGTGCCGTATTTGACGTCTCTCTCCGCGTGCCGAGAGCTTCCTCGGCACGCGCATCCGCGATCGCATCAAGGCGGTCCTCCGAAGAAGCTCCCCGGCACAGGGAGCGGAACGTCGGACACCGTGCCAAAACTACACAACAGAGGGAGAGAGAGCGCGGTGCACTTTGTATGCTCCCACATGTATCTCCCCACCTTCACCAGTGGATTTTCACACTGGTTGTCCGGTATTTGTTTTCACACCACCTCGACCGTGTATAAGTTGTAGATTATAACATTAAATCCGTGTCGTTACCCGTGTTAGCTGAGTTTGGGTCAATTGACACCCTTGCAGACGAGACGTTCCATCTACAAAATGGGCCATCCAGTCTAAAGTATTTCAATCAATAAAACCGTGACCCAATTGCTGGCCACCCGGATCGTCGAGTCCCCACGGTGTGAATCAGAAGGGACCACGCCACTGCGAGCCACGTGGGGGAGGTGCCGACATTTGCACTGCTTTTTCACGCAGCGCTGCTCCTCGTGCCGTTGTTTATGTTCCAATCTCGATGTCAACTCGCGCCTCATTCACACGAGCTACGAGTGCGTTCTTGCGTAAGGTTGCCGCCCAATTGCGTTGCGCGAATTGCGGTTGACGCTGGTAAAGGTGTCAACGCCGCGGGCAGCCTGGAAGCAGCGGTGACACTTTTTCCCTTGCAGCAAGAAGGGCTTGGGTTTATTCTCGCCGTGGGTACCTCTCCGTGTGGAGTTGGAGCGTTCTCCCCCTAGATTTGAAGCTTTCGTGACTGCAAGGATTCATATTCTTAGGTTTTTTTCGGTAAAGTCACGTAGGTAAAAAAATTAAATTTAAATTAATAAAAGTAAAATAAAAATAAAAAAAATTATTTTACTTTTATTAATTTCCATTTTTTACCTACGTGACTTTACCAAAAAAAACCCAAGAATACGTTCTCCCCCTGTTCTGCATTGCTTTCCTCCAGATCGTCAGACGGCCTCCCATAGCTGACAAAACCCCCCATGCGATCGCTCAATCGGGCTTGCACAAAGCAACATCGCTCACTACTGCAAAAAAAAACTGGGCAGAACCCACTTGAAAATTAGTCTTGAGACTCAGTGAGGCTTACCTGGATAAATTAGCATCGTAATAATCTTCAGATTAAAACGTGGGTTTCGGTAGCTAACCCTGTACAATTGGAGTGAGTTCAACTGAGTCGCAGAAGTACTCATGGAGGCAACACATTTATTTAACACCAACAAAAAGGGGTAACTGCCCCTTAACAGAACAACAACCTATGGTGGTGACCACCAGGCTAACTACACTAGTCACAACGTAACTGGTGTAGTTAACCGGGTGGTGACCACCAGGCTAACTACACTAGTTACAATTTAACTGGTGTAGTTAACCAGGTGGTGACCACCAGGATAACTACACTAATTATAATGTGACTGCTACTACGCACCGGGACCACAGCTCGGGTCCAGGTCCACGTGTTGGAGACTCGGTAGGACGTAGACGAAGGTTTCTTCAGGATGAACCACAACGCCGGTGCCCCCTGGGGAACCCGGCTTAGATCCTCTGCGGCGTGGCTGGCTCCGCCCTTGGCCACGCCCACCTTCCAGAACCCTCGTGCAGGATCTGGATGCTAACCACGTGACCACCCCTAGCCCCCACTTGGGCCCCTTTGTAGACTTAACCGGTCACGTGTCCTCTCGGGTAAACCAGAGTGCCATGGCTTTGAGTAACATAATTCCTACGGCCATAACTCCCACACCCTGTCCTGTAGGGGCTGGCACTGCACGCCAAGCGTGGTGCCATCCAGCGCTGTCAATCAGCGCTCAGGGCCGCTACTCCACCCACACCCTCGTGGTGTCCGCGGTGTCATTACACCGCACGCCGTGACTCTCTAAGGCCGGCACTGCACAGTAACATCCCGCGATTTCACTACACAATGGAACATATTTGTTTT
>CM025627.2:2941223-2968183 GCA_014621495.2 Entosphenus tridentatus
AGGTGTGGAGTCCCTCGTTTTTACCGCCCTCTTTTCATGATCAATTGCATCGCTCACTGCAGTTCTAGGCACTCACCCAGCCACTCACACAGGGCTGTAGCTAAGAGTGAGACACTTGTGAGGCTCGCCTTGAACACGGCCACTCGTGGATAACGTACATTGCTTCAGATAAACGATTTACCGCGAGAACTTGTGATCGGCACAGTAGATCTGCAGGGCATGCTCGAAGTGTTGATAGTTTGGCAGAGGCTTAAAATGTGTGTCGCGACAAGTACAGATCACTGCAGTATTGCAATAGCATCTTCCTCTAATGCTATCGCAATATAACAAAGGTCCGGACCATTACACACAATAGAGGCTACCGAGTTCAAACATTACCAACGGGAACCAATTCATTTTGCCACATACATCCAAAATAACTCGTCGAATGCAAATGTACCAATTAGTTTTCTTTTACCCCTCGGTCATTGAGGCGCCATGTATTTAACGCAGACCGCCCAGGAACCCGAGCCGATTCGTTCCCGAGCATAGCCGCTCCAGTTGTCACTCGGTCGTTGTTGCGCGTTGTCGATCGACAAGAATGGACAACTACAACGATCGATGACAGTTATCGCTCAACCCTCGTCGATCGACGATCGCGCCACGAGATCCGTCGCCATCCGTTTCCCCCGCGGAGGGATCCTCCTCCGGCTGCGTGCGCGTGTCATGCGTGCGCGGGCGTGGCGGGCGGGTGGCAGGTGCTGATGGTGCGCTTCGCGTGGCTGTTCGACTCGCGCGAGCGCTGCCTCACCTTCCTGGGGGGGCGACGGTTCTGCGAGGACGAGCTGAGCGCCATGGGCATGGGCGAGCTGCTGGTGGCGATGTTCGACTTCAGCGAGAAGCTGGAGTCGCTGCGCCTCTCCCCCGAGGAGCTGGGCTTCCTCATGGCCGTCACGCTCGTCTCCGCAGGTGACGCCCCCGCGGCTGAGTATTGCCGATACGGCGATGCGACAGCACAAAAAGTCACAACCATGCACTGCATATGTATGTTGAACTTCTTTCGCGACCTACGTAGCCAGCCGTGCTAATCGGAGGTGCTAGGGAAGGGCAACAGACTGAACACAAACAGCAGTTCTAAAGGAATTCGTTCTCAATATAGATGTAAAAGCTCATAGCTCCACCGGCTACCTAATATTGGAAGGAAGAGCATTCCAGATGGCCGCGGAAGCCCATCTGAAAGTGCGCGATGTGGTGACCATCTTTGTTCGATGGTTAGCCAAAAGCCACTGCGAGGATGACCGGAGTTTACGTGATGATTTATGCTCCTTGACGAGATCAGAAAGGCATTGTGGTCCATTTGTGGAAAGCACTTTGTGTGTATTGAGTGCGATGACATTATAATGTATTCGTTCAGCAACTGGAACCCGCGAGCCACTCACCACTACAGCCCCAAATTACACTCCAAGCACAACCGACCACAACTCGAGGAATCGGTTTGTTGACCCGTACGCGAAGCAGCCGAGTTCACAAATCACTGCATCATTTGGGCCCGTGGTCGGTCAAGCAGAGCTCAGCATTCAGAGCTGCAGCTAAGAGTGGGACATGACAGTGCCATGCTTCATCCCACACAAAGCCAAACACCCTTTAATGGCATTAGCCAACATCCAACTTCAGGACAGCACTCCAAAAGTCCGGAGACTCCCAGTGAGGCTTTCCTCTGTAACAAAATAAATGCTGCTTTTTATAGATTATGACCTCGCATTCCATATCCCGCATCGCCGGTGGGTACGCCCACACGAGTGCGCATCGCGGCGCTGCGTCACGGTTGATTCGCGCGGCGCCAAACTCGTCTGTGACGCCCACCGCCTCACGGTGCGCCGTGCCTCCTTCCTCTCTCCGCGCGATCAGATCGGGCGGGCGTGGAGGACGCCCGTGCCGTGAGGCGGCTCCACGAGGCGCTGACGCGGGGACTGGGCGCCCTGCTGGCGCGCAACCACGGCAACGACCCCACGCTGCTGTCCCGCACGCTGCTTCGCCTGTCGGAGCTGCGCGCCCTCAACGGCATGCACTCGCGCAAGCTGCTCAGCTTTCGCGTCGACCTGTAGGCGTCCTCGGCCCCCGCCACTGCCGCGCACCAGCCGTGCCGTCGCCGTGGCGCCGACGGCCACTGGCGCCGCGTCCGGTGGGGACGGCACCCGCACGCCCCGAGAGGGCCGCCCTGTTGGTTCTGGGTCCCGACCGCACGGCTGCCCGGGTGCTCTCCCGCGGGGACTGTGAACCGGAGCTTTCAATGGAAGGGCACGCGACTCCGATGGCCATCACTTGCTCATCGGGAGGCGGTCCCAACGCAGGAAATGCGAACAGTCCGCATTGGGTCGAGGCCCTCGGTGAAGGCCACGGGCTCGGTGGTGCGTGTGCGGTGCGCGCGCGCGACCCACTAGGCCGACAGGATGCCACCAGGGAGGCCGCTCTCCATTCAGCACCCGCCCCGGAGACGCTTGGGGAGGACGTCATCGCTACAAGGGCCATTTCGTGGATGCTTTTCTTCACATAGTCGTTCATCTGTGGCGCTTGGGTGGCGGGTGGGGGGGAAGTCGAGTTTGTGCAACCGACTCGCCGCTGGCAGGCTCTGGGGTCGCAGCCGGGCCGGGTGGCGCAGTGTCTGGTTCCACCGCTGTGCGCGCACAAAGCCACCCCCCATTGAAGGTTCACTCAGAACGGCGCAGCGAAGCCTCAGAATCATCACTGCCGGGCTTGCCGAGTGGCCCTGTGGTGTGTGTGTTTTTTACCGAAACAAATAAAAATATCTATCTACAGGAGCAGCTGCACGCAGGCAAGAGCGAGAGCATCGTCTCGTCATGTTTTCCAGTGACCCCCCTGATGCTGCTCGTCGTCGTTATGCTTTGCAGGAGGAGATTGTTTTCTCCGCATCATTATGGGACAAGTAGTTTGCCATCACAGGACGCTCGCGGTGAACCGCGCATCGAGGAAAGTGACGCCTCGATGGAGATTTGTACAACAAACAATATTTCTCAGCCTGGCGTTCAGTGGCGAGCAGATGTTGCGAGTGGGATGCCTGCTCCCGACAGGAATAGACGGAGCGCGACACGGTGATGAGGCTCGCCGGTGACAGCATCATCTTTCTGAAAAATGGAAACGGCGCGGCACAGCGGACCGTCAAATTACAACTCTCGGCACTCGGCTCGTCACTGCGCTCGGCATAACGTTACACTTTTCCCCTCTTTGCTTAGATTATTCTTGAAGTGCAACAAAACAGCCTCGGGCGTTGGGGATCAAGAGAGGAGGAATTGATCAGTTAGCCGCTCCTAAAATGATTGGACGAATAAATTCAATATCGGGCAGCTATTGAGCGTGGACAGCGAAGCACTTTGGAAGTGACCTTGGCTCGCATGCCCTGAGCACTGGGAATCCCTACGATTAACTTGCA
The DNA here is from genome assembly GCA_014621495.2 of Entosphenus tridentatus. NCBI lineage: Eukaryota > Metazoa > Chordata > Hyperoartia > Petromyzontiformes > Petromyzontidae > Entosphenus > Entosphenus tridentatus. Next base: position 2,944,651 of record CM025627.2, read on the forward strand.
GTCAAAGTGGATAAACGCTCATTCGTGGGTTGTGCTCTGTCCTGACGTGTGGAAGCGGCACTCTTGCCGTTTTGAGCATGCACTGGAGTCCCATAATGCACCGGGACTGCATTGTGTTTTGACATTGCATTTATTTATCATCTCGTGTGCCACCTCTCATAATAAAGCCCAGGCAACGCTTTTTTTATCATTCCTGACAGCATGTTCTTTCTCAAAAGAGAAGACAGATTCTGTGTAATACAGAGCTGTTAACGTTATGCAGGATCTTGGAGAGAGCGCTGTGTTTTTCGCACCTGTTAAACCCATTATGAATAGTAATCAGCACGGTTGGCTATGTACGGTGCGAAATAAGTTCAACGTGGTACATTATTTGACAGGACATCACGACGCTAGAAAATGGGGCTAGCAAGCAAGGTTGCTGGTTTGCAATTGTATCTCGGCAATGCTGAGTGATCCCGTAGGATTGATATTCAACTGTCGCTCCCCCATGTCCCTTCAGCTTCAATGCCTTCAATGCATTGCGAGGCGGCGGTGGCGCACGCCTGCAATCCAACACCGTCGAGGCGAGGGTCGGTGCACCTCACAAAACGTTGCGAAGCCTCTTTCAGGTTGGGCATCGAGGAGCCATACTGTGACTTGCCAGGAGAAGGCAGCGCAGCAAATGTGGACCTCACCTGATGCGTCCATATTGTTGCCCCATAGCACAAGCGGGGGTACCTCAGGTGCCCCCGGTTTCCTCCGACGTACAAACTCTCATTAATTGGGTGATAACACCTTAACCCTTTGCCATTCCGAGATGTCTGCAAGTTGCAGGGTGGGTCCTGTGCACCGCTGATTCTCAGAACGCGCAAACGGTGCAGCGTGAATTTTATTTGGAGAGGCGTAGTAGTTCCGTAGTTTTTAAAGAAGTTGTACTCACCGCAGAGAACTGTAGCGACACCACCGCACTCTACGATAGCTGGCGCCAAACTGCCACACGCTCTCCTGCATGGCCTTTTGGAAGCCCCGGTAGCGATTTATTTTATTTTAGTTTTTCTTCTGATTCTGTTCCGATAACGTAGGTGAACAACAAAACAGCCTTTGAGCGTTAAGGATTAAGAGAGGAGTAATTGAACAATAGCCGCTGCTACTAAAATTATTGATGAATACATTCATGGCTTTGTCAGAAAAAGTATGGCACAAAAACTCCTCAACAAATCCAGCCAATTCATCAGTGTTTATATGTGGGAGGAAACCGTGTACGTCATGGGAACGGAATCGGAAGAAAAACTGATAACGTACATGTACGTCATCGGAATGGAAAAGGGTTAATATTTAGAGGACCGCAGAGATTGGACAATTGGTGGCACCCACTTGTCTGTAGTTCGGCGCATCTCTCCGAGAGTGGGTGGATACTGTGGGTGTTAGAAGTCGAAAGCGGGAGTTATATCGTCCTTGGTAAGAGGATGTTGTTACAAAGTGAAATGCAGTATCGTACAAAGAATCCTCTCATGTAAAGTAATGTTATATTTATACTCTGTCGACGTTGAACCCTACGTTATTGGCGAGAGGAGCGATTGAAGGAAAGCTTCGTCATGTTCAGCGACGAAGCTGATTGGTGCTTGTTCCGGGTTGCAAATGTTGGACCAATAGGAGAGCTTTGGCCCTTTTCCACGGGCACATCCAAACCATGCCAGCGCAAGCGCCCTTGCGGAATGCGAGCTTTCCCACTGGTTATTTGTGCGAGCGGAGACGGAACCGACCCGTGTAACTCTTGGTCTCACAAGGCATCTGAATTTGACTCGGGGGGAGGGGGGGGCAAGCGCGGCTCGCTTGTACAATGGAAAAGAGGTATTTAAGTCCACCACAGAGGTTTGCAGACCTGTGCGTTTTATTACAGTAGTTGAGCGGCGAGTTTGATTTGTTCTATGACCGATTGTGTGCCGCCTTGGCTAAAGCTTTGTGAGTGACAATCTGCCGTTTTCATTAGGGTCCGTGCTGAGGCACAATGAAATATCTTCATTTGCAAGTTGATTTAGGATGTCGGCTTTCTTTAAAAAGGTTTCTACCATCCAACCGCTGATGTCCACCATTGTGTGGATGGTTTGTAGCAAAGCACAGCTTGAGATTCGACATGCACACGTTGTTACTTTTTCATAAGAGTAAAAAAAATAAGTGTTTAGCGGTCAAGAAACACAGCCGGGAATGTTTAGTATGGGGTGGCTGGATGGTAGCATCCACTTAAGGCTCCGCGAGCCCCCTTCGGTAGACAGCAGGGTCCCTATGGTAAATGTGTTTCACAGTAAGCACACGATTACGGTTCTGTGATGTACAAATCAGCTCAGCTGGAGGATTACATAGCCATTTGCCATGCTTTGTACAAAAACGTTGTTTGACATTTCCGGCGACAAAAGCCTCCTTTGTTATGTGCCACAATGGTGTTCGATTTAATGTACACGTGGAAGATGCAATTGCACTCAAAGAGCAGCATTTCAAAGACTCTGTCTCAAATTACACACGTGAAGCCGCAATCCCATTCGCTGGGTCGTCTTAAGGTCACCCGAAATCGGATGATGAGAAAACTGACGGATAAGAGCTTAACGTGGTTTTATTTTTTAGTAATAGAGGTGAAATATTAGAATACAAAGACATGCAATGACTAATCTAAAAGAGCCGTCCATCCTTTGCAAGGATTATTGAGGACACTTGCTGGCTTTTATTAATGTTTGAATACTTGGCCCAATGTTACACACAGTTTTTATGGGGTTTATTTTTTTCCTGCATCACTATTTATATGTAACAGTTTATATTCACACATCATGGTTGACATTCGTAGGCAAGACCCATTTGGCCTGGTTGGTATGTGTGCGAAAGTCCTATTCAGTCGGGAACATGGAAAGTATGCATTTTTTAATGTACGTATAAGCACCGGGTTCTACATGATCGTTAACGATGGCAAGATTTACACTAAATGGCTCACTGTGATAAAGGTGAGTGTGTAGAAATGATCTTCACTCGAGTCCACCTTGATCGTTGATGTTTTCAAGCCTGAAGCCGTGACATATCAGTAGCGTGTGACATGTGAGGAGGCGTGTGTGGACCTGCCATCTGGATGCCCGGAGCTTGAGATTCGTGGGATCCTCGTGGTGAGTGCCCTGAAACGTTGTGAACGGGCCTCACTGAGGATATCGGGCATTTGGCTGGTGAGCCGCTCCTGAAGTGGCGCTTCCCCACAAATAATTTGCCGGTTGATACAGACTATGAAGTATTCTACCAGACAAAGCCCACTAAACTATATTGCTCTTTTTCAGAAACGACCTGGCCACAATCAATAGCTCAACGAAGTGGATTATGGCGTGGAAATGGAAACAAGCCAAATACTGTAAAAGCATGATGTTGATTCTAAATGTGGAGGGGAAAAACGGAGGACCCGGAGGAAAATCCACGCGACCTCGGGGAGAGAGAAATGCAAATTCCAAATATACAGCAGGCGTGATGGTTACCATCTCTGATTTGCGAAGATTTTACAAAGAATTAACATGTGTGATGGGAATAAAAAATATCTCGCGATGCCAGAAAAGATAAACTGTATGCAAATGCATCGTCCTGGGTGGTGTATTATTACACAACTGATGTAAAATGGTGCTTTTAATGTCCAGGAAGGACTTGCAGATTTACTAGGACAGCGGCGACCTCAAAAAGAGACATCCTGGGGAAACCCCAAGACAGGTGGAACCCCCTGCGGCTTGAACGATGTAGACATTAAAGTTGGGGCCATGTGTGAGAAACGCCCAATATTCAGGAGCAGCTTATTTGACAAATTCCTGTCTTAGCAGACGGTCGAGGCAAGATCTTACTGTCTGCAGTTGAAGTTAATCGCGTGTGCAATGTTTCTGTGTTTCATAACTTTATTGCAACCTTCTAATGTTGAACTGCATCACATGTCAAACGGAGGGACTTTGCTCCTCCTGTTTTAAAGCACTTGCATGTGACTGAGCTGTAAAATTCAGCCTATGTGTGTGTGTTGTGTGCGCCTATGAATGGTGTCCTCCCCCCGCACCTCCAATTAGCACGGTTGGCTACGTACGGTGCGAAAGAAGTTAAAATACACAAAGTACATCAAATGAATGAGGTTGAGAGGCCCGATCTCAACCCTACCTTCTTGCCTGGGCAGCCTAGCAAGAGACCCCCGAGAGGCGATCTAGACAAAGGAGAGGCACCTGCTTGGCCTGTGACGTAAAGTCAAATAACTCGGCATGCTGCATCAGCAAATGAGGCCCAACATAGGACAATGTGAGACAAGTAACTAAGATGAACTATTACTTTTATAAACGAATTCATCATTCTTGTTAAAAAGTCCCCGCGCATTGATGCCCATACACAAAAAAAGGTCAGCTGTTAAAACGTAAGCATTGCCATGATGACCATGTGATCCCCATCCAGCCAATCGGCGTGCTTGGCGCCCTATGTTGTCACAGCCTTGTGCAAATTGCAGCCCCGTGTTAAACGGGGCAAAGTCAACTATAACGTTGTGCGAAACAACGTCAATGATTGACAATTGCACCGTTTAACTTCATGTATGTGTGTTGAACTTCTTTCGCGAACCACACTCGTCAGAGGTGCGGGGGTAGGGCAACAAATTAAACACATAAGCAGTTCTAAAGAAAGTTGTCAATATAGATGATTTTAAAGTGCATAGCCCCAGTGGCTTCTTAATGTCAGAAGGAAGAGCATTCCAGATGGCTGCAGAAGCGCAACTTTAGCTCAAGAACTTCTGCAGGTTCCACCGAGGGAAGCCAGACTTTGTTATTTCTACAGTTAGTAGTAACCTTTACACAAATTAGCCTAAGTTAGTAATCCTATTAACATGGGATTTATTTTTAGATTTCCTCGGATGGTGAACTTGCATCTCTTTTTCAGCATAAAGGCAGAGTGCTAGAAAGTTAAAGCGCCCAGGGGTTGGCGAATCTATGCTGAAAAGGTGGAAATGTGGCTTAGTTGGTGGAATGTACTGTTCATAGAGAGTGCCCTTAAGCTAGCCTACAACAGATGCACCTTACTGTTGGTCGGATGAGTAAAATAATCTGGCACGGTGAGTGGTCGCCGAATGGGTGAAGCCCCCGATGGTTACGTGTGACTTTGTTGAAGTTTTCCGTTTGAATGTGCCTCCCGAGATGACGAATGTAAGCCGAGGAGCGCGTCCCATAAGCTTGAAGGCCATTTGATGCGAGACGCACATCAATTCCCTCGCGTGGACACGTACATTTCTCTGCTTTGGAACAGCGTGACCGTGTGCGGGTGTGGAATCTGCTGCACCTTGAGGGGTATCGACTGCTGCCTATCGGCATCTACACAGGGCCGACTTAATTCCCAGCCTGGCGGACGTCTCTCGATTGGAAAGCATCGTGTGTTTACAACGACCGAAATAAGTTGTGCGAGATTAATTTAGGCGGGCGTGCGTTTGTCTTTTGACTTTGGTCGGTCCGTCGTGCGGGCCCCCGGAAGGGTGATGTCGCACTGGAGACGTGGCCATGGCTGGCGCGAGAGCGCGTGCGTGGATGAACCGCACGCGGTGGAGGGCAGCACGACACAGCGCATCGCTCCGAGGCGCCGGACTGGTGACCTATGAGCAGCGCCGAAGTTGGATTCACCCAGGATATTAGAACTGCGCTCAAGTGAACGTCGCTGGCCTTTCGCTACACACGAAAAAAGGTGCTCGCCACCACCGCAAAGCTTCATGACATCGTTGACACGTGGTGTTGCGTTCACATTTTGGGCCAAGTTTGTGTGCAAACTACGACCTTTATGCAGGGAGAAAACATTTTAAAAAATCCATTCTGATAAATAAGTTCAAATTATCACTGATGTCATATCAGCAGCTCCGTGGTCGGTGTCTCACTGCGGTCACGCGTGCCATCGTCGCTCGACTAAGCCCCACTTGGGCTACGTCACTTGGTGAGGCTTCGGTGGCCCAATACGTTCCGTTGACGTCGTGCGAAAAAGAATCCTGCGTGAACCCCCGCCTCGGCGTCGATACTTTAATCACTTTACTTTTGAGTGTAAGCAAAATGCGCATCGGAAGCAACGCACTTACTGCTGTACCTATGCAAACGTTTGATGAAGGAAACGACCGGGGCAGGGCTGCAACGGCTTTGTGGAAATGCTGTTAAGAGAAAAAGCTGGGGATTTGCTTTGGAAACAAAATAGCACTGTAATGAGTGGAACATTAAAGTAAAAGTGTTGCCATCGTACAAGGCGAATAAGGTGTCTTCGTGAAAGAATGTTACAGCGAATAGGAGTTGTTCGAATGAGCAATGCCCATGTTCAAACGTGTTGTTGGCAGAGGTTTCCGTGGACTTTGTTTTATAATGAGGAAGTTCTACCAACTTTTTTATGCAGCTATTGCAGTTTTAAAAAAAGTCGGAAAATGTACAGATTCTCCTGTATTGCAATTATCACCTTTTTGCCAAATATTATTCGTCTTTCTGCACCCAGCTTCTGGCTCCGTGTTCAAGTGGGGTCGACAGTTTATCTTGCCTGTGGCTTGTATGCGTTTGATTTAAATAAAACCACGAGAGATGTTAGCATCTTTTTTAAGTGTGGTGAAATGTTCTAAGACGCACACTCAATCCTCTCGTCTGTCAGAACTATTTAACTGCAAGAACTGTTTGCCTGTAACTACCTTCCCTCTGAGTTTACGTTTTACCGGTGCTGTTGGTGACCGTGACGCAGGTGATGCATTAAGTAGTCCATGTAAGTCAGGAACGCCCGAGTTTGGTTTTGCCAAGTTCCGAAATCACGCACCCATTTACTGGATCATAAAATGACCTTATGAGATGCTGCCTCTGCTGTTTCGTTATGCTGGGTACACAATGTAAGAATCATTCTCACTTTGCTGTCATTTAGCCGCATTAACAAAGCAGCATTACTTCGTTTTCAGATTTTAGTTTTGCCAAAAAGTTCGTGTAAACTTCATGAAATGTACATGTTGCCAGTGTGGGTGGGTGAGAGAACCAGGGATGGAATGATTTCTGCGACAAAAATTTTTTTAATTGTTGGTGCCTCCTGATGTGGCATAACTTGAGTGGTTTCCAATTTCTTCATGTGGCCGATAACAATGAATTATGTGATAAACCATTTGAAACAAGTACGTTAACGTATAATTGACTATCATTCGTCATATAAATACATGGGCACAACTGTCAAGTTTTTCTGCTTTAGGTGATGCCGATTTCTGCTCTGGCCCACGGACTATTTGTGACATTCACTGCACTGCACCTGCCTGTCCACGAATCCCAAATAAATACTACAATGGTTCAAACAACATTTCTTTTAGCAATTTCTTCGTGTTAACTTTTTCCACCTTCTCAAGTATGTGACCATGTGGGTGGGGGGGTATTTCCTGCTACATTAACTCTCCACGTCGTCTCGCACAAAGGCCACCGTTGCCAACTTCCGCCGAGTAAACTCGCTGAAGCCATCGCACCTTCAAGGACGCATCGTGGCAGGGCACTCCCGAGTGCCCGGAGTGTGGGCGGGAGGGGATAACATCGCGGCCAAAGTCTCACTCGTTCAAAACATCCTCGGACATTTCTGCCATTACGGAGTAAAGTAAAAGTCAGCAGAACGGTCAACTTCACCCTGCACTTTCGTCTTCGTGTCAATTGAGGGAAAATAAAATATTTTAAAATATTTTTTCTTTCTAAAAAAACACGCTTTAATGAAATGTACTGTCCGAGCTGCCCCTCCCCCTGCCCCCTTCCCCCCTCGCCTCCCCTCCTTCCACATCCCCCGCCCCTCGGCTTGGCTCCCCGAGGCTTTCCGCAGAGGTCGCAAACGGTTACCCGTACCCGTACCCTACCCGATACCCGGCTACCCGTACCCGGCCGGGTACGGGTACCCGTTTGCGACCCTGGTGCGGCCGGGTACGGGTACGGGTAGGCCGTGAGTCACTGGTGAGTAGCCGTTTGTCACTCATTTCGGGTAGGGTACGGGTAGGGAACGAGTACCCGTACCCGACCGGGTACAGGTACGGGTCGCCTTTTGCGACCCTGGTGCAGCCGGGTACGGGTAAGGAATCAAAACCCGTTTGCGACCTCTGGCTTGCCGTGACGTAAGGGACCGTGGTGATTTACAGGCAATGTGAGTTGAGCGTAGACAATTAGAGCCGTAAAAAATATTGTTTAAAAAAATATTTAATATATTTTTTATGATAGAATATAGTATTGTCATCAGTATTACATACCTATACCAAGTTTGCAGTCGATACGACATTGGGAAGACGGTTAAAATTGATTAACAATATTTTAGGATACAACAGAGAGAGTGAGTTAAATAAAAGCGTGTAAAATGTTTAAAAAAATATATTTTGAAATTTTAATGATAGAATATAGTCTTGTCATCAGTATGACATAGCTATTTCAAGTTTGCAGTCGATAGCACATTGGGAAGTGGGTAGAAATTTAGTTACAATATATATTTTTAAGGCTACAACAGACTTAGTGAGTTAAATAAAAGCGTGCAAATAAAAAAAGGAATGTGGTTTCGCTTCAAAGTTTTTCCAGTCGTCAGCCAGGTGGCTCAGCGGTAGAGCGAGTGGCTGCGCAAGCATACGGTTGCGAAGTTCAAACACTGCTTGCGGGTTGACTCAGCCCATCAGCCCCTCTAGGGTTGATAAAATATGTACCACTTTGAAGCATTTTTGCTATGTGGCACTGCATGAGGTAGTGCAGCGGTTAGCGCGCTGCGCTACGAACCTGGCGACCCGAGTTCAATTCCCGCTCACGTGCCAACACCGTTGACGATTATCTGAACCAGTCCCCGAAGTCGACTCAGCCTCACGTAAACATCTCCACCGGGGAGACAAAGGTGGTGTAGTGTTGGCCACCCACCCCCTCGTGCGCCATGCCGGCCTTTATAGGTGCTCGCAAACAGCACTTGCCCCAAAAGTCTGTTAAGACTTTGCGAGAAGGGGGGGGGTATTTGTCTTGGTGTGACTAAGAGGTGACATGGATTTGTGGGGCAGCGCTGAGGCAATACAAAACAAAAAAACCGGAACTTTCTTGAGAACGCCGTGTTTATTGTTTCTGACGGACAGATTTCATGCGCTTTCTTCCATAGCCCAAGAACAACAATTTTTTTAAAAAAAGTGCGTATTTATTTGACGGCTGAGGACAACAACACTGGATATCATCCCGTGTGCATCATCACTGCTGCCTGATGAATCCCTGGTCCTCGCTTGTAAAGCACCATGGCAGCCGCCTGCTTGGAACATCAGTTCATAAAAGCACGCGCAGTGCCGTCTTTCTTCGCGTACAAAAAAAAACCCGATGCGCATCGAAGAGACGTGAATGAGCAGTGAATTAATCGAAAGTAATTTCTTTGCACAATTATACAAGTTGCAAAAAAGATATATATAAATTGTACAATGCTTGGAAAATTGTTGACATTGTGTTGAGGCTTAATTGTCTCACCTTGTTATTTGGATAATGTTCCCGAGAAAATGTATTACAATTTTTCATCTCCACATGTTTGTAAGGTACCTAATTACAACTTTAAACTTATAAAAGGAAGTGATCTTTTTTGCTCATTAGTCGTTGTTACTCAATAAATTATAATGAATAAAACAATTTTGGTAAAAAAAAAGGTTATGCAGGCAGTCCCCAGAAGCCATTATCTCAGATTGTATTCCTGTCATGTGACAATTGCTGCATTAGATCTGGAGCGAGTGCTATTTATTTAATACAGCATGAGGAATTCAGGTGACAGGCACTAAACTACACTGCACTGCTTTCGTTCAAAAGTTGTGTTTGTTGACGTGCATGTCCTGGGTTTTTTCCCCCACAACCAGAGGTGAGACGGTTTAGGCCAAGGCCGTGAAAGCTCAGCCGGCACAAACCGAGTCCTCAGCGCTCCTCACCTGACCCGGACTCCTCGAGTCGAGCGATCGGGAGAGGCTGTCCAGTTCATTGTAAACAGTTCTTCTTCCCCGGAGTCTTCCGTGCCTCCACAAGACTCAGGCTGACACCTCGGGGGTGCTGCGATCGACCTCTGGTAGTGCCGCTTTGTCGGCTGGAGGCCGGGGGTTCAGCGTCAATCCTGGAAGACCTCGAGGAAGAGCGGAGGGAAGAGTTCCGTGGGGCAGGCCACCTGCATCTGCAGGAAGCGGCTGGAGTGGCAGGCGCCGATGGTGCGCAAATCCGTGATCTTCATGAGCAGCTTGGGCCAGAAGAAGCGCTGCGTGTGCAGGCGCGACGCCACGTAGTGCTCCAGCGCCAGCAGGAACGACTCCTGGATCCGTTCGATTCGCGCCGCACTCCGCAAGCCCGGCCGGTCTGTGGGGCACAGGCGAGCCACTCCACCACACGTTCACCGCCACTTGTGGAGGGGGGGGGGGGTAACGTCGTCGTTTTCTTCAGACGCTGAAGTCGCATTGCACGACCTCAACGTTTGACATCGATCACCCGCGGCAAGCGTTGATCTTCGTCGCAGAGCGGCGGTCTGCATCGATTTTAGGCTATCAGCAAGGCGAGGCTTACCACCAATGCAGAACTGTGCATTATGTAATTTGCCTACTGGGTCAATGACCTCTAACCCAGCTGAAGGTATGTGGTAAACACTCGCAAAGGCAAAAAATATATCACGTGTAGGCTTAACAGACTGCAGGGGAAAGTGCTGTTAGCAAGCGCCTATGAAGGCCGGCATGGCACGCGAGAGGGTGGGTGGCCAGCACCACGCCCGGCCGCCTTTTTTGTCCCTCGTGGTGTTTGTTTAGTCATCGCACCAGGTACTCAATTGAGGCTGAGTCGACCTAGGGGAGGCCCACCAGGGTTGGTTCAGATTATTCCTCGAGTCTAAATAAAGGTTCTCATTCTGCTAAATAACGATTCTGATCTGATCCTGAGATTTAGCGTCACGGTGTTGGGCGTCAGCGGGAAGATAACTCTGGTCATCAGTCTAGATTTGAAGTTTTCGTGACTGCAGGGATCCATACTCTTTGGTTCTTTCGGTAAAGTCACGTGTATGTGTCTTACTTGTAGCCTCCACTCCCCCTACCCCACACCCCCAAACTCCCTGTCTCTCCTCCCTGGCTCCCCCCCCCCCCGTCTCTTACCTATATAGACTCTTGTTACAGCAGCCCCTTTTGCCCACTTCAGCAATTGTTTCTTTCATTTTATACCCACGTGACTTTACCGAAAAAAAACAAAGAGTCTGGTCATCAGGTTCGCAGCGCAGCGCGCTCACCGCTACACCGTCGCTCCCCACACACACGCACACTCAACACAAGTCAGCACACGGCGCGACAGCCAGCACCGTTCGTGGTCATCCTGCACGCGCAACGCGGAGGACACCGCCATCGATGCGGAACCATCGCTCGTGCCGCCCGGGCGCTCATCCGTCACGGCCGTCGCCACGCGTGGCATCGGCGGCGGCACGTACGGTGGCCGTGCGGGCGGCGGCGGCGTCGTACCGGACGAAAGCAGCAGCACGGCCTGGAGCAGCGCCACCTCGGCGTCGTCCAGCGCGAAGCTGGCGAGCGAACGCCCCAGCTGGAAGATGGCATCGGAGACGGCGCCCAGGCCGCCGAGCTTGAGCTGCTCACGCCGCACGGCCATCTCGCCGTTGAGCGTGAGCGTGTCGCTCTCGGCGTCGTAGCGCACGGCGGCGCGCAGCGACATGATCTCCATGCAGCAGCCCTTGAGCAGAATGATCTGGTCCTCGCACGGCAGCTGATAGAAGGGCGGAAGCGTACCGACCGAATGAACGTGCTGATGGGCAACTGTCCGGAGCAGTGTCCTTTGTTGCAAGGCCCGCCAGGGGCCACTGGCGGGCCTTTGGTGCGGCCCCTGACGTGCGGCCCCCACGACTTTACACGCGAAAACACCCCCCATCGTGCCGTCAAATCCAATGTATTGCTAAATGTGTGGTGGCCCCCACTGATGTCTTATCGCCGTAAGCGCCCCCCCCCCCTCTGAAATTGAACGAAAAACACTGCTCTAGATGATGTGGAGCCCTGCGTGTGGTAGGAGTGCCCACGTCGTTGGTAGGCTCGCCTACCTAAGCACTTCCAATTGGCACGGTTGGCTACGTACGGTGCGAAAGAAGTTCAACATACATACATACACATAACCAGAGCATCATCTAGAAACGTACAAAGCCATTACTCTTTCTCTGCCACTCTGGATTCCAAGTCTCTTTGCAGAACCTCGGATGACCGATGGGATGACTCTGTCTAACCATAGCTACTGCAGGAAACTAAGGTGGGACCTGCGACCTGCATGATAAGGGAACACCATCTATGGCACTGGCCTTGTGGATCCTCACTTCTCATAAGGTGGACCCTGCCCTCTGTGTTTCTTTATTTCGCTGTACTGCCACTCTGTTGCTCAGCACAGTCTCACAACCTATACCATGCAAGCGATGTGCATACCACACCTTGCTTATCTTCTGAGATCCGATGAGATCGGGGAAAATTCCGGGCATATAGCCGGGGATTAATTTCCCACTGAATAGTTTCCGGATCATTGGTAGACTGGAGTAGAGTAGGCACATGACTAGTAGCCATATCCATAGAGGTATACTGGATGTGGTGTGCTGGGTGCAGAAGATATTTTCCTGGGTCGTCGATCCGGATGGACAGGCCTGAAACCAATCTCCGCTCATCCGCATCACATGTACGATGCCTGAAGGTGAACGAATATCAACAATCGTGGGGGATTTGCCTCGGTGAAGACGGGCAGCTTCTTGGCGAAGTCGACGACGCGGGTGATGGCGGGCGTGATGATCCGCGTGAACTGAGAGAAAGCTTGCAGGTCCACGGGCGCTCGATCGTCTGCCTCCTCCTGCACCGCCACCGCCGATTTCACCTCCCCTGCCTCACCGGGTCCCGGCGCGGACTCGTGCTCTCCGGGCTGGCAATGCGCACCGCAACACAGCCGCTCGTACGCGCAACGTGCCGTGGCGACGCCGCTTGTCCGTGGCCTTGCAGACGCCGCCACGCCACGCGATGGGCACGCCGCACGACCCCTCGGCATCCTCACAGAAATCTCCACCACGCACGCCGCGACGCAGCGCGCCTGATCGCGCCGCCAGCACCGCCGCCGTGCTCTCGCGTGCGATACGGCATCAGCATTCCCGCCGATGCTACCGCAACCACCGCGACCATCGCCGTTGCAGTCAACATCGGTGGGGTAGCTATGAAGCATGCCAGCGATGCAATTGCGCCGGGGACTGCTGATCGGAGGGGCACCCACGCTGGGCTACTGAGAGGGATGGGAATTTGAGTGGTGTCCCATAATTTTTCTTCTTGGACCAGGGCTCATGCCGACCGCATTATGCCACTGGCCACCTGTGGCCACATTTATTTAAACTTTTTTTTTGACGAGGTAAGGCCCACTGAGCTATGGAGCTCTTTATCAGATTTTTATCGGCCCGCTTAGTTTCAATGAATATTATTCGTAGAAGTGATGCTAATCATGTTGGCAGTGGCCAAATAGTATACTCTTTTAGCGAATGCCATGGGATCTTTAGTAACATCAAGCGAGCAGGAAAGGACTCAGCCCACTAGGCTGGCATGGTTGGCATAGGCCCTTGTGTAGTGAACCATAGTCCAGTGGCCCGGTCCTCTGGCTCTGGATTCCTCGGTGTGCAGTTGCACCTCCTACACACTCCACAGGTCCGCCACGGAGATGGCGTCTCCCACCTCTCCTGGCCATGACGAGCATCACGCGTTGTGTGAACGCGTTGTTTGCTGTTACAGTAAACTAAAAACCCTAAACTCAACTTTGTAAAGTTTACTATGTAGCTCTTTCTCAGAAGCGGCCTGGCCACAATTGATAGCTCATCAAAGTGGCTTATCACGTGGAAATGTATACCAGCCAAATACTCTAAATGCATGTTTCTAAATGTGGAAGTAAAAACCAGGGGACCACGGGAAGAGAAACATGCACACTCAAAATATACAACAGGAGTCAGGGTTGAGATCTAACCCACGACCTCCTGCAAAGCAGGCAAGGGAGTTAACATCTCCTAGCCACCACGGCGCTCACCAAGAACCCGAGGTGCTCCTTCCAGCCATTGCCCTGCGTGCTGGTGGCTCGGTGAGCATCCGTCACCATGCGGATGAGCTCCCACTCAGCGGCGCTGGGCTCCGCCGGCAGCTGCTGCTGCGTCTGCCTCTGCGACTCCTCGCGGCGCCGACGCTCACGGTTCTCCTCGATCAGCCGCCGCTTGGCCTGTCGCTTATCCTCGTCCAACACAACTGGAGGTGCGGGGCCGTGGGGGGGGAGGGGTTGGGGGAGACAGCGTTGACCACCGGCTGCTGAGAGGAGAAACTATGTCTGTTCTCCGTCCGATGGAAATCCTGTTGTCCTTCCCCTACATCTCCGATTAGCACGGTTGGCTATGTATGGCGCGAAAGAAGTTCAACACATACATTCAACCTTGGCAGTATTAAATACCCAGCATCTGAGGCAGTGATGGCGATAGGCGTACGCAAATCAAGCTTAGGGCCCCAAGTAGCTCAAATGACCCTGGATTTATTAAAAAATAGGGGTGCATAAAATATTAGCTCACATTCAAATCCGAATAAACATAAGGTTATTAACAATGCAGCCAATTAGTCTCTAATCTCTATATTGTCTGCATCTCTCATATCACTATTCATCTATTTCTGGCTACATTTATAATTTCCCACTACTTGTGTCTCTGGCTATACATGTCTTTCTATAATTTCACCCGGAATTCGTGAATTTGAAAGAGAGGGTCACCAAAATAACGTGTCCCTAGGGCCCCTAATGAGCCAACATCTCCGCCGTCTTGGGCCACACGACGCACCAGTGCCGTAACACACTGTGGACTCGAGTGACTGCTGTCACGCATGGCCTGGCAGCTACAATTATAAAAGTGAAAAAAAAATGTATTTACTTACTAGGTAAGGCTCACTGAGCTTTATAGTTCTTTTTCAGAAGCCACCTGGCCACAAAAAAGTGGTTCATCACGTGGAAATTTGTAGCAGCCAAATACTCTAAATGCGTGTTGATTTATAAAGGTGGAGTGAAAAACCGGAGGACCCGGATAAAAATCCACACGACCACGGGGAGAACATGCAAACTCCAAATATACTAGGAGTCGAGGTCAGGGTCGAACTCACGCCCTCCTGTATAGCAGACGAAGTTGTTAACACCTCACCAACGTGGCACCCTGTTGTCAGACAGCATTGCAATAGCACCAGGAATGAATGCACTGGAGTAGTTCACTCATTTATTACCTTACAGATGAAGTCCCCTCTCGGTGTGTGTGTATATGAAGAGCCTTTTTGTGACTCCATTGCTGGATAAAGGCCTCCCCATACCAGGCTAGGTCATATGGGTTATCGACCATGCTTCACCATAACTGGTCAGTGGGTACTGGAAAAAGTTGGAAGCATAGATATTGGAGCATAGATACTGGAGCTTAGAAGTAGGGTACAACTAAAGTTGTTTTCTGCAATACCCCCTACTGATATACAGCCTATCACACCGGTCATACATGGTCGCCCATCCAAGCATCGTCCAGGATCAAACCTGCTTAGCTTCCGAGATCTGACGATATCCGGCACATTCCAGGTGATGTGGTCACAGGCCACGTTGTGGGATATTAATTTGGATTTAATGTAAAATCACAATAAAATTAATCAAACCATCGATCGTGGGAGTTGAATGCAGCAATTTAAACGTCTCAAATCACATTTGAATGATTATGACTTCGTGTGGCTCAGTGGTCGTGCGAGCAGCTCGCGATCGGAAGGTCGCAAATTCAAATCCTTGTTGGGGGTCACTCAGCCCATGATCCCTCCAGGGTTGATAAAATAGGTATTAACAGCTGCTGTCATATGGATGGACTTGCCCCCTACCATACAAATGTAGAATGTTCACCACTAGCTCAGAGCTGTAATGAAGAGGAGATGAACACCATTGCCGGTTGGGTAGGAAATCATTGACTTTGTTATTGCGCACATGGCTTCGAGGCTCTCCCCCAGTTTTGCACGTGATGTGAAGGCTCCGTTGCTATGAATGGCTCTGACAAGGCAGCTCCGCGTTGTTAACATACACGGCCCCGAAGGGTTACGAGAGCCTTTGCAAATACGACTTGAAAAGAGCAAGCGTACGACGTCCTCCGAGATGTCCTAGGTCATGTCACGCATCTTAACCTCTTTATTTTGTTGTTGCTTTTGTAACGACTTTGATGACGAAAGAGTAAGAGCTACTCTTATTTGGACAAAGCCACAATAACGAACCCTAGGCTTCGTGCGCGTCTTCCAGCTTGTAAACTTCCTCCGAATAGTCCCCACTCCTCGTGCTCTCCTATTTCATATTCCTCAGCCCCCTTTCTCGAACCTTCTTGTCCTTGTTTTGTTTTGTTTTCCCTTAGCCAATCCCTGTCCTTCCCCGATAGCGGATACTCTCTGTACTCTTTGGTTCTTTCGGTAAAGTCACGTAGGTATAAAGTAACGTGACTTTACCGAAAGAACCAAAGAGTATGGATTCCTGCAGTCACGATTTGTTTAACTTAAAGTTTTGGGGTGAGTGTATAATCCGGAGCACACGGTAACATATATTGTAATTATTTTAGTGCCGTCAACTGCGGCCTCGTTCGAAAGTTCAGCCGACCTCCCGAATGGGCGCTCTTACCAACCTAACCAATGCCAAGAATACAACCGCCGTTCACCACTAAACGATTGTGACGTCACCACGGCGCCGGTGCCAGGCCAGGTGCACTTTAAGGCAGTCACGTGAAGTAAGTGTCGAAGGCTTTTGCTGATAGGTCACGGGACCGACCCATCAGGTGCCCATGGGTTGGCTGACTGAGATGACTGGCAAGATGCACCAGATGTGCTCCCCCTACTGTGCCAACCTGAAAGACAAAGATCCCCCGTGTAGCCTTAACAGACTGTTAGGGCAAGTGCTTGTTAGCGAGCACCTATGAAGGTCGGGACGGCACACCATGCCCGGCCGCCTTTGTCTCCACTGTGGCGATCTTTAAACACCGCACCAGGTACTTATTTGAGGCTGAGTCTACCTAGGGGAGGCCCAGCACGGGTTGAGATAATCGTCACCGGTGTTGGCCGTGAGCGAGAATCGAACGCGGGTCGACAGGTTCGTAGCGCAGCGCGCTGACCGCTACACCACCGCTCCCCGCACACGCACACGCACGTACGCGGGCCTTCTCATCTTGGGCCGTGCCAAGACAAAAAGAAGCCGCACCCAAGGAGAGGAGAGGGGGCCCATGGTGTGCGGCGGAGACGCGGCACTGAGGTGAGGAGGGCAACAGCAGCAGCAATGGTGGTGCCCACCGATTGTTTGGTGCGTCGCTTGACCACACACATTATATGCTAGACAATGATCACAATGAAGGTCGCAGATGTGTTACAATTAAAACGACTTTTTTAAAGTGTTATTAAAATGCTGAGATTGTTCTGCGTACTGGACTATAAAGTCGAGCTGATTTTCTGTTTTAATGCGTCCGCAATTTTTTTTAAATAATTCGGCGCCTCTTGAGCTACTTGGATCCCTGAACTTTTGCTTGGTTGGCCTGTGCCTCGCGCCACCACTCGGCAGCAGGCAAGAAGGGGCACGGCCGCTGACCATCGGGAAGCAACGCTCGGGAAATGTGCTGAATTGCGTTATGAAAAATATGTTTGGGAGCTTAATACATGTCTCGGGATCTGTTTGTCCACAACGAGAGAGGGCTCCGGGAGAGTTCGTGTAGTTACTGCTATCTCATCCCTTCAAGGAGCGCAGGACTTACCGTACTTTTTTCTGACTGCAAGGATTCATACTCTTAGGCTTTTTCGGTAAAGTCATGTAGGTAAAAAATATAAATAATATAAGTAATAATAGAAATAAAATAATAAATCACGACGTTTCGGAGGCAACACAAGTCTCCGTCATCAGGTGGGACCGTCACAGCTAAAATTACTGTATCAAGTGAGGCAAAATTCCAAGAGACCAGCCTTTAAATACAAGTTAAGGGGGAGGGGCTTATGTGAATGTGGTAACCAGGCAATAGAACGTGGTGGTGGTGGGCGGGGCTACAAGAGAAATTGGCCAACGTCATCAATGTGCAAGAGAACAATTGGTGTACCTCGACCTAAACCGGTGTTGGTTGAGAATGCAAATACAAAAAAAGCAGTACTGTTAAACGCTGGGGATGTCAACACTCGGTAAAGTAGAAAAGTACCTGTCAAATAAGATGGTACAAATATGTGTAGTTAAATCTTTTTTTTACCGTACTTTACCTATACGGTCCATAGTTTGGCTTGCGTGGCCACAAAACTGCACCGTCCGGCGGCCCATCTTCGACGTTGCAATGTGCCAACAAGATGCGTCGAGGAACGGGTACGTACGGTCACTGACCATCCCCACGGCCAGGCACTTGCGGAATCGGCAGTCCTGGCACTGGTTGCGCGTCACGCGGTCGACGATGCAGCCTCCGGCGAACTTGCAGACATAGGTGGCGTGCAGACTCTTCTGGACGGTCCGTCTGAAGAATCCCTGCCACCGTCAACACCGACCATTGCCCAGCCATTATTCCAGCGAGGTTATCGTGAGTACTCGACCCCCCCCCCCACCCAATTCATGCTCTTACACTTTGTGCGACTCGCGTTTTGTCACTTTCTCTAAGCGCACGAGGGGTGGGGGGGGGAGTCACAGGTCACCGCCCGCCGTCACGCGGACCGTGCAGGTGATTTAGTAAATAATTTAGCGTGCAGCACTGCACTTCGTTAAACGTGTACATTGTATGTACACTCGTACAGGCGAAACCAACAACTTCAGGAGAATTCGCGCTTACGTGGGGGTACACGGAACCTAACCCCCCGCCGCGTACTCCGAGACCTTGCTGTGATCGGAGAGACTCCGACGCACACTTTACCGTTTTGTACCCACGTGAATAGGCGTTAACCCTTTCTGGCAAGAATACACGCGCCGAGACGTCCCAACGCCAAACGGAGACCCATCACGAGGCATCGAGTCTGGAAAAGGGTCATCTTGATACTGGCAAAAAAAAGGGTCCCGTAAGTTAAGTGATCACACCGCCGAACTGCCTGCCCTCTGTTATCAAACTGGACTTTGTTTTCGCACTGGACTGGCAATCCAGTGGTCGTCGGTTGGATTGGACCTCCCAGCGTGGCAGTTAAAACAATGGGGGCAAGCTTCTCAAATCCCCACCCACCCCCATGTCTGTCCACCCAACAGTATACATGAGATACAACCGCAGTTAATTGGCTGGTCGTGCATGTTTGGGTCAAGTGTGGGTACACCCACCTCTTCAAAGATGTCTGACCAACGTGCAAGAGGAGGTCTAAAACACCCTGCAGAGGGAGGGTGGGAGGACTCTACATAGCTCCTTCTAGTGGGTGCGGCTCTTCTGCCAGCAGTGGTGTTATATAGAAATTGCAGGGCTGCACCTCTATGAGAAATTATGCCGTTTCATATTTTCCGGCCGATTTGTCAGTCCATTGCTGGGTAAAATTCCTCCGCCCACACTGTGTCGGTCATATGTGAGGGTTTTGACTATATTTCACCATTCTGTTCGGTGTGGGGTGATGTATGTGTGCATGTTGAACGTCATTCGCATACGTACGTAGCCAACCGTGCTAATAGGAGGTGCGGGGTAAGGACAACGAACTAGACCACGAAAAAAGCAGTTCGATAACGGGATGGGTGAGAGGGGGCATGAAAGGACTGCTTCAGATGTGACTCTTTTTCTGAGAACCTCCACTCAAAAATCGGGCCCTGTGGGCGCGCCACGCGCCAGTGTGGGATGCTGTGACACCGGCGTTCCCGGCGCACCTTGCAGCCCTCGCAGGTGATGCAGCGGTAGTGGTACCCCGTGGCACGGTCCCCGCACACCACGCACGGCTCGTCCTTGTCCAGGTAGCTTGGCACGTAGCCTGCACGCCCACGGGTTAACGTCATTTTATCGTGCGTGAAATTGGTGAAAGTCACTCGTCGGTGAAGTGGGGTTGGGAGAGGGTGTTTTAACGCTAAATGTGGTTTGTGAGAATTATTCAGCTTTACCGGCGAGCTGATACATGAGTAATAATTAATCGTCATGTTAAACACTCGTACGTGCGACAAAAAAAATGTGTTTGGGTTGGTAACGACACAAATGTTGGTCATTGTTAGGTGGCCCAACTTAAAAGTACATTATGAACCCGAATTATTGATGCAAAAAAAGCTGGGTGTTACGAAGACGAAAATCATCCAGAGAGACAAGAGCTACGCTGATCCCCCAAAGAGTAACGAAGTGACTGTGACGAGATGCAATAAGGAGTTCGAATGAAGACGCAGACTGAGATCATTTAGTAAAACATAATAAAAGTGTTTTTTTCATTGGATCACGTGAATATGAATGTGTCGCTAAATTCACCACCACCCGACACGGCCAATTAGTAAGATAGCTTAGTAACGTTGTGATAGACTACAGTGCACCGATGAAGAATAAATATGGTAGCGAGTTGGCTATACATGTCCTGTAGATTAAAATATTTACTGAGTTTACTGATTGGCTCACTTGATATCGACTGGGGGGAAATGTGCATCTCTCACGACCAACATTTAACATTAAACAACCAACATTTAACAGCTAAGAGTGGATTCCGTTTTTGACTGGAGTAAGTCCCCTTTATTTTATTAGGTGATGAAACATAGACCGCATTGAGAGACATGAATCACTGCCCCGTTTGCAAGGGCGACCTGGGTTACATAAAGAGAATGATGCAATGACCAAGACTCAGCTAAAAAAACTGGACTAGAGGTTTAAATTGACTAAACCAAGGCCGTAATTATAATATATATTGGGGGGGGGGGACACATCCCCCCCCAATATTCAAATATGCTCAAAATGTCCCTCCCAATATATTGCTATAAAATAGATGTCTGTTTATATGATTGTGGTTATGGTTGTACTTTATAAATCCCTAATCTCTGTCATTACGTATAATGAAACAAGAAAAGGTAAAAAAGAAAAAAACAGAGCAATGTAATACAATACACTATTACACATTACTGTAAAAAATAAATAAAAAGTCCATCCTCTGTGTTAGTGAATTTTTTATATTTTAGGCAGGAAATGGCAGGAAATTAGTTTTCAAATTTAGATTTTTTTTTCTAGGGGGGGACCCCCAGACCCCCTGAAAAATTTGATCCCCCCCCCAATGTTGACTCCATGGCTACGCTTTGGACTAAACTAAGACGATGACTAAAATAAATACAAATTTTGGCTAAATTAACGCAGCTGCACACCAAGTTGGTGGTATTTTTTTCGTCTTTTAAATGCTTTTGCATAAACTACTTTTTTCTCAGTTTGATGGAAATTAATATCAGCAACACATGGTGGTGATTTTGTTTTTTTTCCTACCATGTATCGCTAGAAACTCGTTTCCTGCCAACTCACGATTAAAGTCTCCAATGTACGAATATTTTTTTTCTTACAAGTACTTTTGTTTAAAATGTATTCGTGTATTTTTATACGCATGTAAGGTGCTGTCATGTAAAGTGAAATTGCACGGGTACTTTTGAATAGCTTCAAACAACAGAGAGAACATTGCTTGAAAATGTAAATGGAGCTGTGCTCTTGTAAATGTTGGATCTGTATTAGTTAATTATGAAATGGAAGACTTTGCCTGGCGGTTTGCAACACTGTTGCCTGTGGAGACGTCAGCAGATCGACAAAAAGGGGCATTCCCAAAATTTAAATCGATCCTTTTGCGCCTGACACCAACACGATACAGGGCCAGACCATCCCATTTCCTGCCATCAGAGGGCGACAGTTCCACATTGTTTGTCTGTGTGCGTGACAGTCCAGCCGTTTTCACAACAAACACCGTGACCTAAATTCGATTTACAGCAAAGGCGAACATCAGCGGCACGTGGTAACATTTCCCGTCATGGGCTTCCCCTGGGTCATTCACATGGTGTGACGCTCAGATTAAAATTAAAATGTGCATTTACAGGGCACGGTGATAGAACAAGATTGTTGAGGTTTGACGTGCCCTCGTGGCACCCGTGAGATGATTTACTCAAGTTTCTAAATCACCGCTTAACGATAGTGGAAATTCATATAAAAGTGAGAGACACACAAACGCAGCTCACGATGGGCGACAGCATGTGATGAATGCGGCCTCCTCACATCCACACCGTCCTCCACAACTTTCTGACAGTTGTATTTGACAACCAATGACCATTTTAAAACAATATTGAACTGGAGTGAGATGTGTCTGGGGTCCGTGATCGATGTACCCGCTTTGAACCAAAACATAGTTGATGAAATTCTCGAACCGATCATTTCCGCACCTCCAATTAAAATGGTTGGCAACGTACGGCGCGAGAGAAGTTCAACATACAAACATACATACAAGGAGGAGACCATAACTGGTTGTGTGTGAGGATCTGCGGTTTCAAACCAAAAAAAACTGAGTCAGGTTGAGATGGTGAATGATCCCTAAGGTAACAGCACCGGCTAAACAAGCCGTGGTGTATAAAGGGATGTGGATGATGTGAAGGATTAAGGGACGATTCTGTCTATTGCTGCACCTAAAACAGGCGGCGATGTCACATGACATGACACCGGTAAAAGGGTAAAGGTAAAGGATAACGGTGTCGACATGCCAAGGGGTAAGGTAAAAGGTTGGGTAAAGGTAGCTCGGTAGGGTAAAAGTAGCGTGAAGTATTACCCGGTAAATACGGCGCCTTGTTTACCGCTAGAAGCTTCGTGGCAGAACTCCACGACTCCAGGAAGTGGCCCCGAGGCTTGCCATGACGTAAGGGACCGTGGCCAATTACAGCCAACGTCAGTTGAGCGTGGACAATTAGACCCAAGCCGATACAAAACATATAAAAAATAATGTTTAGAAATATATGTTGGTTTAATGATAGAATATAGTATTGTCATCAGTATGATATAAGTATACGAAGTTTGCAGTCGATACCACATTAGGAAGTGGGTAAAAATTGAGTTGCAAGATTTGAGGATGCAACGACAACAACAACAGACCGTGAGTTAATAGAAAGCGTGTAAAATTGGAATCATCGAGAGTATTCTATATTAACCAGGTCCCTGTGGGGTGGGCTGGTAGGAACAAACAAATGAATGGCTATAATAAAATGAAATGGCAAAAAATGGGCGCCAATAAGTGAACGGAAACGTAGACGTAGTGGAAAATAGGAAACAGTAAAGTAGTAGTAACCGTTGTGGAAAAAATACTAGTATTTCAAAGTATGTACCTACGTGAGTGCAGCTTGGAGCAGACATAGTGAGTAGTAACAATCTGCACGATATGCAGATTGTTACTACCCGTGCCGCGGTAGCCCCGCCCAGCCCCGCGTAGCCCCGCCCAATACACCCCTAGCGGGGGAGAAATTGCCAGGCCTGGCTCTAGGCTGGAGACCCGCCGACGACGGGGAGGTAGGGAGTGTATTTTAATGTAAAAGCTTAAAATTTAAATGTTTCTATTTAAAAACATGAGGGAATGTAACAGTGTTAAACATTAACTCCCTTTCACACACGCGGG
>CM025627.2:2981505-3013905 GCA_014621495.2 Entosphenus tridentatus
TCACGTGGGAATTTATAGCTGCCAAATACTCTAAGCGTGTCACGTGGGAATTTATAGCTGCCAAATACTCTAAGCGTGTGTTTCTTAATGTGGAGGGGGAAAACGGAGGATTCAGGGGATAATCCATGGGGAGAACATGCAAACTCCAAATATACAGATGCCAGGATCGGGATCGAACCCACGACCTCCTGCATACCAGGCGAGGTAGTTAACATCTCCTAGCCACCGTGGCGCCCCTGATTTTTCCACGTTGATCAATTATCACTCGCGAAACTGAGCAGAGAAACGACGCTGAGAATAGACCCAGATCACTCCGTTAACTCCCTCCCCAAGCAACTCTGTCTGCCTGCTCACATCTCTCTCGCTTAAAAGCCTCTCCTCAACACTTTCCTTCTTCACAGTCCTCCATTGCTGTATTTCTATGAGAATATGTTTTACCCTTTCTGGCAAATAAAACAGTTGTGTTAAGATGTTAAAACACCAAACTGAAACCTTTTGCAAGGAATCGTGTCTGCATTAACCACATTTACGTGTGGTGAACATACAGTTTGGTGTTTTATCATCGTAACACTTGTTTTATTGCTGGATAGAGTAAAAACTATTCTTATATTTTGATACTGGCAAGAGAGATCCCACGATACTGTTATATTTTTTCTCTTCCTCCCTTACTCAGTCTCTGCCGTTGCCTCGTGCTCTTCCTGAGTCATTCTGCCTGCGCTCTGAGGCACTCGTTACGTTACGGGCACGTTATGCATGCGAGGTGCTGCTGATGCTGTAGTTATATAAAAAAAAAACTCGGAGAGCACAAAAGGGTCACTCTCCGTGCCCGTGAGCCGTGTGACTGGTTTACCGGTGTGTTGATATTGGAAGTGTCCCAGACAGTATAAGGATCATTGATACGATTTTGTTTTTAAATGTTACTCAATTCCTTTATTTTATATTTGCCGTTTCTATTTGAAATTGTGCATTCCTAAAATATGTAATTGTTTGTTGTTGGAGTGATAAGTAAAGGAATATCTAAGTCTGTGGCTCTCCGGTTGCCTGGGTGAAAAGTGGCGTTGCTGTGTCCTTGTCCAGTCCTGGTCAGCCTGGGTCAAAACTCAACCAACTTAAACAAACCGGGCTAATTGGCATCTCCACTATTTGAGATGCCAATTTGTATAATTGGAGTGAGGGGATGAAGGGGGAGGCTGGAGGGGGGTAGTCCCCCCCCCTTTTATCCATTTTATCAATTGTTACGTAAGTTATACAAGTGAAGTAAACGTGTCTGCAGAGAGTCAGGGGCAGCTCGAGTTGGTGGTGGTCGTCGCAGCCGTTTCCTCGAACGCACAGAGGGGCCGTGGAGCATCACAGAACGAGCGACAGACACGAGCAGATCATTCAAGTTCAACATCGACTCTGTCGTGCCCCCAATTCGGTGTTCTATGCCCCCCGCCACCCCCCTCCCCCCCCCCACTTTTAACCAAGGTCACGCCACGGGGTCAACGAGTGGGGGCATCGCATGCGTGAGCGCGTCACGGGCGGCGTTTACCTTTCTTCGCGTACATGGACAGCGCACCGTCGTACGAGAACGGCAGCGCTCCGTGCGGAGCGTAAAAGTCGCCGTAATAACTGGCGGTGGTGCCAGCGGCCGAGGGGAAGCCCTCCCCGTGGAAGGCGGCGTCGTGCCTCAACGCTCCCAGGTGCCCACCGTGCGCGTGCGGCGGCGGGGTCTGCTCTGCGCCGGGGCCGTGCCACGCCTGGTGCGACGCTCCGTGTTGAGTCGCCTCGTGCAGGGCCATCCCAGGGTGGGGCGCACCGTGCTGCGAGAGCCCGTGGTAAGACATCGCGTAGGCCGGCACAGCGTGCTGGTGCGGTCCGTGGTGAGGCGATTCGCTGTAGGGCATCCCGTGGTGAGGCAGGCCCTGGTGGGCCATCCCTTGGTGGGTGATTCCATGGTGAGGTACGCGTTGTTGGGGTGTCCCGTAGTGCACCGTCCCGTGGTGGTTGGCCATCGCGTGGTGGCCCACACCGTCGTAAGGCGCACCATGCTGAACGACTGCGTGGTGAGGTGCGCCGTGGTGAGTCGCGCCGTACTGAGGAGCCACCGCGTGGTGAGGCGCTCCTTGGTGAGTCGCGCCGTACTGAGCCACCGCGTGGTGAGGGGTGCCGTACTGAGTCCCATACGGAGTCCCCACGTGCGACCCCTCACCGGCGGCCGAGCCGACGGCGGAGCAGCCGGCGTCGGAGTGCGCGCCGGCTCCGGGGTTGGGGTGGCAGAACTGCTGTGCTTCCTGGCCATAGCTGCAGTCGGAGAAGGCCGGGTTCGGGCCCTGGTAATCCTGATGCTGTCCAAAGTAGCTCATTGCTCTTCTCGACCTCCGCACTTACGAGCCTCCCCACCCACCGCCCCCCACCCACTCCGAACTCCGCGTTCAAATGCGAACTCGCGAAGGTTTGCCCGTTCTCTCACAAAAGCCTCGTTTAAATGCGGTAATAGCTTTAATAATGAGCGTTTAAGACATGTGTCAATGACACTGCCCTAAAAAGAAAAAAATATTGTATGACATTTCCAGCAATGTCCCATTTCCCATAGTTTTACGGTAATATTTACTTTGCCTGCAGAGTAGTGTTACACTTAATAATGATCGTGGTGCTGTCCGTGCGTTTGCTGTTACGCACGCAATGGCTTGGCCTCCATACATTGACATTTGCTGCAGGACCTTGGAAGCCACGACGGCCGCCCCGCTTATATTGACCGAGAGGATCTCGCTCGGCTACCAATCAGTGCCGGGCGGCACCGAGCGCGGCCACAGCAGCCCTGGGAAGCTCTAATCTGCCACAGCTGCCAAGTTCAGTAGAATGGCCCCAATTACGTTGCCCGGTTGATTTTATTGCATGAGCAAGATGCATCGTCTTCTTCTTCTGTCGCACGGGCCGAGGACGCTCAGCAATTGTTGACATCCGCAAGCCGTGCCTTAGAACTGTGAGTTTGGCTGAGTCTATTTAAATCGGTGCCACACAAAAAAAACTGTGGTCGGGCATGATATGTGCAATGTTCAACAAACCTTAAAGACTGTATAAGGAGGGCGAGGTGTTCAATTGGATGGGTGGGAGCTTAACCTCCTCCTTCCCCCGAATATCACGGAACTGGTTTATGGTATTGCAATGTTTATGTTTTTCAGAATCAGAATATTTATTTACACTGGAGGATGTCCAATTGTGGCGGGTAAGAACGTTGCAATAACAAACAGTACAAAAACATAATAGTAGTGCAACATATAAGGTAAACAAATCACCAAAACACATACAAATAAAACTAAACAATCCCCATCCTACCACGAATGATAGCTCAACAAAGTGGCCCATCATTTGGACATTTATAGCAGCAAAATAATATAAACAATATGCATGTTTCTAAACGTGTAGGGAAAAACCAGAGGACCCGGATAAAAAATCCCCGTGACCACGAGGAGCACATGCAAATTACAAATATACAGGCATCAGGATTGGGATCGAACCTCCGACCTCCTGCATACAAAGCAAAGAAGATAACGTCTAACCACCGTAGCACGCCTTTAATAATAGTGTTCACGACTGGGGAAAGTTCTCCCTACACCGTGGGGGCTGTTTGACCATACCCTACCATGCCGGTCTGTGCGGGTTGGTGAATGAAATGGCCCAGGACCTTGTATCATATAAATTGCCATGGTAAACCAACAGTGCACTAATCACCGTATCACTGCTGCACTCATCGTTTACATGCAGTAAATTATACTAAAAACTAGTTTTTATTTTACCACTTAAGGCCCACTGAGCAAAATCGACCTGGTCACAAATGATAGCTTAACGAAGTAACTTTTCAAGTGGAAATTTATAGTGGCAACCAAATATTTTTAAACGCATGTTACAATGATCAAGTTAGCTTATCGTGCAGTACATTCCGTGCAATGCACAATGTGAGTCTGCAAGTGTTTAACTGGGGCTGGGCAGAGGGTAAGATAGGTACTCCAGAAGTGCGGTAATGGTCTCCAAATTGTCGTATATTTGTTTCACTTTGTGCCCGGTCCTTGGTTTAAGGACAGCGCTGGCAAGATAATCCCTGCCATGGTCTGGCCCCAACAAAATCACAATTTGAACATTGATAAATATATGTGTACGTATGATGATGTGTACACATGTGTGTAGATCCCTTTTTTCAATCCATTGCTAGATGGGGGGCCTCAGTGAAATGTTACATTGCTGGTAGAAATCAATATGAAACTTTGTTTTCTATTTCAGAAGAACGTGCATCTGTTCGAACTAAATATGAATCAAATTAATCAACGGCCTATTGATTTCATTGCGAAATAATTCATGTAATATTGTCTTTGAAAAATGCAAGCATATCTTATGTTAGTTGAAATTATGCCAAATTCAATGAAAATCACGCCAATACAACACTCTTGAGTGAGCGGAGAAAAACAATAATGCACAGACGAAATGGCTTCTATCCATTGTCTATTCATTAGTTGCAAAGGATTACACTTTAACGCAGTAAATTCCAGTATAATTTAAAAAAAAACGGCATTATCTTCCAAAGGCAATATTAATCCTCAGAATATCATGGGTGCTTAGTATACTGTTCGGTAGCAGCAGGTTGCAGAGGCCTGGTCAATAAAATCAATAGCACACCAGGTTTTAGCGGTTTAGTGAGATCTATTTTTTTTCTCGTTGCGTGTGGGCAACATGGGTTGTTGTTCTGCTGGGCTGAGGCGGCGGTGCGGGGGGACAGCTTGAGGTGCGGCTCGTTGGGACCAAGGCACGCGAGGTGAAGGGCAGCCACAATCTGGAAATCGCCGTCTTAACCCGGGCTGACACCGGGGTCTGCACAACGGCGCTCAGTCCAAGCCTTTAAAACCGTGTAATCCGCCTAAATGGGAGTAAGTTAATCGATTTTCTCAAATTTCTTGGGCCTTTTACACAATTCGTGCTCACGAAGGGGGTGACGAGTGAATGCTGTATTGTTGCCGTTCAAATAGAAATGTTATTTGATAGTTGCATATTCGCTTCATTTTGGTATTGTTACAGGTGCAAATTGCACCTTGGCAGAGCCAAAGAAAAGGAGAAACGAATTACAGCCCAAAAAAGAGTTAACATAAATATTACATTTAGATTTAAAGCTTTCGTTACTGCAGGGATTCATATTATTGGTTCTTTCGGTAAAGTCACGTGACTTTACCAAAAGAACCAATAATGTAAATATTACAGGTTAGGACTTTGCCTATTTTTAGACAAACTCCAAGCAACATTCAAATGCCTCGAGGAGTAAATTGACGAACGGTTGTCACCACCTTAGATAATGTAATGACTAACATAGCCATGGATAGTGCATTGAAAGTGGGGGATAGAAAGGGGGATAGGGTGAAAAAGGAAACCGAGAACATAAGCCAACATCACGAAGTAGAGGAAGAGGAGAGATATTACAATAGACTGAGATGTTACACAGAAGAATGAATACACAGAACTCTGTTTACTTATTAGGGATAGAATGAGACAAAATCAGAGGATACGACACAAATTGACTGAAGACAGCACAGCAAACAATGGGAGAAGAACAGCAATGCAACAGACTGATGATTGGCTGGGTACTGAATGGTAGCTTTTTAGAAAGAAAAGTGGAACCATAAAATAATCTTAAAATTAGGGGAGAAGTTGTATTCGGATCTCTTAAGCAGAAAAAAAATCACAGGAATGAAACCATTCTTTGGATGACCAGGAAGAAATTTCAGATGTCACACTTGATGAAGTCAGCTGTGCCCTTGACAATATGAAAAAGAGAACGCTTCTGAACCAAATAGGATAAACGTGGACATTGTCAGAGAGGCGGGGACTAAGTTGTTGAAACAATAATGATTCGATATTTTTATCTAAATGTTCACACACATGAAATACCTCAATCGTGCCATGATGCATGCTGATGTGTTGTGAAAGGCAACATGCCGTTGTTTCCTCCAAAAGAAAGTTATAAATCAGTGTACATTTCAAATTATGACGTATGGATCAGACCATGGGCCGTGACAAAGAAACTAAAAAGTGACAAATATGGAACAAAAACGGGAACATTTTTCTAAGAAGTTGCCCACTGAGAAACAGGAATAGGAACACGTGGATTGGAGGTGTGGTTCTAAACCTGGTTTGGCTACTGAATCACCCCTTGTTGAATGTTGCTTCAACCGAGTGCCCCTTTGCCTGACCCAACATGGTTCTGAGAAATAAATGTATGAATAATGAACATCGATATTTTAACCAATTGTCCATTTTGTGCGGTATCCTGACGAATTGCTAGCAACTGCAAGTGAATAAAATAATCTAACGGACACTACGCACGCGTGACGTAATGTGTTCATGCTCACTGCTTACTCTCGGAAACCCGCATTGTTTACGATCAATGAGTTTTGGATTAAAATGTTATCGTAGTTATTTTATATTGGCAGATTCGTACAAGATTATTCACCAATGCCTCTCAATGTATAATATTATTTCACACATGTATAAATAACTTCACGTACCCCCCAGGGTTCTGCGTAACCCCAGTTGAGAACCACTGCAAGTTACAGACATCATATCGATATTGCCAACACCCTCGCCTGCAATATATTCGGGTCTCGCCCCGACTACTGTAATGCCATTCTCTCCCTGAGTCATCGCCAAGCAAGATCCTCAAATTGCAACGGTTACAGGACAACCTTGCTCGTGTTGTCCTTGGTGTCCACCGTCTACGACTCAGCTCAGCCACCGCTCTCCATACTCTTTCACTGGTTCCCTTTCGCCAGCAGGACAAACTATAACATCACCTGCCTTTGTCACCACCGGTTTCCCACCATGCCTTGCCGCACCACTCCTCTCGTTCACTGAAGGCTCATGGTAGAACCCAAAGCAGCGTCACTCAAAATCTGCTTCGGACACCAAAGGTCTCGAACTGAGAGCCTCACGTCGGTTCGCTGCTGTCGCCCCCTCGGTTTGGAACTCTCTATATCCCTTTGCACATCCGCAACATTAAATGCACTCTGACTTTTAAGAAACAACGAAAGGCCTGTATCTTGATTTAAAGCTTTCGTGACTGCAGGGATTCATATTCTTGGTTCTTTCGGTAAAATCACGTAGAAGGGAAACAATAAAATAAAATATATATAACAATAAAATTCTCACGACGCTTCGACTGCAACACAAGCAATCATCATCAGGTGTAAAAAAAACACAGCAAGACTTTACCAAAAGAACCAAGAATAGGCCTGTATCTGTTTGGTCGGGCTTTCGAGCAGCCCCGAGTTTGGCTCTGCGCCTCTGAGTTGTTGACTTGTCTGCAAAATATGGCGTGTTATGAATGCCATTATTATCATCATATCGACTGTTACGAGAAGTGTGTCAGCTTGGGCAGGTATACACGTCGCAGCCAGAAGGGACGATGGCCTGTGGTCGAGACAATGACGAAGAGTAAACTCTCTGCGCAAGGATAGAGTTGTGAAATCAGCTCGTGTGCAGCTGCTAGACGGTGTCGTTGCATTGCAAGACCAATACAGGTGGTGGCAGCTTGGGGGAGGCCTTCATCCAGCAGTAGATAGACCATTGCTATTAATGAGGCATATCCACGAAGGCACACGTAGGAACCAAATTAAACAGGACCTGATTAAATTTAGCATGGACTGAATTAAAACAATGATTTCTACCGTGAATGATCAAAACATTGCATGAAGGATAATGCACAAAGGACGGCAATGTGAGGACAAAAAAACTTAAATAATGTTCAAGAAAGTAAAAAATAATTATGCAGCGTTACCTTTCTGCTTTTTGCACATGTAGGCCGAGCTGTCTTCCCAGGGCCTGTGCGGCAATGCCGTCGCCGTGAAGTCATCGGGCGGGCACCGTGCCGTCGTCCCTGCGGCGTCGCCGGGAGAATCGGCGTCGTAGGAGGACGAAGAAGGAGAACCTCTTTGAGACCTCACGTCTGAGCTTCCGGAAGAGTTGCAGCTGGAGGACCGGCGAGGCTGCTGCTGCTGCTGCTGCTGCGACGCGATGTCGCACCGGCGCAGCGCACCAAACGACAGGTCCAGTGGCAGGTGGGAAGCACTCGGTTGTTTGTGAATGAGTCCCTCTGCTTGTCGATTGTCAAGGCCGGTCATAAAGCGTTCCTCTGAGTCTTCACGAACGAACGGTTTTCGGGGCTCACAGCCCTTGTCAACATATGGCATTTTCTTTGGCTGGGCGTAATCATCCGTCACCTCCGCGCGGTAAATGCTTGGAGGCATTTCTCCTAGCAGGAGTGAGGGACGGGAGATGGTACAATGTGGTGAGGGACAGGTGAAGAGACCAGATCAGATGCGGTCTGGCTGGAGGGTTGTGAAGCTGGCATCACCTCGAGTTTAACTGGAATCGCACAATGCACTTCAACACGTGGAAAAATTTGGCATCGATTGCTTCAAAAGCTGGGTCCTTTGATTGAAATGTTCTACACAGCACTTGAAATAACGATAATAAAAAAACCGTGCTTCAGATTTTGTTGCGGGACCTCGGGTTTTGACCATGAACTGACGATGTTGGCAAGAGGACGACCGCCTGGGCATGAAAGTTTTCACGAAAAGGTCGGGAGGTGGATGACCTGGTCATGGGAGGCTACGTTTTCAACACGGCGCTGTAATGAAACGTCAAAAAAGTTTTCGCTCGCTCTATTACGGTGAGCGCTGCCCTTCATTTGGCCCATCCACACCAGACGGACGAACCGATTGCCTGCCTCCTCCCTGGACAACGGGGTGCACTCCCTGAAACAAAACAAAAAAGCGCCACTCAAACGAGACTGGATGAGTTAACGGAAGAAAACTCACTTTTTGAAATGTGATCATCTGTATTTTTCTGCCATAAATTTCCACACCTCCGATTATCATGGTTGGCTACGCGCGAAATAAGTTCGACATGCGGACAAATTGTGCTTTGTGTATATCAATAATGAACTGCAAGGTAGCTGTGAATAATGCATAAAGCCCTACAGTGTGGATACTGAACCGAGACGTGCAGTAAACTCCACAGTATATGTTTATGGGTTTTTTTTATTTTAAACGTTATAAATAGCACGGCTAAGGGAACAGCATTAATATACTTCTCGTTTACGCCGGCGCTGGCGCGGGAACACGCGACCACCGGCCGGCCGGGGCGACTTGCTCCGCTCGTTAACGCAGCCGCCCTCGCTTAATAGGAACTGAATCCGCTGCAGCCGATGCGATGCCTGTAACTTGCACCGGTTCGTACCGCGCATTACTGGTCTAATGTGCATCGTCTCTTCGTGCAACTTAAGGCTTTCCACATTACGATGAGACAAGCAGCTGTTCCATAGAGGTGCGAGGCTGCATGGAGCTTTAAGGAGAGACTCTCACTCTAATACCGACAATTAATTACGTTGATGGTTGTGTTAGTTACATTTTACAAATGCAAGCGATTCATATTTAGCAGATCTCGGAGCCACAAGCAGAGTGATGGGAATGTCCTGGAACGTTGAGTAATATTCTCTGGAAAGCATCTAATCCTTTGAATGTTTATCCAAGTAAATTCTGGTAAAGTACTACTTAAAATTACCCGGTTGGAAGCCAAAAATTAATTTCTACAAAATAATCACAGTGCCAACAAATAATTAAGCACATTGACTCTACATGCGAATTTACTTCGTACGCGTCAAAAGATTTAAATGGCTACGTCTATTTTGTTTTCCTCGCCTTCAACGTTTTCCGTATCGTTACTGCTCGTCTTCAGATTTAATATCAGAATAAATAAAAATTCCAATCACGTAAATACACAAAGCCATACGTTAAACAGCACACAATGCGACGTTATTCGCAGACTCGGACCCACGCTCGCCCCTGTCGGAGAGGCGGCTCTAAAAGCCACCGAGGCCAACGGCGGAACGACCGAGAAGAACGAGCGGCTGCCGTGTGGTCGTCGGCCAAACTCTGGACGATTCTGAGGCAAAAGACTGGAGATTTGTGCTTTTAAAGACTCTCTAGGGAACGGCAGCTTGACTCGAAAGGTCACGGCGTGTGTTCGGTTTACTTAAATAGGTTGGCTGCTGAGGACAGCGTGGTTCAGCGTGGGCAGCCTGCATGGGTTGTGACTGGAGGTTTAAAGCCTTTGGGTGGTTGTCCGACCTGAGCTGACAGGATTGCGAGGACAGCGTCCCGGTGACACTCGGGGCCTTCGCGGCCATGCCACAGAGGGCCCCACGCCAGGGCTGCCCTCCCCACTCTCCACCCGGTGCTCCGCCCGTCCCACCCCCCGTTCAACAAACACAATCTGCATCTGCCCTTCTGTCAGAGGTCGCAAACGGGTTTTGATTCCTTACCCGTACCCGTACCCGGCCGCACCAGGGTCACAAACGGGTACCCGTACCCGGCCGTACCCGTACCCTACCTGTGGTACGGGTAGAGTACGAGTATCGGGTACCAGATTGCGACCTCTGGGATGAAGCCATGTTGCAGGCGCGGTTGGGTTGATTCAAGGAACTTGAATTGTGAGAAGAGACAAGACGTTGGGAAATGAGTGACAAACAGTTACTCACCAGTGACTCACGGTCTACCCGTACCCGGCCGCACCAGGGTCGCAAACGGGTACCCGTACCCGGCCGGGTACGGGTAGCCGGGTATCGGGTAGGGTACGGGTATCGGGTACCCGGTTGCGACCTCTGCCTTCTGTGTAGTCACCCCTTTATAAAAATAACAATAGTCACTCTCTTATCTCCTCCTATCTTTCACTTCCGCTCTCCTTTCTCTTGCTTCTCTGCTGTTTCCTAGATCATAAC
This sequence comes from Entosphenus tridentatus, assembly GCA_014621495.2. Taxonomy (NCBI): domain Eukaryota; kingdom Metazoa; phylum Chordata; class Hyperoartia; order Petromyzontiformes; family Petromyzontidae; genus Entosphenus; species Entosphenus tridentatus. Next base: position 2,992,307 of record CM025627.2, read on the forward strand.
TGGGGGCTTTCTATTGTTATTGTTCATGTTTTATGTCGCTCGTTTGTGCCACCATTCCGTGCTATGATGTACCCGTTGTTGAATATATATGCAGGTATTTTTTTTCATCTTGGGGGGCTGCTAAAATCAAGAGTAGTGATTAAAACTGCACATCCGACTGCATAGGTGTTCCCAATTGCGCTGTGTGGCTCTCCGATGTGTTGTCAGGTTCTAACCGTGTGTTGTTCGGCCTTTGTTGAAGGAGATCCCAGCACGTGAAGCATCATGCGAACAACACGTGGTACGACCCAACAACACATCAGAGAGCTAAAATTGCACGGAGAAATTACAATTGTGGTAAGTTGTACCGACCAGATTCCTTTCAGCAGTCCTCACTGTGGTCAGTAAAAAAACATATACATGTTATTGTTTCGATTTAAAGCTTTCGTGACTGCAGGGATTCATCTTCTTGGTTCTTTCGGTAAAGTCACGTAGAAGGGAAGTAATAAAATAATAATATTATTTTATTATGTTTTATTTTTATTATTTTATTACTTCCCTTCTACGTGACTTTACCAAAAGAACCAAGAAGACATGTTATTGTGTTCGTGTATTGGGTGAAACTTTGCGCATTGGCTATCATCAATACCACAGAGCATTCGGATTTGATGCACACAGGGATCTGCTTTGGGTCGATGCCAAGGGAATTCCCCGTGGGCGATATCTGTTATGCTCAGACACATTCCTGTAATGCTACTACCCACACCCATTGCAATTTTAAGGCAATAAAACCCACCACCTGCATCATAAACACGGCTTCGTTATAAAATAAAGGAGGCTCATGTTGAAGCAATGCTCTGAAGGGCCTTTGGCAAAATGTTTTGCCACTGCTGTGCAGTATATTGTTTACGGTGTAAGGTACTTGCCGGGTTTCCAACTCACTGCTTGAATTGGAAACAATTCCACTTGGTCAAAATCAAGTTGCTTGGAAAACTCGAGAAGTTAGATAGCCGTTTGGACTCTTTCCAATGAACATACTATCTATTCACAGGCTCGAAATGCACCCGTTCTTTATATTTGCCAAATACGTGCACTCATGATGCATTGAATTAAGTGTAAAGTCAGAAATAGCTCAACACATCAGATTGTATCTGACAAGAACTGTAATCAGGCAGCTGCTCCAGGGACCCGTGTAAACCATAGCACACAGTGCGAGGAGCGGGCTGATACAGAGACCCAATTACATTTTTAAAACTGGTTAAAGTTCATCTTGATTTTATGCTTTCGTGACTGCAGGAATCCATACTCTTTGGTTTTTTCGGTAAAGTCACGTAGGTAAACAATAAAATAAAAATTCAAAACAACTAAATCATATTTTTTTTACCTATGTGACTTTACCGAAAAAAAAACAAAGAGTATGGATCCTTGCAGTCACGAAAACTTCAAATCTAGAATTGACTATGGTTAAAGTTACTCAACTTATTTTGATAACCGTTGATTCGGAGTTACTTCCAATTAAATTTTTCTCTTTTTAAATCCTTTATATTAAGTTCACTTGCGCGCTTGCTTGCTTACTTGCTTGCTTACGACCGTGCAAATCTTTTGATCGTTTTTTATGAAATCCTTTATATTAAGTTCACTTGCGCGCTTGCTTGCTTGCTTACGACCGTGCAAATCTTTCGGTCGTTTTTTAACCCACTTCCCGTGATCCAATCGAGCTGACATTTTCCACACAGACTCGTTGTGCGTGACAATTAAGTGTAAAATTTTTCCAAAATTTTACACTTTTTAGGACAAAAATATTTCTTTACATTTATTCAAATAGAACTCATTCATGGCTTTGGCTGAACGTCACAGTGTAGGAGCCCAGAGCGTGACACCTCCACAGGCCCTGGCGGAGTAGTGCAGTTGGTAGCGCCCTCGCTTCCCATGCCAAAGGTCGCGGGATCGATCCCCGCGTCCTCCACAGGCGAATATATTTTTTACATTTATTCAAATAGAACTCATTCATGGCTTTGGCTGAACGTCACAGTGTAGGAGCCCAGAGCGTGACACCTCCACTCCCTGGCGGAGTAGCGCAGTTGGTAGCGCCCTCACTTCCCATGCCAAAGGTCACGGGATCGATCCCCGCGTCCTCCACAGGCGAATATATTTTTAAATCCTTTATTATTAAATACTTTATATTAAGTTCACTCGCTTGCTTGCTTGCGCGCTTACGACCGTGCAAATCTTTCGGTCGTTTTTTAACCCACTTCCCGTGATCCAATCGAGCTGACATTTTGCACACAGACTCGTTGTGCGTGACAATTTATTTTCGTGAAAATTTTTTTCCAAAATTTTACACTTTTTAGGCAATTTTTTTTTATATTTAATTACAATTGCTTAATGGTGGCAGGCAATCATCTGACCCATAGGTGGCAGCCATCTCAAGCCAGAGGACGAGATGACTCTAGACACCAAGCATATAAAGTATTTATAGTGAAAAACTTTGTTTTTACGGGTTAATTTTTTATAAACTGCTCTTACCCGATTTTATTCTTGCCATACACTCGGTGTCACACGGTCACGCGACTAAGAATCAATTCAGGAGTCTCACAGAAGGCAGTGCACTTCTTCGTGTTAGAGACCCCCACCCACCCCCGGGAAGCGGATATCACAGAGCTACCTGTGAGCCCCCCTTGCTTCAAGTGACTTCGGGTCCACGCACGGTAGAGGTCAGCAATTTTTCTCACCCACCTACTCTGCCAACAAGAGTAATGTTTGTCACGTGAATAGTCAAAGTGATGTATTTTTTTTATTTCTCAGAGCTGAAATTGAGTGAATTTGAACACACAGACAAAGCTGAACGTTAATGGATGTTTATTGTTGTTGTGCAGTCATTGGTGACCTGGAATACTTACAGGAAACCTCGTGGGCTTTCGCGATGTAAGTGGCGAAGTTTTATTTCGGTGAGTTCTCGTCGGCGATGAGCACTGCCAATTGCGGTTCTTTAAATTTGACTCTTATTTGACATTTTAATAATTCCAGACATTTGACCTTTACGCAGTCAAACAAAAAAAAATCCCAATGAGTGTGCAAAGGGGGTGGAAGAGGCAAATCTTTGCAACCAAATGAAATGTCACCAGAAAACATTAAGACTTTATCATTTAACCACGATGCATTAATCTCTGCAACAGACAGAAGGCCTTAATGAGATCTGAAAGCCTATAATTGTGCAGCAGGTGGAGTGTATAACCAGTGTTCTTGTGAGCACGCCAGCAGGTATTGATTGGCAAGCAATGGGTGCTACATCCATGTGAGTGCGAAAATCAGGGGGGTTGGGGGGAGGCTTTACGCATACCCACGCAAGCGTGCGTCTAAGGCATTAGGGGGATTGCCCCGAGAAAACACTGCCATGGGATGTGACCATTTGCAAGTCGAGAGGGGGGCTGTCACTGTGGAAGCTGGTGGAAAGAGTGATGGATGCTACCTTCTTGGTTCTTTCGGTAAAGTCACGTAGAAGGGAAATAATAAAATAATAATACATTTACATCATTAAATAATTCTCACGACGTTGCGGCCACAACGCAAGCAGCCGTCCTCAGGTGAAGAACAGGTCTGTCGGAAAGACAGCATCTGAATGAATACCACCAGGCTTGGAAGCGTATATTTAAGCTGGGTTGGAGGGAGAAGAGCGCCTTGACAAAGGATGCTACCTTGCTTTAACCACCGTGCTTGGTGGGCTGCGGAGGAGTGAATATGTACACATGGGCATCTTACAGCCCTTTTGGTCATTCCGCTGGTAGACGGGAAGGAGGGGGGGGGTCCTCTCTCACCCGCGTCATGGCGATTAATCGACCCAACTTCACAAGTCTGGTCAGTGTGGGTTTGGCGAAGGCGGAGGAGCATAGACGTGGGGGAACCTGGCAGAGTGCAGCGATGGGCCTTGCTGCACTGCCCCTGCTGCCTTCAACGTAGCTCCCTCAAGTCCCACGGCAGCCTGGTCACCGTTCCTCGCAACCACGCAATGCGAATCTGGCGAGGTCGAGCTCTTGCCGCGCGGTTTGACCCCAGATCGACTGTGACATCTGACACGTGCGATGCGACGTCTCATGTCTGCTAAAGGACGTCTGCAAATGAGTCTGTGAAATACAGCTCCAGCATTACGGAAACCATCTTCCGTTCCAAGTTCTTGAAGCCAGGCCTGACTTACGTGGTGGCACTTTCGTCAGGAGTGTTTTGAAACGAGCACTGCTCGTGAAGAGAGAATGCGAGGGTAGTGCCTGAATGCCACACGAGTGATATTTCAGTGTGTAATGTTGGGACTGAATGTTCACCTGCGTTGGAAAGTTTTCCATCGGATATGATTGCTTACAATTGACACAGAAAGAGGGACACGCGGATCAGAGAGCAAACAGAGATTGTAGATGAGAAAATAAGATGAGGTTTTATCCTTTCTGGCAACCCATTATTATTTTTCATCATTTTTGACACCGACAAAAAAGGTCCCATAGATATAACTGCTCGACCCAAGCTAAACGTGTTCTGATGCTTGCATTCTCGTTGTGCTGTTCACCTTTTGGCCTTCTCTAGTCTAGCACTGGTGACACGTAGCCCATAAAGAAGTCTGTCTTAGTGATAGGTTTTTACCCTTTCAACTGGTACAAAAAACTGACACCTTTATACAAGGCATCGTGTTTGCAATAACCACAACACAAGCAGTCAAAATGCAAACAAAAAGAAACAACTTTGATAATGATAATGCTATGCACTGTCCTTGAAGTTGATTGGTCCACACCCAAGACAGCTTTTCTAGAGCCTAGTCTCCATTGGTGTTGGACCAGATGACGCCAAACGGCGTACAACTCAAAAACAGCGCACTATCAGAGTATTGAGCGCTCGGGGTAAGCATTTACACTATGAGACCTCCTTTACCAGTGGTAAAATATAGTGATAGGTTTATAGTGATAAGTCTGTCTTAGGCGTAGGCTAATCAGCTTCAAAGGCAATGCATATATTATCAGAGCATGTTTGTTGGCATGTTTTTTTCCACAAGTGTGTGTGGTCAATGCAGACTTGATGCCTTGCAAAATGTATTTATTTTGTGTTTGAAGATCTTAACACCTCCTATTTTATTGCCAAAAAGGGTCAACCCTATTCTTATTCTTTCATCATCTTTTATACTGGTAAAGACGTCCCACAGATTAGAGACTTGGTAGTGGCTGTTAAGTAAAGCCAGTGGGCTTGAGCAGGGCTCATCGTAGCCTCGAAGGGACAATGGCCATTGGACGGGACTGGGGGGACGCCATAGCAGCGGAAAGAGAGCAATGTGATGAGTGTGTGCGCGAAAGTGAGGTGGATTGTGGCATCTCTGTGAGGAATGGCGATGGATAACTCACTGGTCAACACACCTTTTCTGGCATAAGGTATTCCAACGGTTTTAAGGTAATTTTGGGGTGCTGATTCCAAATCTGGCATCAGTTTTTGTCTATCACATCAGGTTTTGGAGATATCAAATATTGCATTTCGAATAAAAACTGCAGATGAAAAATATTAAATAAATGTGGATATCTACATAAAATGATATTATAAACACACTATCCTAAAAATACAGCACCATATTTTAACACTAAAGCAGTCACTGACTCGCAACAACTTGCAATCATAAGTGACAGAGTTAATTTCAGGTAAAATCAATGAAAATGGGGTATGCCGATAGCATAAAAATGAGATGTGATAGAGCAAATCTGAGATCAGATTTGGAATGAGCACCCTGAAATTAGTCTAAAACAGCTGCAAAAGTCCAGGCCAGAAAAAAATGTTTTTTTTTGTTGACCAGTGTAATGATTGTGCATGGTGTTTATAGGCTTGTCGTGAAGGTACCTTGGAATGGTTCTTAGATAACAGGAAAAATGTTCACCATTGTGAAAAAAAGAACCCAGACGTGAGCTCAGTTTTTAAAGGGTATGCAGTAACTTAATATTGCAGGTAAAGTGCACGACATTGCAGAGACTGCAATGTTTGCTTTAGGCGATCTTGATATGATGGCACCTCTCCAGTTATACCTGTTCAGCAATTTTGTTTTATTCTTATACAACTACGGCACATACTGTTGCGTGTATTGCTGAGATAAGCTGTCAGCCGCCAAGCCCTGTCGCTGGCGGAGTGTTTACAGGTGGGGCTATGAAGGTTCACAGAGTTCGTCTTTCCACATCGACTCTCGTGGTGTTTGCCTCTGAACGATGGCGTGAATTGCCGCTGGAACGCACGAGCGGCCTGTGCGCCCTCGTGGTGTCACAATTCCAACATCGCTCATAAAAACCAGTCACCTCAGACTCACCGCTCAAACTTTGCGGCACTCTTCAAGTCAAATGTCTTTGGTCATGCGTTCTAAGTTGTCGATGCTTATTGTGTCTTGTCTGTGTGTGTGTCTGTAGATTCGTTTTTTATGTTAGGCATTCGTGGAGTTTCAAAGTCAAATTCCTTCTCGTTCATCTAGATCTGCGTGTAGATGTGAGGCACTGTAAACAAATTATACATGGTGATGCTGATGTTCCTATCATTACCTGATCCACCAACTCAACTCTCATCTCACTCTACTCCCACTATCTGTATCGTTTGCTATGGCAACAATGGCCACTTGGTAAAGTGTAAATTTAAAGTTTGTTGTTTCACAAGGTGAAAACTCAAGACACCAGGATGAATCTCATTTTGCAAGTGACCGGGGGGGGGGGGCCCATTCGTCTGCCAGTAGGAGGCGATGTTCAATCCCAATTGAGTAATTTGCCGTGGGATGTTTTATTTTGACAAATTTGAACTCTGGGCGTAAGCACACAATGGCCCACTCTTGTGATTGATGTCAGGCGATCTTTAACGTCTACTGTGAACCAGACAGCGCGTGGTGTTATTGTGGTTATTGCCCCCTCAGTATTAACTAGGGCGGCCGCTAGAATAGAACCTTGAACCTCTGCAATAAGCGGCGAACACGATCACCGCTACCGCGGGGCCTTGTCACCGCCTCCGACTGCGAGATGTCACCTCCTCTCTCTGCTGCTCCTGGTGTTTGGGATTCTCTCCCTTTGGCTGTCTGCACAGCTGTTTCTCGATCCTCTCCCCAAGTCCAGACTAAAGCTCTTCCTTCATGACTCTTTGATTCTTTCGGTAGAGTCACGTAGGTATCAAATAAAATAAATCACGACGTTTCGGGCGCAACACAAGCGTCCGTCATCAGGTGGGAAAGCATGGTCTGCTGCTGAGGCAGACTGATTTTCATGACTGCCATTGGTTGGTTATGTGTGTGAACAACTTTCTGCCGTAACTTTTCCACTTCTTTGCCATTACATCTCCATCCCAAATCCTCAATATTCCCATTTTTCCCTTGGTTGCATAAATTATAGCTGTTCTTGCCCCAGTGGTTACGCATTTCCGGACAATTCAGCACTGGTGTGAGGTTGCATCACGTGTTTGTATTGTTTGTTGTTGTAACTCTCTGGTCCGCCCCTACTGGACATCTGTGAAAAAGAGCTTTATAACTCATCGGATTCCTCCAGTATCAATTAATATTCTGATTCTGATACACACAGTGGTCGTGGCCCCTTGTGCACAGGGCGTCGCACCACTGCTCTGATCTTTGCAACCCGCTGTTTTGTTTTAGTTTTATTGTTCATTTTGTCCAAATGGCGCTGGTCATGTCTCTGCGCTTGCTCTGTACAGCCCCTTGAGATGCTTTGGTATTTAGATTCGGTGCACATGAAATTATTACTATCATATTATTATTACGAGCGTGCACAATATCAGTAAACCCTTTCTCATTCCAATGGTGTACTTGTACATCATAAGAACGGAATCGGAAGGAAAACTAAAATAAAATAACTTTATCAGTACGTCTTCAGGTCGGTAGACGTGCAGAGGCTCCCACAAGGCCATACGGGAGGGTTTGTGGCGCAGTTGGGCGCCAGCTATCATAGAGTGCAGTCACGTCACTACAGTTCTCTGCGGTGAATACAATTGTCTTTAAAGACAACGGCGCGCTATGGCTCTCTAAATACAATTAACGCTGAGCCACTTGCGCGTTCTTTAGAATCAGCGGTGAACGGGACCCACCCTGCAACTTGCAGACGTCATTGAACGGCGAAGGGTTAATGCGTGACCACAATTAATACCTCCAGCCCAATTTCCTCGACGCACGGTCTCCCATTGACCTCACACATAAAACTCTGCTCGTGAGCTCTCCTCACCGGACATTGTCGATGCATACCGGGCAGAACTCTGCCACCCGTGCAATTCCATGCGGGAAACTGGAGATGAAGGGGGGAGAGCAAAGTGTTTGGTTAGGCATTCATTCAGGTCGACTGGCTCCTCCATACCCTAACCGAGAGCTTTACGCTGATCATGCTAATCATTTACAGACCTGCCAGATATTCCCATGGGAATGGGTGCTCGCCACTGTGGGTGTCGTCATGGGTGTCGTCATGGGTGTCTGGAAACTCCAAGATGTTTCGCCAAGACTAAGAAACACCCACAATATGTTGTCTATTTTCTGAGTCCGTGTCATTCTTGCTTCAACAAAGTGGAAAAATGCTGATCATGCTGATGACGGAAACCTTTTAAATGCACAGTTGCGTACAAACAGTCGACTCGGTACTACTAAGACAGCAGTCAATAGTTGCGTAGATTCAAGAGAGCTACCGTGCGGCAGAACTCGTCCCAATATGTGACGAAGTTAAGGTCCAAACTTTGTGCATCCTCTGTCTGTAATTTAAGCGGTAACCATCCAGAACTTTTCGCAAGTCAAGACACTTCCAACTTCCAAAACGTTGCTGCGTCTGTGTTACTGCATTGGCAGAATATGAAACCAGTTCCTGCGTGACATTTGTGCCTCACAGCAAAAAGGACCTGAGTTCGATGTGTGACTTGGGTGCAATTCGTTGGGGAGTTTGTATGTTCTCTCCCTGTTTTGCATTAGTTTTCACAAAGGTTTGCTGGTTCCTCCACACACAATGTAACCGATACTATCCAAACATCCCAATGCAAAAAAACCTATCTGCATAAAACACACTCCTCTACTTACGAACATTCTATTTGCGAACTTTCAGAGATACGAACAAACCTGTCTGTATGCCCAGTTGCCCGTTCGGACCGAGAGTCGTAAGTTCAACCGCCGCGCAATAGATGGCGGTGGTGGCATCTACATCTGCAGAACATGAAGAACCAGTGGCATCTACATCTATAGGAGATTACACAACTTTTAAAGCCATTCCCCGTATTTCGCGTACATGCGGTACAACATATTTGGAATCGACAGAAGTCCAGTTGGACTTACGAACAAATCAACTTACGAACAGACCTCTGGAACCTAACTCGTTCGTAAGTAGAGGTGCCCCTCTATTACTCAAGTGGGATCACGCATCTCAACATTGTCCCTTTATGCGAAAAAACTGGCAGGACCCTCCTGAATAAAAGTCTTCAGACTCGGTGAGGATTCTCTGGGTAAACAAACGAAGGACTAAACTGACGACCAATTGAATTCAGTTGTATAACACTGGTGGATGCATTGCACCCCACCTCCCCTACCCAGCAGGGGGCCCTGAAGCGTCACCCCCCCCACACCCCTGCGTTTAGAGTACGGTCGAACTGCCTTCTCCAGGATACCTCTCAAATTTGTTCACGTCCCTGACAAATCCGTGCACAGCATTAGAAGCGAGGTTGTGTTGCGAGATGCAACTTGCGTGAGTGACGCTATATAAAATGATGCCGTAATAACATATATTTGCAAGGTTGTGACCGGGAAACAGGGTTATGTTTTTTTCTTTCTCCCCACACCTAATTTCAAGTTGACAAAATTACTTTTTCCGAGACCCACGCGATTTTCGTGTCCCTGATGTATAAAGGAACCCACTGCACGCTGGGCACTCACGGGAGGACACATTCACGAAGGAGCCGTGCTGTGCGAGGCGTCACACCGCAGGAATTGTACCACCTCTCTTTCTCTAAACTACATCATGGATTCAGCCGAACGCACCGGCATTCATGAGCAAACCTGCAGATGTTTACTTTATTAGCACCTCCTGGGTAAATAGAACAATGCATTAGTTCTTTATGAATGTCGTGTGTAACATCTAAATGCCATGTATAGGTCATACAATTACCACATTACCATAATATCAATGCTCAGTGATACACATTATGAATAATAGTATATTTAAATTATTAAAAGTTAAAATTAGTTCCACGTAATATATCACAGGATGTGATGTTCAACACTTTAAAACATCTAAATCTCCTCACAAGTCATCCATTGCAGACATATCTCTTGCTCCTCACCCGGTAGGTTTTAATAAAAGCCACGCCAAGAAAGAATTCGAGCAAATCGATGTCGCAAGTTATACATGCTCTCTTAAGACAAGAGAGTGCGACACACACATACACACGCGCGCAACGTACCTTCTTCAGCCTGCCTTCACTTAGCGCACACGCGGGCTATAACCTCGTGCAGTCGCAACATTAAAGTGTAACCGATTGTTTAAAAACCTTTGGGCAGCGTTCACGCACGGTGAGGGGTAGGGTGGGGTGATGAGGTGCCAGGCTTGGCAAACACTCGGGCCGACGGAGAGAAGGAGTGGCGAGTCGAAGGAAGGGCGGCGTCGTGGCGGTTGCGGTGATGATGCTGCCGATGATGATGATGGCCTCAAGTTGGCACCGTGACAAAACTTTGGGGGTGCACGCGAGTTTGGGGCAGACGCCAGCTTTGGCTGCGTCGTAAATACCGCGCGCGCGCGCTCTTCCCGTGCACATGGTGAGACCAGTGCCGGATTATCCCAGTAGCAAAAGTAGCTGCATATGCTACCGACCCCGCACTTTCAAGGGCCCTGCGCTAAATGCTTTCAAGCTATTAATTCCGGTTCAGTGATTCTGCACTTGCTCTATTACTATAGTGCTATACTGCCTTGAACTTTTATGAACGACTGGGTGTTTAAAGTTAGCGATTTGTCGTATTATCTGGCTGTATATCAAATGAAAAAATACAATTACTTTACTATGCAAGTAAAAATGTTGTTTCATTTTTTTTTATTATTTAGGGCCCCTTTATAACATATGCTACAGGCCCCACATGAGCTTAATCCGGCACTGGGTGAGACGGGTGCAGCGGAAAAAAAGCAAAGTGGGGGTTGGGGGTGGAAAATTAACTCTTGACGTTTCCCCCCTGGTCGTCCCGTGGCATCGGTCACACTCGGGGTCAAAGATCAATAGGTTTTATGTTGATCTTTTACCAGTGATGTGACACTTTTTTTTTTAGGGCCCTCATCTGGAAGTGCATAAAAAATGAAGGGGGGCTGTGCACGCACACGTGGGCACATGTATGCATGGGTGGAGTTTGGGGCGTGGGGCACGGGGGGCAATGCCGCCCCCCAAACTGGACGCCTTTATCAATTTATTTTGAGTGCTTTACGATTAAGATTAGAAATAAATTAATTATATGCACCCGCTATTCCTAATGTGTAGGGACAAAGCGAACCCCCACCCCCTAATGTACAAGTCAAACTCCGCCTGTGCATGTACGGTGCTTGTACACGTTTTTATCAAGTTTGTAGTTTTTAGCTTTGTTGCGGCCAGATCATTTAAGTGAAGCAATTTGGCCCTTTAAAATAAGGCACGAAGTGAATTGGTCCTACAATGTAGGGCAATGTGGAAAACTGTAAATGCCAAAACTTCTGCAGGACCTGGCTAACCTTCTACCCAGCCGAGTTAAACGCTTCCAGACTCAAATTGTGCATTACAACAGAATTGTAGCGAATTACAAAGCTGTCGTTTACTGCATGTAAACGAGGGCTGAAGCGGTGGGACGGTGACGAGGTCACCGTCCTATGAACCCAGTGACCTGAGTTCGACACGTGGTCATGACTAACATCAGTGGCGAGTCCTGGGCAGTCCCCTTCATCAACTTGCACTGGTAAGCGTGGTGAAGGTTGACCGGCGTAGAGAGGCCTTGATCCAGCAGTGGGATTGATGCAAGGTTGTACATCAGCACGATCACTTTAACGCGTAGGCTTTCGCGACCAATGTTATTCATAATAATGTTTTTGGGCTTGATCGCGTAAGTATAAATGTGTTCTAACGCGCGACCACCCGACACAGCCGGTTTAGTTTGTCACGTAGACAAAACGTGTCAATTGGCTCACAGTTTTGACGTCATCTTGCTCTAATTAAGACCCGAAGCAGGGGGATCGGCTTCACCATTCTGGAAAATCGCCTGATGATGCTGGTTGATGAAATTACCAGAGAAACGCATTATTCAAATTGTAAATGTTGTGGATTTACTCTCCATCACACCGGTGGGCTGATGTAGTAACTAACTGGCACGTTTACATGACAAACCTTACTGGCTCTGTCGGGTGGTGGTGCGTTACGACAAATTTATACTTACGCGATCTAACCCAAAAACCTTTATTATGAGCATGATCACAGTTCAATGCTGATGGTTTAAATGTAGGTCAAAACTTGTGCAGCGAAAAATGGTTTAGTATTAACCCAGTGAGGTGGGCTGCATACTGTACACTAACCGAGGACGTGGAGGTTAGGTTTTGTAAAGTGCTATGGGGTGCGAAAAAATGAAGTTTCTGGATCACTGAGAGGTCACAGCATTGAGCTGACACCATCGATATCCGAGGTTCGAATCCTGGTAGCTGCCTGTTATTGCATCGTTGTTTCAAGTGTGTTGAGTTTATGGCCACATACTGGTTACTAGTAGCCAAACACAAAATAGGAAATTACATTTGGTTCTGTACTTAATTTGGCTAAAATCCAGACAAAAATGTATCTCACTGGCAGAGCGAGTTGGAATACTGCTGCCCGGTATTGTGCAGACCAGAAGTCACTTTCAGGAATGACGGTGGTAGCTTCATGAATCGTTCTCGAGCACGAAGAGTGGCACTGTTCTGTAAGAGATCGGAATGGGATCCTTCGTCTTGTAAAAATCACGCCGATAGGGCAACTGGGATACAATTGTGGGAAAATAAAATAATAAAATGAAGGTCTCTCTCAAGTCCAGAAAATGCTTGAATTGTATTGACAAGATTCCACAGAATTTTTTTTATCTATGTCTGTCTGAATGTGGCACAGACCAAAAGCAATGCCTCCTATTTTTTTCTCACCGTCTTATTTTTTAACATAAAGGCATCTCGCTCAACGAAAAAATTGCCCGTTCAGCGAAAATTTGTTAAACGATCATCCTTTTCCCTTTGACTCCCACGTTAAAGGCTCACCTACGTTTCAGCCCCAACATGTTCCACTCTTGAACATCTTATTAAAGTGAGAAATACTACTTTTTTATAATGTAATAAAGCATCAAATGTAACACTAACCACACGCGAAGAACTACAGTGCAAGATGCCTCATCCAGTCTTCACAGACTGTTGGGGGCAAGCTCTGTGAGTGATCACCTATGAAAGCCGGGACAGCACACAAAGAGGTGGGTTGCCAGCACCATGCCCTACTGCCTTTATCTCCCCAGTGGTGATGTTTACACAGCGCGCCAGGTACTTATTTGAGGCGAGTGGCAATCGAATTCGAGTGACCAGTTTTGTTGCACCGCCCGGTATCCACTGCGCAGTGGCTCCCCACACCCACCCCTCCCGCCACCCATAGTCCACGGGCCCAGACCAAAAAAAAATCACTTTTTGGTGGCAAAGTCTAGTAATGATTTTTGTAATTCTCCATGTGTGTGGGACATATTCTGATATGATAATCTTTGCGGAGTGGCAGCTTAGTTGTAGTTACCGTGACTTTTATACACCCATACCCTATGACAGGCGTCCGGAACGATGAAATGGACATTATTACTGAAAAGCTACCTAGACCAAAGCCAGTTAGGTCACAAACTGGTCTTTATTGGTTTAAATACACAATGAAAACACAGGATAATAAGGAATACCATAGTGAGGAAAGGAACTACTTGAATATTATAAATATTGACATTGGCATATAGTTAGTCAATGATACATGTAATCCCATATACAGTATATCGTTAGTGATGGGTATATGTGAAGAAGGTTACATTATTGTTATCAAGCTCTGTGTGTACTTAGATGGTGTTAACAAGGGTAACCAAGTCCAGAATCACCACACTGCATCAATGTATACTACTACCATAGTAATACCATCAGAATCGCCACCCTGTGTCACTCATAAAACTGCTCGTCTATCTCGTCATCTGACTCCCCGAGTTCAAAGTCAGGTTCTGGATCATCCTGCAGTTTTTGGTTACTGCAGGTCTGTAACCTGCACGTGTCTGTGCATGTCAGTCCTTTTGACAGGCACGTGCAGCTTGGTATTTTGCATGAACGCGCAGACACTTGCATGCTAGCAGTTCCAAGACCACATCTGGTGCGGGTGGGGAGCGCATCCAGTAAATGGCCAGCTTGCCATCATCGTCTGTCCATCCATACTCAGTAGAGCTTGGCACCACAGGGTTATCCTGCAGACAGCACTTCCAGATTGCTGCCTGATAGTTGGCTCGTTGAACATGCATGAAGAGACAAGTCTCTACATGGTGGCAGCTGGCTGGACTAGACTTCTCCCCTTTTGGTGCAGAAGAGCTGGTAGCGCAGTTCGTTCACCTCACCGGTGATGCTATTAGCAACATACATGCGACAGGTGAATTGCTAAATTTTCTGGAACAGCTCATCACTCACATTTCATGACTGCCCTAGTCGACTAAAAGTCTCTTGGCAGTAAGTGTCCTTTCTCACCATCTTCAGGGCATTCAGCTTCCCTCGACCGGCGAATGCACTGACAGTGTCGCAGCCTGTGAAGGCGTGTTAGCCAATTAGGCTGTCACAGATGCTGTCTTCAAGTGACCTTGCCAGTTTGCTGATATCGACAAACCGTGTGCGGTTATGTGTCCCACACTTCTGGTAGATGGGACAGGTGATGTCCTTTTGGAAGCCAAGACAAAGCACCATGACATCAGTGTCCTCATTTGTGATGATAACTGCCTTTGAGTCCACATTTGCTGCATGCAATGCATGCAGGAGCAGACGGGTGCCAGCTTCTTCATGCGAGGAGTGCAGCTCTGCTACTTCCTCACATTCATCTTCTGTCGACTTGTAGCAGGTTACCTCACAGGTCATGTACAACACCCTGTGCCATGCAGCATCTCTCTGTATCGTGGGAGTTTCCACTCTTCCACCAGAAACTTGATGAGACTGGTCTTGTTGGAGGGACTGCATAGGAATTTTCTCCACTGCTGGACGTGGTGTCCCCCTGCAACGTTCTTGTACTGGAGAGTGGTGTCTGCACCCTGGTTCAGTCGTTCAGCATCTTTGATCGAAGTCTGTCTGTCGGTAGACATCAAAAACATCATCACTCCTCTCACTCTGTGCCCCCTCGTGGAGGACCTGGGTCAAGGCTGACTCTGCCACCTGTGCAAAAGTTTTGTTGTTGCCATTCATTTTTTGGACCAGGCTAATCCCATCAATGATGGAAGTAGATGGGGTTGGGATGTCTTCTGTAGGAAACGCATTCTTTTCAAGCTCTCTGGCAAGTGCAGCCTTGTTTGTTTTTCATAGGGACCCATTAGCATTTGCCAGTGCCCATGGCAGTGGGCGCAGTGGGTAGGCAAGGACATCCTTCATATTCACCTTCCTGCTTTCAGCCACCAGGATCATGTGGCTTAACAGGTTTATATCTGCCTTCAGAACCACATCCTGTGCTTTCTTTCCATGTGCTGTTTTGTGCTGATATTGGAGAATTTCTTCATATTTTGCTTGGTCATCTTGTCATGGAATTTCACAGATGGTGGGTCCTCAGCTAACCTTTTTTGCTTGAATACCTGGTAGGCCTCTTCTCCTATCTCAAGAGCTCTCAAGAGATCCCTGGTCACATCAGGTGGAGCCATGGTGCCAGTGGAGAGGCTAACCAGATCTGTCTCATCAGGGGACATAGGATTGATCCAGTTATTCTCCATAAGGTCAATGAGAGACTTGACATCTGCTTCATCTCTCTTGATCCTTGGACCCTGTAGATCTGGATGGGACAGTTTGGACCTACCTTAACCTATCAGGTCTCTCAGCTGTCTAAGGTACATGCTTCTCTACTCAGCTGTTAGGTAATATTTAGTCACAGCTCCTGGCTTCAAGCTGAATCCCTTTGTCCCTCCTGCTGTCTGGGTGTCTTTGTTCACCGTTTATTCTAGAGCTTGGTCAACAGGGATTCAGCCAAAGGGATTGGTGGAGCCCAGTTGAACTGAGAAGCCTCCTTCCATGAATTGCATGTACACATCTGGATGTGTGATGGGCAGCTGAGACATATGGGCATAGTAGTAGGGGAGGTAGCGTGCATAATTCATCCTATCATAAGCGAAGCACCATGGGATCATTGCTCGAATGCTTGACAAGTGTAGCATCCAGTCTCCCTCTCTAGATGCTCGGATGAGCCCCAACAAGATTTCAACCATGTCCAAATAGGACATCCAGAAGGTCGAGAGGCTGCTGTTTCCACCTCTAAGGAACACGCGGTAGACTTTAAACAGTTCCATGATGCGTGTGCATGAGCTGTTCTCAAGGACCTCCTTCAAAGCGGCTTGTGAGACTTCTTTCCCAAGGTTGTCAATGGTCCTCAGTGTCTCATCCAGGTGAACCATGTCGTTCACGTGAGTTGCTTCCAACCAGGACAGGAAACCATTCCATGTCAATGGCATGAGAGCCGCATACAGGAGTTTGTGTAGTCGCACTGCCCTGTTGCACTTGCGGCCATCCATAACACCAGCAATGGACCCTTCTGCGATCATGCCAGACTCAATGCAGAGATCTCGGAGTCCAGCATCTTGGAAGCGCTTTCCTATTATTGCCAGCAGTGTGCAGATGGTGTGGAATACTCCAATCCTGACGATGACATCATGGAACTCGTCACAGTGTTTCCACGTGATCTCGACAGCCTTTGTATACGGGGCTTGGTATAAAGACACAGACAATCTTTGTCAGGCTTAAGTACTGCATGACGCTCAGTGAATGGTTAAGCATCTCGTTGACAGACATTTGTGTCGCTGAAGCATTGATGGTAGGCAGATAGCCTACATTGTCAGGGATGACCGTCATCTTGTGTTCCCCCTCTTACTGCCATGACAGCAAAGTAAATAGCCATATATGACTGAGCTATAAATCTGCTCCAAAGAATAAGCGTTTCAATGATATTCAATTCAACTTGGTTATTTCTTAAAATGTGGAGACAAATTGCAATGAAAGATGCTAAAAAACGCTAATGTAAGGCTTTGTTTACTTGGCAAAGTTTGTATAAAATCGTAAAAACTAACTATCTATAAAATATAAATAGTAATTTTTTTATGATTTTAATCATCAATTATTGCAAATCTCTCTCCGTCGTCCGGCCACGTGGAAGATCTCCTGCGTAGCTTCCATCGCCGTCATCGTCACGCCGCCAGCCAGTGGCGCAGCCGAGTTAGGGCGATGGGACCGCGCCGAGTGATCGGCTGTGTAACCAATATAGACGTTAATATCTAGTGTTGTACTCAGTGTGAGGAAGAATAAGTATTGCCCTGTGTTTTTTCCCAGTTTGAGTAATAAAGAAGAAGTACCCTCTACACGACGTGTCGCGGAAGTCGCTTATTACACTTGTGTAGCGGGTAAATAACGGGAGGAGAGTTATTTGAGGCAACACGACTTATTTTAACAATAACTGCGTAACACAAAGGGGTAACGGCTAATACGCCTTTCACTGGCTATGTTCACCCCTCACGAGTGAAGCTTGGGTCTTCACTGGTATAAGCTCGAGCCGACCCTAGCCAGGGGTTTGGCTCTGCCCTTTGGGCTCTTCTCTTCAGGAGGCTTCTTCAATCTACTGGCGAGCGACGACTGCCTGGACCGTTCAGAGGTCCGGCTTTTATACCGAGCCGTGGCTCATTCCGCCCCGGACACAGCTTCCTTCTGGAACCTTCCAGCAGGACCTGGAGGTGATGTCATCCCCCAGGCCTCTCTTGGGGTCTGGGGTCTGCACCACTGGCCATGCCGTTTCTTAAGGGCTTGCGTTGGGTCCCGTGGACCATTGTCCCTGAACACTGGGGCTCAGCCCCTCTTCTGCCCCCTATTGGCACGTGGCCACTACTACCGGCTAACTGTATTGGAGAATGCGCATCGCGCCCAATAATACCTCTACATCTGCATAAAAGGTCCACCAAACTTGATTATCGGTGGAATCAGCTGCACTCAAATCTCTAAAGTGACACAACCACTTGGAACTTTGGACTCTCTCCAAGGCTTTGTTTAAACAATTGTCAAATCATTGCTTTCCTCAAGCATGGATATATGCAAATGTGTAACTACACAGAATAATGTTTAGTCAGAGCTTTAAACAAAAACATTGTATGTCATTATTTTATGAGTGTGTGCTACAAGTTCACGAAGCAATTTTCAAAGCTGGATCATATCCAAGAACTTGAAATAACGGTGCGCCAACACACCTCTCTATGTACAGCTTCCTGGAAGTTAAAAGCAGGGTAAAAATAATGCAGTAATTGACCGGTGGAACAGTGGTTAGGGCACTCCACTATGAACCCAGTGACCCAAGTTCAATTCCTGGAGGTCAAGTTGCCGGGTTGCTGAGAGTGATATCAGAACTGATTGCGATACCCCTCACCCTCTGGCGAGTATGGTCCAACAATCATCATGACCTATGCGACATATTGAGGCTTTCATCCAGCAGTAGATTGGCAAATAGTGTATTATTATCATTGAATGTACCAGAGACAGAAGCAGTAGACATAACATGCCAAGTAAATACATAGTTAACCATTTGAAATAAACTAATCGAAATTATTTTATGGGACCTCCTTTTGCCAGTGGCAAAATATAAAAATAGGTTTTCCCCTTTTTTCTGGCAACAAAACAGGTGTTCAGATGTTAAAACACCAAACTGAAACCTTTTACAAGGAATCATGTCTGCATTAACCACAATACTTGTGGTAGAATGCAAACAAAAAACATACTCTGATAGTACTGTATATGCATTGTCTTTGAAACTGATTGGTCCACACCAGAGGCAGCTTTCTTTCGAGCCTAGTCTCAAAACGGTGTTAGACCAGAGGATGCAAAAAGGCGTCTTTTGGCGTCCTCAGAGCATGTTTTTTGTTTGCATTCTGACCACAAGTATTGTGGTTAATGCAGACATGATTCCTTGTACAAGGTTTCAGTTTGGTGTTTTAACACCTTAACACCTGTGTGTTGCCAGAAAAAAGGGGAAACCCTATTTTCATAATCGAAATTATAATAATTATTAAATGAATCCACGTGCTACCATTTTACTTCGAAGGTTTAACAAATATGAGTTTGCCAGGTGAGAGATCATAGAACATTGGCAATAAACAGTTGTATATCAGATATCGCAACAACAAAAAAGCAACATTACATACATCAAATGCCTTGTTCTGTCGCACACACGCCATGGAAACCCAGATAGGTTTATGGCCTCACATCTGTTTAACGAAACCGACTTTTCTTGCAAAGGCCAATGGGATTACTGCCGTAACGGCAGTTTCTGCATCTTATGGAGCAGCAAGCGGTGGGGGGGGGGGGGACTCCATATCATACAGACATTTAACATTTGTACTGATGTTCGAGAATAAAAGGAAGGAAACCCAAGAGCAGCGCCTTTTTGAGACCCACCGGGAATTTTAGGTGGTAAAGCATTGCGATAGTTGTCCCAGGACCTGGATTTTGGATGCCACAGGGTAGTTGATTGGCAACCAGTGGGCACACTTGTTGGGCTGGAAGCTAACACCACTGGGAGCTTGCGAGGTCCCCTTTGTAGCTCTCCATTTGGTTTTGAGATTGTACTGTGGGTGGTTTGGCATGACATCCGACGTTTCACTCCACATCCTGGGAGCTTCTCCAGTTCAGCTCAATTCCTGAATAAGCTTCCGGCATGTGCAGCAAAACGTCAGACATGTTCTGTTCCTGAAGAAGTTCCCGGCACTTGGAGTGAATCGTTCGTACATCATGTCAAACATTACGCAGTACTGTACAACCCAAAAGCGCAGATAATTCTCCACTTTGTCAACGGCTTCTTTGAACTAAATTGCAAGCGAGGGAAGCAGATACTTCTGTATTGCGTCGAGTCTTTGTGCATCATCCACAGCCATCTTGGCGCAAGCATGGCCCTGTTTTGCAATGTTTCAGTAAGGGCACATGAGTGCACCCCATTTGTGGTGAATGCATAAACTTGTGAAATCGTGCAATGCCAAGATTATAGTTGCATGGGCTTTTGCGCAGGGATAAACCGCATAACCACAGGATATGTGATCATTTGACATAGTGTGACGCACTTGACTTTTTGGTAGATGTGTATCTTAAGCCAATTAATTTGTTTTATCTTATTTTCGAAGATCAGTCACCACTTTACAGGGCAGTAGTGAAGTGTTTCAAGGCTTACAAGCGGGCAGTGCCAGCCAAGGTGGAATGCCAGCTGGCAACAACAGGTGCCAGTGCATGACTATAAATCCTGCTCGCAAAGCTTACGTTGTCCCACACAAGTCAATCTGAATGAACAGGAGAGTAACATAAAACCCGGAGTCATACCATCTCACTCGCCAGCAGCTAAATAATAAATTATCCTATTTATATTGACCGATTCGTATACCGCAGAACGTTGAGCACGTATTCGCAAAATAACAATATATGACGAGCACATGCGGTATCGTGGGATTGATTCTGTCAAGGCAACAGCTCGCGAAGAAGACAACTAAATAGTACATACTCTTTGTTTTTTTCGGTAAAGTCACGTAGGTAAAAAAAGAAATACATTAAATATAAGTGAAATTTCTCCCCGTAGAGGGCATTCATTCTATATTTGAAGTTTTCGTGATTCCAAGGGTTCATGAAAACTTCAAATCTAGAATTAATACCCTCTACGGGGAGGAATTTCACTTATATTTAATTTATTTTCTTTTTTTTACCTACGTGACTTTACCGAAACAACCAAAGAGTATGAACCCTTGCAGTCACGCAAACTTCAAATCTAGAACTAAATAGTATTCAAAGCCACGTGTTGCGAGGCGTCACTTAAACGCGTGTGTGCATACCTCACACGTTCTTGGCTCGCGTGGCGTGACGCTCAAATTATAACATACGGCCGGCCATAGGCTCGTCTTCATGTTGCATGGATATAAATAGAAAATTAAAGACAAGCCATGCAACAGAAACGAATGGACAATATAGTAGACGACCGATTTCTGCGCTCTTTCAACGTAGGAACGGTGAAACAGCGCAAAGCCCTCGTGTTGGTGACAAGGGGGCTTCGAAATTGGCACTTAGCTCCTGAAACATATTGCTGCCGTCATACGCAAGAAAATAATAGTGATCTTAAAACCCCACACAGAACTACAGGACTGCACTTGGTGATGCACAATAAAGGGGCCGTTCATAAATGACGTCACACACCTAGGAAGGGTGGGGTCAGATATTTGTGACGATGTGTGACGAGGGCGGGGGGCAACTTTAAATAAATATAGGCAACACGTTCTACTTAATTTAATACTTTTTAAAAAATGTTTCTCCTACAACATCAGAGTGCAACGCCACATTAAATACGCACTACAATGACAATAGTTTAAAGCGATTTGAAGCATGTTTTAC
>CM025627.2:3017934-3035635 GCA_014621495.2 Entosphenus tridentatus
GGGGGGGGGGGCTTGGAGAGAGTCACGTGCTCCAGAAGGCAAGGCCCGTAAGGAAGTCACGTGTTTCCGCTCCGCATTGGGTACCCCCTCCCTCCCCCCACTGGCGCTTTCGCTGCGGCGGCAGAAGTCGGGGAGAGCGAGGCGTTGTCGCACCTGAGGCGAAGTCTCGGGGTTCTGAGAGCGGAGCCGAGTCGCGAACGTGCCCCTCGAAACCCGCGTCCAAGCCCGGTCGGTGCCTCACCGCGCCGTGAGTTGTGATTTGTTTAGTTTGTGAGCGGGTACGGATTGCGTTTGTATTTGGTAGAGCGGATAAGCGGACCTCGCTATTTGCTCGTTGCCGATTGGTCGGTTTGTGCGGCGCGTGGTTGCGTCAGCCAATGGGGAGCGCGGATTCGCGCCGCTCCACGCGTGCGGACTGACAAATGTAATCGCGTCCGGGGCTCCATTCCCATGTTTCATGTCGCGTGGGGTTAAGTACACCTAGCTTGGCACGCTGACGCTTGTCAGGTGTGGCCTTTGTCACTTCGCCAGGAGCTCACCTATTGTGTGTGCGTTGGCTCAGGTTGTTGGCTCAGGTGTTTGTCAACCGGGGCCGGTGAGAAAACATTCCCCTTACCGAGGGCAGAATAGGACCTTCAAATAGTTTTATAAGGCAACCCGCACATTGACCACGCACGCCTCGCTCACTGCAACAGAGGCCCCCTTTTAGTGGCAAGTGCCAAATCGACAATCCTCCCTTCCAATGCGCCATCTGTGCGGCTAAAGCTGCTTGCAGCACGTCGTTTCAAGTCCTTTGTAGTCGCTGGCCGAATGTTTTCACGGCTGGTGTCCACTGGAGTCGCCGCTTGTGTGGACTATTCGAGTTCGATGTAGGCCGTCTATAGACACGCAGGGTCTGTTAAGTTTGTCGAGACTAGAATCACAGCTTGACTATAATTGGGGGAGGTGCATGCCACGTGTAAACTGATATGGGCATCTGTGTGTGGTATTGAATGACAACCGAATGTGGACGCAACTTTTGAGTTAAATCACGGGGTCTGTGAGGTGTAGAGACCCTTTATTGCGGAACTTTGCTGTAACTGCAACGATCAGACAATCTCCAGAATACATTCTGGCCCTTCTTAATCATGCAAACCTGTTCTAAAAATATAACAGGGTCTTGCTGGCTGTCGTACGGTGTTTACGCTGTGTAATATTGACTTGTATAGTATTCGGCAACGCCTAAAAGGTTATGTAACGGTGAATCTCGTATTCGACACACCCCGGTTGCATTATACCTTGCAATAACATTCAGCTGAACTGGAGATGATTTGTATTGGAGAACAGGATTACCGTAATTCATTTACTTTGCAAGCTGAATTTGTTACGTTTTTAGCTTCCGCATTTAGCCTAAATATATACAGTATAGGGAAGTCGAAGGTTACACATACCGAGCGTATCTGCATGCCTTTAAAGTTATTTCCTGATTCATATGCATGTGTCGATTTTAAGTCTATTGTCACAGATCCAGATACTATATATGTCATTAATATAAAGTGGAATGTTTCATATGTTTGATATGGCAACTGGATTACCATGTTCCACTTACGACTGGATTTTAGCAAAGATTAAACAAAACGATGTTTCATGGAAAGTGAAATTTACATAGATCGTACACACGTGGGCTTCATTTAACACGTGACAGAAATACAGGCGTATTCAAGTTGAAGTATATTTGTTTTAACCAAGCGAGAACTTGATAGAGCAGTACCTGGGTCACCAACATAGCAAAGCAATACATACAATCAAGTACAGCAAGCGAATATAAAATCAAAGCAAAGATATTTCTGGAGAAATCAGAAAAGTTGCATTGGCAAGTCTCTCAGTCCATGTAAACACGTTTTCGAGCAGATTGAAAATACTCTTTGGTTCTTTGGGTAAAGTCATGTATAAAGATAACATAATGAATTAAATACTAGCATACGACGTTTCGATTGCAACACAAGCAATCATCAGGTATAAATGAAATAGAAAACAAACCTAGTATATTTAGAAATGTAATGCAATACAACAGAGTCGGCTAAAATAAGTCAACACCCTACCTGGTTGATTACGTTCTTCCAGAGAATGCTAAATTTGAGAGAGATAAAACACAGAACCGGAGACATATAGACAGACATATAAGCAGACAGATATCACAGAGATACATAGAGAGAGACACGTACATAGGCACACAGATTGAAAATACTGTACAGTTTTTGAACATGATGTACAGTATGGTCATTTGGCATATCTTCATGCTTGCCAGGAAGACTGTACTGCTGCTTTAAATAAAGAGCCTAAGACACCTTCAACAGTTCCAGTTAGGCCTGCTGAACCACGCAGCCAGGTTTTGCCTTGGGATATGCGGAAAACGATCACGTTGTTTACATAGCATTGTATTAGTAAGTTTTAGAGGGGCTTGGTTTGATCCGATTTTTTTTATTTAGTATAGATTTATACTTAAAATTTGTATCTGTTGTATTATGATTGTTATTGGGATCAAACATCGAAATGGAATGTTTTGCACTTTTTGTTCGCAGCATGGACGGGTTGTGCTTTTTCTGTAGGATTTTATTGTTTACGTAATGTGATGTTTAGATTTATGTGCAATGAATTTTAGGTGTATCTTGTAATTTTATTGTTTGTTGCGGTTGAACCCAAATCAAGAGCCGAATGGCTCACAGGGTAAATCCTAATAAATGAAACTGAACTGAACTCAAGATTCACAGACTCTTGACTGAAAGCTGGTTATCTCTCGCAAGTTGTTATCAGATGGAGTGCTATGTTTTAAATACAGATCTTTAGGCATCCCTGTGTATCATGCAATTAAAACCTGCACAGGCTATTGTACTTTACAATTTTGTATTGCAGTTCTGTAATTGGATTGGGCTCCAAAATTACCAATTACATTTGTGTACCATGGCTTTAACAATAACTCTGTTGGTCACAACAATGAAGGGAAATTGAAAAACACATTTTGGTGCAATGTGCTCAGAAATCCAGACTCTAAATGTTTGATTGGAAGTGTTAATTCACAGGGAACAGTAATCAGAAGTCAAATTGGTTTCTTAGGAAATGCAATTTCCCGAAAAGCGTCATCTGCGTTGTGCAAAATGATGAAGCAATGAGCTTGGAGATCCTTATTTTAAATAATGAGCTATTAGATATTGTGTGCCGTATATTCTTCCATATATGACACATTTCACGAGTCATTAGATGAATGAACAGTGATCCAATTATCTTAATAGTATACACTTTACCATAGTAGTTGCCATTTAAGTGTTCATCCAGTATTCCTTTTTAAAATTAGAATGCAACATTTAAAGAGGCAGCTGAACGAACGATGCATTTTAACACAAATATTTAGAGAATTCCTGTAAAAAAGAAAAGCTACTTTTTGCAAAGTGGTGCACATCAATAACCTGTTCTCCCAGATTATGGGCTGGATTCTGCTTGTGGGTTCCGCCTCATCACTTCTGTTCTGCCCTATGCTGCATTTGCTGCCGATTTCCCAGCTGTGCTGCATGAGACGAGGGACATCACCCGGTGGCGATTGCTCGTCGGTTCATGGTGTGAGAGAGTTTCGTGTGCCAAGCTGCCAGCATGCCGGTGCCGCCGCCACCACCACCACCACCCCCTCCTCCCCCGAGTTTGTCAAAGGTGCGTGAATTCCTGTTTCTGTACTCTCGTTCGTCCGCATTGTCTCGGTAGGCAGTGGCACGTTCTACGTTATCGTCTATCAACAATTCGTAACGAAGGTTACGTTCGTTGCGTAAACGTAACCTTCGCAGAAACACAACGGGCGAACCTTCTGTTTGAGAATTATTGGAGATGGAGATGGAGCTTCCAAAAATTAGCTTCATTTTAACCCCACTTACTCGCAAATACTTGTTATCAGTGCATACTGTGCAGTTCCTTGTTTCACAGTAAACTCTGGGACATAAGCTTAGCAGCTCAATTAATATGATTGTTAATTATTTGCATTCGTTTTTTTATAGTATTATGAACATGCCTAATATCTAACAACATGCTTAAATATGGCAAAAGGAATGTGATTTATTTACATTTAACCTTTATAGTCACTGAGGGTAAAACGTGTTTTATCAGAAGAGCTAATAGGTTACATATTGATAATATATACATTGAAAAAAAATAATGTTTCCGCACTCACAATACAACTCAACGAACACGTCCCATCCTTTGACAGTTCCATAGAGAATGTGTAAATGTAGAACTCGGCTAAATGCTGGTGTACGAGGTGTTTTTACTGTGGATATCACATTCTGACCTGTGGACTCTGTGGGATGTTCAAAGTGCACAGAATACAGCTCTGCAGTTTCTAAACAGAATGTAGTTGTATCTGCCGAAAATAACTCCTCTCAATTGTCAATTTAGTTATATGCACTAGTTTAAAAACCCACTTCAAGGGTACAAATAGAAGTTCACCTCGTGAATCTTTCCCATGTGTTGAATCCAGGTGAATTGATTATTGGATGCGATTCAACAGAAGCACCATGTGCAGAGTACCGCTTACCTCCTCTGTTACCTGCCGGGCTATGGAACTGGCAGTTAATGTTACATACGTAAACTTTAAATACCAGTTATTACTTCATCTGCAAATATTCTTTGGGTCTTTCGGTAAAGTCACGGTGATAGGTTCAAATTAATACAAATTACATAAACAAAAAACTACAACGTTTCGATCGCAACACAAGCAGTCGCCTGATGACGACCGCTTTATTGCGATCGAAACGTTGTAGTTTGAACCTATCTACGTGACTTTACCGAAAGACCCAAAAGAATATTAATTCCTGCAGTCATGAAAGCTTTAAGTCAAGATTTCATCTGCAAACAAAGAAAAGTTATCTGAAGAAAAATTAAACTGTCATAAATTTAAGATGAGACAATTAAGATCGAAGTTTTTCTGAAAGTTATATAGTCAAAACGTGCAATAAAAAATATATATTGCTGCTGTATATTTAACACTATCCATTGCTCTGATAAAACACCAGTCCTTGAGCCAGCCAGCCAGCCACCTCGTCAACAATTCAACTATTTTTACAATTGCAATGGTTTCCTGCCTTGTAAATTTGGGAAATATTCTCTGTGATTTTGCCAGAGATTAATTTTATGTAATGAAACTTGACAGACATGGTAATGATCGCAAATGTAACGCAAACACAGTTTGAAAATTATAGGTTAGATGTAAATTTTTGGCTCATGGCACAGACAAAAAATTGTGCAATCCTAAATAACTACAGAACAAAGAATAATGATTAAATGGAACTATCAACCATGACAATTTGGTGTGCATTGTCACATACCCAGTGTATACAACCAGACGGTTGTTTTGGGGGACTTGGCCGTGCTACCTACCAAGAACGTCATTGCACCCTATGTTGTCCTGCAGGTGAACTCCGACCCACCAAAGCTGTCTCGCGATGAGAACAAAGGACGTGGGGCCTTGCTGTCGGACATCCACAAGGGCGCCCGCTTAAAGAAGGTCGTCACCAACGACCGCAGCACGCCCATAGTGGACAACAGTACGTGCAGTGCAGCCACACAGGCCAGGGAGCTGTGCGTGTCTGGGAGGCATGGGCAACCACGTAACACACTTGTGGGAACAGACACTGCATTTACGTATGGAAGTGTGCTGCGCGAGACATCTCTGTAAATAACAATATCTTGACCTGTTCTATTCTTGTGTGCAGTGGTAATGTGTTCAGGAGATAAATGTGCATGTCGAGGTCTGCTCGCCACCAGAGGGCTTCAGAAGAGAGTTTGTGTAGTTTTAGAGTGCAGACGACAGTGGCTTACTATATAGTCCATATTTATGGGACCCTTTTTGCTTGGGATAAAAATTATGAAAAAGAATAAGCTTGACTCTTTCTGCCAATGATACAGGTTTTAAAATGTTCAAACATAGCTTGGGTTGCATGGCCACAATCGCACTGTGCCTTGATCTTAACTTGTTGGTCATCCACAATGTAGCACGATTTATCAAGGTATGAGTTTTAGCACGGTTTTTTTTGTGAGAGGTGGGTGTTGTTGTTTGTCCATGCCTGGGCAGACTATGTTTAAGAGGTTACCTTCAAATTGAAGCTTATCTTAAGTCACTGTTGCAACCTATTTAATATCAACCCCCTCGGCAAGTCCATCTGTTGAACTATAGAAAAGGCGAACTTTTCTTCTCTTGTTGCAACTCCAGTGGTCTGGAATTCTCTCCCTCCTCCCTTGTTTGTGCACATTTGGTGTCGGTGTGTCTCCCTTTTGTTAGAATCTCAAGACTTCTGTCTTAAATGTATTCTCCCATGCTGCGTAATGTGCCTTTTAAGTCCAATTTGTGCATGTTACAAATTGATTGAGTGAATATTTTTACAAATAGGAAATCTCTCCTGGAAATGGACACCTCGGCCTTTAATACATTTTTGTTTCAAGAATCCAATACACAAAACGCAAACATAAAAGAGATAAACACAGGTCACGAGCACGCAGCAAACCCGGAGCAGTACGCCCTCAAATAAGGGAGTGATTGGAGGCACTTGGGCTTTCTGCCCTTCCACCGTAGCGGCAGATTTGCAGGAAAAGAAAGAAGAGGGAAGAAGGGGAGGGTGGGGGGGATGATGTAGGAGAAACCTCAGCATTCTTAAAGTCCATTCATCATTGCCCGTATGACCGATACGCAGGGAACACTAATGTAATTGTCTTTGAGCTCTTTTGGCATCTCATTTAATCACTGAAGCCCTTGTTCTGTTTCAGCCATGTTACCATTGTACAGTGAAAAAACACAATTAAGCATTTTCATCTCGACTATTTTCTACAGTGGGTTTTATATTTATGTTCTTTACACCCAGTGATGGAAATTGACCATTGCCCGAGGCTTTAAAAAGCAATAAACATTTAAACAACAAGAAGTTAACACATTTTTTCCATACCTTTGGTATTCAAAGCAGTAACTGGATATTAAGCCAACATTTATTGTTCATTTCATCTGATGTATATAATCATTTAATGACCTTTGTCAATCCACTGCTGAATGAAGGCCTCCCCATGATGTGCGAGTCATTGGCATTGTTTTACTATAAGTCACACTAGGCAGTTGAGGTTGGTGAAGGTGAGTGCCCAGAATCGGTAAAAATTTCACTCGCCTCTAATTCTAGACATTGCCAGGAATCACACTCAAGTGGGTCGGGTTGATGGTGCAGTGCGTTCACCACTCTGCCACCGCTCCTGCAATATATACTATATAATACCCAATGTGTTAACAGCCAAACTGTTTAAAATGCCGCACATTTCAACCCACAACTGCACCACTTCAGCTGATTTTTTCGAGCTCAAAACGGAACTTGGTGCTTTTCTGATAAGGCAGCAAAATGGAAAACGCTGGCTTGTGTGTTAGAGATAACTGCTTTCTCCCTGCCTTGTGCTGTAACATGTGACAGTTATTACAATTTTGTGAAGACTCCAACCAGTTTTACATTCATTGTAAAATATTATCTGCCTCAAATTACATAATACAACATATGTGCATGAGCAAGGTATTATTTAAGGAGCTTTTCCAAATTATAATAAAATCCTTTGTTTATCCAGGAAA
This sequence comes from Entosphenus tridentatus, assembly GCA_014621495.2. Taxonomy (NCBI): domain Eukaryota; kingdom Metazoa; phylum Chordata; class Hyperoartia; order Petromyzontiformes; family Petromyzontidae; genus Entosphenus; species Entosphenus tridentatus. The sequence goes on from CM025627.2 coordinate 3,025,550, forward strand.
TCCTGAATTTCAAGATACGTTTTTATCAGGGTCATGCACTGGACTGTTTGTCCAATCCCGTGGTATGCGGGAGCCTACAGAGAATACCTCAAGAAAAAACACATCCAAAGGACTAACACTGTAGTTTTATTCCACTTGCTGTATTGCCATCTACTGACCAATTCGAAGCCCAACAAGTTTTAAAGTTTCCCAAATGTTTTTGTGGTCCACCAACCCTGGATCAGAGGTATTCGCAATCATGCCCTTCTGACAACATTGAATTATCTCATGATGTAAAACGTGAAGGTTCTTCTCTATATCCCAGTAACCCACTTCTCACAGTTAAAGGGAGCATAGAGGAAGTTTCATTTTTCCATGTGTCACATTGTGATAACTGAGACTCAGTGTGGGAAGACACCCATGTATTATAAAAGATATGCTCTTTTCTATTTATCTACATCCTTCACCTGACCAGGCCACCAAAATCAATGTTGATTACTTTAAAATATCCGTTGATTCAGCGCATGTGCTAACTTGAGCACTGTAAAACCAATTGTGATGCGTCAATGCAACGAGAATTTGCTTCACTTCTGATGTTGCATGACGTCAATCTACTTGGCTAAAGTATTTGATGTCGCCCTTTATTGTTGCATGCCAGAGCCAAAAAGTGGGGGTGGTGGAGGTGGTGGCGGAGGAGGAATGGGAGGGGGAGGAGGCATGGGAGGGGGAGGAGGCCCTCCAGGGCTGGGTGGACTCTTTGCGGGAGGGATGCCTCAACTCAAGTCTGCCGGTGGTCGCGGTGCAGCAGGTGAGTTGGACCAAACTCCGCACAGTCCAAGCAAAACGTTTGAAATACACGGTACCTGTTTTGTTATTCTTAAAAACACTTAAAATTATTCTGAGATAATTTGATGTTTAATGTTGCGATTTGAAAATACTATTTTGTTTATTCCTGGCCATTTTTGTTTGGCAATCGTTAAGGATATTGTAGTTTTGAAGACTTGCCCTTTTAAACGATTTTGTACCCTTAAATGAGAGCTTGCTAGGTGTAATAGAAGTAATAAATTATCGCATGTCATGTTTTGTTAAGTGTCGCAGTTTTTTGGGGGAGGATATACTTTATAAAATTTCCACCATCAGGTCTGACGAGATGTTTTAAGGACGACAGTTATACATGGCTCTAAGCAATGTCTATAACATGAGTTTCATATCAAGCGAGGCATGTTTTGTTTGATACATTTATACGTGCGTTTGTTTTAAACATTGTACCCAACATACAGAGCCTTGCACAGTGAGCATTAGACTACCTGTATACTGAAGGGATTGCAGTGACTCATGTTGTGTTGCCACACCCATGCGATTGCCAACATTCACTCAGCTTACAGAGAAGGTACAAAATAAACCTTGTCAAACGAGAAAATCCATTTTAAAAGTCACCTATTACCCTTAAAAAGCTTTCATAATGTTTAATTTAAACTAACTGCATATTTGTTTTGATCAATTATTGTTTACAAATCCCCTGAGTAGGTTACATTCAGAAAATAAATGCACATAATCTTTATTCTAAACACATATATCTTATTTCCTTAATTACTTGGCATGCATCTTTAAGTACTCGTCTTAATAGATGTGATAAAAGACTGGAAATTAAAAGTTAACCTGGTCATTTGCATGTTCTTTTGACGCAGACTCTGGTGCGGGCCGTGCCCCTGTGATGCCCCCTGGTATGAGGACTCGCCCCAGCGACCAGCCAGACTCTACTGGCCTCTCTTCAGAAACCTCGAAACCTGCTGGCATGCGGTTGCCAATGCCACCCATGGCCAATCCGCCTCGTGGCAACCCACCTAGCAGCCCATCGCCACGGCCGGGGATGGGGCCGCCGCGTCTCCCGCTCGGCAAACCGGGAGGAGGAGGCGGAGGATTCCCCCCTCCGCCACCTCCCGTCATGTCCCAGCCTCCTCCCCCACCTCCACCTCACTCCACCAGGCAGAACCCCCCGCCCCCACCACCACCTGCCAGTGGCCGACCGCTGCCTAACCCACCGGATGGCCGACCGCCACCCCCACCAGGCCCCAGCCGACACCAAGGTGCAAGGCCGAGTCCAGCATTGCCACCTCCGCCGCCACCCAGCAGAGGAGCGTCGCCATCTGCACCCACCAATGGCGGTGAGCTTTTGCCGTTCTTAGAATTTGTCACCTCTCGTTAAACTTGGAGTGCAGTAGTGAACACTGGAATCCCAGATAATATCCTGACCATGGAGTGTCTTCAAGAAGCAATTTTCTGTAAGTGTTAGTGCCCAATGTAATTATAGTTTGAGAGCTGTCAATGTGAAGACTGTACACTTAATGGAAATAGGAACTCGCCTGTATATTTGCACATGTTATTGACCGCAGTTCAAGAACCTCATTTGCTAAAACAGCGTTTCTGTTGTGTTTGAGCACTATCTTTGTCTCCGTATTGCCTTATGTCAACATACTCAATTTTTAATAGCACTATGGCCATAGTGTATATTATTTCTTGCAATTCAAGAAAGACTAAAAGAGAAGCACCACTGGTAATTGATGTCAAGACAATAGGGTGGTTTGTGTGTGTCCCGTTTGTCCATTGTATTGCAGCAAAAAAAATGAATAATGTACATCACTTCACAAACACGTGGTGTGGTACTGCCACTGAGATGCAGTAGAAATAATCCATGTTGCTCTGTAAACTGTTATTTTTGATAAATGCTCTGCTCAGCAATGCTTCTGCCCCTCAGTTGACAACTGCTTACGTCTGTTACAGGACAAAGGGGGGGTCCACCGCCTCCCCATTCGAGGGCACCGCCCCCTCCAGCAAGGGAACAGCCAAGAGACAACTCTAGCAAGTCAGGTGGGATCCCAAGTTGATTATCTTGGTGTCAAACATTAAATAATATACCTCGCTGGCACAAACAGCACGGTTGGTTTTTTAAAGTTGGTTGGGATTGGAGCTTCTTACACTGGGAACAATGGCCTCACACAGCACAATAGTTGACAAGATACCCCGTTCCCTCTTTGAGGCAGAACTGAAAATAAGAAAATTAGTGACCACTTTTTAACAGAAGCAAAGCACAAGTATCCACAGCATGCAACTTTGAACCCTGGGTCAAGGAAACAATTGTCTTATTCTACTGTGAGCTTTGTGATAACATGTGGTTAGAGGATTGTGGTGTAAGTTTATGTAATACTTTGTGTTAATTCGTATGGTGGCGTCCCTCACGTAACGCGCCCCCCATTGCACGAATTAGCAGTTACGCGATTCCACTTTTAGGGACATACTTCACACACTATGCATTTTACAGTTATGCGCCCGGTGTCACGGGCTGGTTGTAGCCATTGTAGGTCTGCTGCCTATCTTTGCATCGTGCATGCTGCTGCTACAAGCAGCCCACAGAGAAGCATTTAAGAAGCCCTAAAGTTACTACTTAAGTAATCTTTCAAATCTTAATTATTACTTGTTTTAAAATGTATTATCAAGTATTTTTTTGTAATGTTAGTAATATTTTATTAGTAAGTATTACATTCATACGGATTTTGTAAATTCAGGGATGAAATAATGAAATACTATATCTTTCTTCGGCAACACTCCCCTCCCTTATAACATGTCTATGGGAAAATAGGCGTCATGCAGCGCGATTCGATTTACACGCAGTTTTCAGGAACGCATTTAGCGCATTAAGCGAGGGACGCCTGTTTTCATAAAAAAGTACAATTGCATATCATGGTAATAACACATTCCTGCGGAGGGAGCTGGTAGGAACATTGGGTTGCTCGGTCAATGGCCAGGGTCAACAGCGGCGTGGTGTATTCTGCAAATATGCCCCACTGAGGGCGGGCACAAACCGGTGTGAGTCGGTTAAACGTTGAGTTTTATAAGGGCACCACGGGGTGACCAGCCCCTCCCACCCAGCCCCTCCCCACCTTCCCCACCCAGCCCCTCCTCACCCTCCCAGCCCCTCCCCACCTTCCCCTCACAACTCAGCCCCTCCCTACCCAGCCCCTCCCTGCACGACGGATGGACACAATAATCCCCTATGGGCTGGTGTAACCTGGAGGTTCCTACCAGTATTAAGTTATGCACATGATAAGTCGACTTTGGTATTGAATACATTGTTGATGACTACGCAGATTGGACGTTGTTAAAATTTGCATTCTGAGTTGGCTGTGCATGTCCAAAGCTGCGTCAGTCACATCGTCATCATCACCACCATCCATGGGTAGATAGCCCAGAGCTGTCCACTGCACATTTCGTCATTTGTTTCCACTTTCCTCTGTCCTGTGCCAGTTCATTCAAGTATTGCCACATCTTTCTGGCACCAATCTCTTATGTCGCCGTATGTTAGGTCTTCTTCCTCTCTCTTTACGGTTGCAGCATCAGTCACCACAGCCCCTGTAAAATGTGCGTGTTGGTGTGTCAGGTGCCTTGCCCCCTCCGCCTCCTCCACTGAGGCCCGACTTTCGTGGGCCTCCTCCCTTGCCGCCCTCCCGGATTGGACAGCCGCCGCCCCCCCCTCCACCTGCTCACCTCAGCCATTCGTCAGGGCCTCCTCCCCCTCCACCACCAGCACACAGGAATGAGAGTGTGAACAAGAGAGGTAGGGAAGCAAGCATCTTTGAAGAGCAGCTGATGTATGTTCCCACGATGTTATTTTTCACAAAGCGATACAAATATAATTTCGTGATAACTGATGTATTGATAATCATGACTCCTATACCTTAATTGTATTTCACATTTTTATCTTCTTTTTTTGTGTTTTCATTTACTTTAAATAATGACTAAGGATTGTTTAAAAGTAATTCAACTGCATTTCACTTTAAGCCTGTAACGTTACAATCTGTAATGCTTTCATGCACATGGTATCAGAAAATGATGTTATAAAATTACCATACCATCAATGTCTGTCGGAAACGATTTACAAAGCTATCATTTAATGGATGCTAGTTATTTTAGAACGTTAATAAAATTTGTATTATTGTGATTTCATAAATATTAAGACAGCTTTAGCCATGATAATGTCAATATTAAGACAGCTTTAGCCATGATAATCTCAATATGCCGATTTTTTTTTTAAACAGGATACAATTATTGTGGGTCTTGTATCATAGTGTCTCAATATATTGGCGTAATCTTACCTAACATCAATAGGTGGTTGGGTGATTCACTCAACGAATACATCCTCAGTTGGGTATTGGGAAACCACACATTGAGTTAGGCTGTTGAACAGTGGATTCAACACGAACAAGTGTCACCCTGAATACATCCGCATCTGTTGGATCTCGGAAGCTATACAGGGTTGACGGCTGGTTACCGCTTGACAACCTCGTTGGGTACTTTTAGTTTTTTTTGGTAAAGTCACGTAGGTAAAAAAATAATAATAAAGTAAAATAATAAATGAAAATAACTCAATTATATCACGACGTTTCGGAGGCAACACAAGTCTCCGTCTTCAGGTGGGACCGTTGCAGCTAAATTTACTGTATCAAGTGAAGAGAAATCCAAGATCTTAAATACTCCCCTTAACCAGTATTTAAGATCTTGTCTCTTGGATTTCCCTTCACTTGATACAGTAAATTTAGCTGTGATGGTCCCACGTGAAGATGGAGACTTGTTGCCTTCGAAACGTCGTGATTTAATTGAGTTATTTTCATTTATTATTATTTTATTTTATTGTTCTTTTTTTACCTATGTGACTTTACCGAAAAAACCTAAGAGTATGAATCCTTGCAGTCACGAAAGCTTCAAATCTAGAACCTCGTTGGGCTGCAGAGTGCGGCTCGAAGATGATAGTGCCTCGTGTCATCCCCTTGGATGCGTGGATTTTCTTGGGGTATTCAGGATTCCTTTGGCACGATCCTGCATAATCATGAATGGCCAAAACATCCCAATGTCCAGACTACCCCCTCCTGGTGAAGAACATGTCGCAATTTTGTATACTGCTCCTTTAAGATACGATTGTATTGTTAGATAAATCGACATTGTATCTACTTTCAATTGCTGTTTTGTTGAGTCATTGAGAAGTTCTCAGGGAAATAATTGGGTTGATTAGTGTTAATGTGTTCACACAAAGTAACATATTAATGCATTATTGACACATAAGAAATTAGCCTACTGGGAATTTCCAAACATCCCAGTAAGGCGGGGGTACATTCGTGACTAATCATTTGCATATGTAACTACCTATGGAAGTAGCTCGTTGGCATGAAATACCTGAAAAATAATCCCACTTGCGTGAACATAGTTTTCTAGAATGGTAACAATGAAACTATAATAGAACATCGTCATTGTCATGATCATCGTATCATCGGCTACATTATTTTCAACATTTACCAGATGAGGGGATCTAACTTGTCGTGAATTTGTCCTGGTGGTTATATTTTCCTAATAGATGTTCACAAAGCTTTGACATCAATGCACACAGGTATATAATTTTAAGAATTGAAACGTCTGCAGGACAATGCATGTCCGTGTACTTGTGTGTGCGTGAATATGCTTGTGGCAAAACATGGACGTTCTTAATGTGCATTTTTCCTGTCTTTGTTGTAGATGACTTTGAGTTGAGGTTTTCTTTCCGTCCTCTCAATGAACTTCCACCTCCAGAGCCTTACCATAACTTTCCGAAGAATTACCCCAGCAAAACGGTCAAAGGTAGCATGTACACACACATTTCCCATTCAGACACATTCACGTAATTTTTTTTCAACATAGCGTTGTCAACACAGCTGTGTCGATACATGCATGGGCTTTGTTGAGCACAATCAAAATCTGACCTGACCACTATTAAATCCTGGTATTTGTCAGTTTGTTACAGTTATGATAAGCCATTGGAGAGCTAATGCCATGACCTATGTCAGTCGCTATCACTGTATGATGAAATAAAGTGAATGTTCTTATCACAATAAAATAGTGAATACAGGAATATGAAAACATGCATTATAATGCATGTTTGTTGCTCAGCGTGGTTGACGTTTGTGTTTATTCTCTTTACAGGTGATCGATAAGTGTTGTCTCCTCCACCGACCCCAAAGATGATTTGTTTTCAATGCCTTTTGTATCCTGACCTGCCTGGAATCTGGGAAATAGGGTGTATTTTTAAGGGCTTTTTTTTGGTATTTTCTTGATTGTGTTGTTTGGTTTCCATGCAACACTTTGTAATTTCAGACTGTTTTTATTAAAATACAGAATGCCTCAGTGCCTTTTGTTTTATTTTACCATGGAAATTAATGCTTGATGTAAATGTAAAAAAGTACCTCGACTGCCTTGTTTTCTTGAATAGCCATGGACAGAAATATAGCAATTGTTTAATACACTTCTGACAGTTGTGCTAATTGACTGTTTCCTTTATGCTATTGTATTAACAAAGTTGTACTTGTTAATATTAATGGTGAAGCAATACTAACGTTCACTTCTAAAATGCTGTACTTTTGTGCCTACTGCTTTGTGCGTTATGCCGAGTAAGGCAAGATGCACATAATGATGCGACTATTAAACATTCTCCTGTTACTGCGTTCCTTTGAGGGTACAGGAAAACGTGAATGTGGCTGACAATTTTTCAGTGAATATTTTATCGTTCCATCTTGTGTTTTTTTTTCCCTGAGAAAATGAAGCTTGAAAACTCTTACCTACAATTTTAATGTGGCCAGCTGATATGTTCTTTTATATGTGTGAGAGTTTACAGATTTTTAGAGTCTGTAATCTGGTATATATGTCAAATTCAGTCAATGTAAAATCATGAATGGTTTTCGAGGCATGCCTAGGGGGTGGTGCTGCCCGACACAGCGAGTCTGCAAAACTCCCAAAAAAATGTACGCCTTTATTGAAATTTCTAGACGTGCTACCATAAAGCCTCAAGTATACACAGGGCAAATAACTCGTACAATGCTGAATCAGAATATTTGTTTATACTGGAGGAATCTGATGAGCTGTGAAGCTCTTTTGTACACAGACGTCACAGTAACATGCTACCAATAGAAAAGAGGACTGCTTAATTATATGCACGATTGACTGCAATGTGAGTGGCGCATGCAGCGCATTCATGAACATGCGTCTCCTACCCACTGCTGTGTTGTACTGTGGAGCACCGAGCATTCGGGGAAAGATGCTTTTAGTGTTGAGAAGGATGGGTAGGACACCCAGTACTGTTGGCTATGATGGAATACTCGTTGGCCCGTCCACCTAGAGGAGTTGGAAATTGTGGTTCCTACTAGCCTATGTGAATGGAAATATACCATAACGTTCATTGCACACATATCATGTATAATTTTAATTTTATGATCGTTTCAGTAGCAAACATGCCTTCATATCTTTCTAGCTTACCTTCCCAACAAGAGCTGTGTGAAATGGAGGGTGAAAAAACAACTGTTAAACATTTTCTATCTATATTTTATCAACATTTGCATCTAGACTTTGCAACTGTGGGCTTATTAACGTGTACTGTATATTGAATGTTGGGGTGGCATGTATTTGTGCTTGTAAAATAAAATCCAATTTGAACACTGAAAATGTCTCATGTAGTTGCTTGAGTATTTTTTTAAATCCTTTATATTAAGTTCACTTGCGCGCTTGCTTACGACCGTGCAAATCTTTCGGTCGTTTTTTAACCCACTTCCCGTGATCCAATCGAGCTGACATTTTCCACACAGACTCGTTGTGCGTGACAATTAATGTTTGTGAAAAAAATTCCAAAATTTTATACTTTTTAGGACAAAAATATATTTAATTACCAATTGCTTAATGCTTGCGCTGCAATCATCTGACCCATAGGTGGCAGCCATCTCAAGCCAGAGGACGAGAGGACTCTAGCCGCCACGCATATAAAGGATTTATAGTGAAAAACTTTGTTTTTACGGGTGAATTTTTATGACACGCTTTTATTTAACGCACTGTTGTATCCTCAAATATTGGAACTCAATTTTAACCCACTTCCCAATGTGGTATCGACTGCAAACTTGGTATACTTATGTCATACTGATGACAATACTATGTTCTATTATACAAAATAATAAACGATCTTTTTACACGCTTTCTATTAACTCACTGTTGTATCCTCAAATCTTGTAACTCAATTTTAACCCACTTCCCAATGTGGTATCGACTGCAAACTTGGTATACTTATGTCATACTGGTGACAATACTCTATTCTATTTTAAAAACAATTTAAAACATTCTTAATATTTTATGTTTCGGCTTGGGTCTAATTTTCCACGCTCAACTTACGTTGGCTGTAAATCACCACGGCCCCTTACGATATGGCAAGCTTCGGGGACACTTCCTGGAGTCGTGGAGTTCTCCCATTAATTAGTACTGTACATTTCATTAAAGCGTATTTAAAAAAAAAGTTTTTTTTTCATATTATTTATTCATCTTGACGCCAGCTCGTCGAGTCGAGGGGGTCTGCAACCTGCTGCTCTTTTTAAGGACCGAGCACACTGCGGCTCTTCAAATATTGAGGGTTTCTTTTGTAGTATTTAACACATTCCTGCGGAGGGAGCTGGTAGGAACGTTCGGTTGCTCGGTCAATGGCCAGGTTTCAAGGGCGGCGTGGTGTATTCCGCAAATATGTCCAATTGTGAGGGCGGACACAAGCCGGCGTGAGTAGGTTAAACGTTGAGTTTTATAAGGGCACCACGGGGTGACCAGCCTCTCCCCACCCAGCCCCACCCCTCCCACACAGCCCCACCTTCCCCACACAGCCCGTCCCCACCCAGCCCCACCCTCTCCACCCAGCCCCTCCCCAGCCCTCCCCACTCTTCCCACCCAGCCCCTCCCACCCTTCCCACCCAGCCCCTCCCACCCTCCCCTCTCCACCCAGCCCCACCCCTCCCATTTTTGGATGCGCGACAGACGGACGGACACAATAATCCCCTGTGGGCTGGTGGAACCAGGTGGTTCCTACCAGTATTACCGAATTCTAAATTAATGTCTCTCTCTCATGATTTGAAGCTTGGCTCTTTCTTGCTATGTTTTGGTTGCCGTACCCCATTGGTCGAGTTGAACGCGGTAGTGCGAGGGTAGGAGGAGGGGTATGAGGGGGGTAGGATGAGGTGGGTAGGAGGAGGGGGGTAGGGTAGGAGGGGAGGTAGAAGGGGGTGG
>CM025627.2:3050635-3064736 GCA_014621495.2 Entosphenus tridentatus
CCACCCCTCCCATTTTTGGATGCACGACGGACGGACGGACACAATAATCCCCTGTGGGCTGGTGGAACCAGGTGATTCCTACCAGTAACATAGCCACCTGTGCTCATTGATGGAAGGTGCAACAGTTATTTGCATGCGGTGTTAGTGGTATAACCTTTATGTCCAAGTTTAGTTTTGACGGCTTGGCATCTGGAATGTACCTGGTTGCATCATATCTTGGAAGCTAAGCATCGTTGAGCATGCACTAACAGATTGTCATAGGACTGCAGAGCTATGTGGTAAGGAATAGGTGGTCATGCAGCAAGATCCATTTTTGTTCTGTACTTCTATGCTTCCACGTCCACGCTGCAAGCATTCGCCACCTCAACGTTGCAAAGCATGGTCTAACAACTCCAACGATCTGCACTGCATGGGGCGGATTGACAAAAGGGCTGTACATGTCCACATGGTGACGGTGGTTTTGAGGAGGGATTTATCAATGAGAGCGTCTCCCACGTGTGAGAAACGTGCGTCTCGTATTGCACCGTTCCGCCAAGACACACGGCCGTCCGCAACGCTCGCGCACTCTCTAATTTCTGTTTTTCCCCCACGCTAGGCCGTAAACGACAACCAGATCCTGATCGTGATCGGTGAGACGGGCTCGGGCAAGACGACGCAGATCACGCAGTACCTGGCGGAGGCGGGCTACACGACGCGCGGGAAGATCGGCTGCACGCAGCCCCGTCGTGTGGCCGCCATGTCCGTGGCCAAGCGCGTCTCCGAGGAGTTCGGCTGCTGCCTCGGGCAAGAGGTGCGCGTCTCTCGTCCGTCACGGCCCGCTGTGGACAACTGCCCGCAAGGGGGACTAGCAGCATCGTTTTGACTCCATAGATTCTCATCCCCCTTATGGTGAACCAAAATTTGTCCATGTCATCATCTTGATTAGAGTATTTGGCTGCTATAAATCTCCACATGATACGCCAATTCGTTGAGCTATCATTTGTGATAGCCAGATCGGTTCTGAAAAAGAGCTATATAGATCAGTGGGCCTTAAATGGTAAAATTTAACGAATAAAATAGTTGTCGGATCTCAGAATCCATGCTCATCCAGGCTCAAGTGATCCCATCCGAGCTCAAATGAAATTGACCTCCGAATGAAGCCAATTAGGAAGGTTTGTCATGTAAACAAAACATGCCAATTTGTTACGAGTACAGCACACCGGTGTGTTGGAGTATTAACCACAACATTTACAACTCGACCACGACGTTTGGCCAATAATTACATCATCACATTTATATTCACGCGATCTAACCCAAAAAAACCTTTATGGATAATATTGGTCGCGAAAGCGTACGTGTTAAACTGGGCAGGAGATGGCAATAACAGCAATGGCTTGGATCTCAAGCATATGCACCTGGGCTCAATGCCACGGTGGTATGGATCTGTGCGAGTCTTCACAAATGTAAAATGCGCTTTGTGCGTGTTACGCTGGCAGGTTGGGTACACGATCCGTTTTGAGGACTGCACCAGTCCAGAGACGAAGATCAAGTACATGACGGACGGCATGCTGCTGAGGGAGTGTCTCATCGACTCGGAGCTCATGCAGTACTCCGTCGTGATGTTGGACGAGGCCCACGAGCGCACCATCCACACCGACGTGCTTTTCGGTCTCCTCAAGAAGGTAAGCTGCTCAAGGCGGTTGTAGCCTGCACAAGAAGGTAGCTTTGCCGGTTAAGTATCGCCCGAGTAGTTATTGATGGTATACGTATGTACGTTGAACTTTTTCGCACCGTACGTAGCCAACCGTGCTAATCGGAGGTGCGGGGAAATACAACAAACTAAACACAAAAAAGCAGCTCTAAAGAAATTAGTTTTCAACCTCGATTTAAAAGTGGATATCTCCAGCATCTTCCTAATATCGGAAGGAAGAGCATTCCAGACGGCCGCAGAAGTGCATCAGCATCCTTGTTGATATATTATGTTGATATATAATGTTGATATATTTCAATATGGTAACACTAGCAAGAAGGTCTTGGGTTAGATGTCCAACTCGGGCGCCTTTCTGGAGTTTGTATGTTCTCCCCTTGTTCTGCATGGGTTTTTTCTGGGTTCTCTCGTTTAACTTACATCGCTTAAAACAACATAGAATGTAACTGGTATTGGCCAAACATCTCATTGCTGAAAATGTTAATGCAACTTTTGATTACACATAGTAACATTGCTCCCTTCTACCAAATGTATCAACAACCTCCTAAACAGCAGTTTTAGGACTTAATGAGGCTTTTCTGGGTAAACAAGTGTATGTAATCGTAAAAATACACAAATATTTTTGTACAATTTGTCTTTATCACTCGCTGCCTACCGGTGAATAATATTGCAAGTAATCGTCGATGTTACATAGAGCAATTGAGGAAAGGACAACGATTGTAAATAAAGATCAGAAAGTATACATAATTTATACTCTTTGGTTCTTTCGGTAAAGCCACCTGATGACGGACGCTTGTGTTGCGCCCAAAACGTCGTGATTTATTTTATTTCTACCGACGTGACTTTACCGAAAGAACCAAAGAGTATGGATTCCTGCAGTCACGAAAGCTTCAAATCAAGATTATACGTAACTTGTTGCCTCTGGGCGAACGCTAACTTCTTGTCTCCCACTCCACCCGTCAGACCATAAAGCGGCGTCTGGACATGAAGCTGATTGTGACGTCGGCCACACTGGACGCCGTCAAGTTCTCGCAGTACTTCTACGAGGCACCCATCTTCACCATCCCCGGGCGAACCTACCCCGTGGAGATCCTCTACACCAAGGAGCCCGAGACGGACTACCTGGACGCGTCGCTCATCACCGTCATGCAGATTCACCTCACCGAGCCGCCAGGTGCCTCACTCGTGCGCTCACGCCCGGCCGCACTGCACGTGTGCACGTTGGCATAGGTAGAGTAATCATCGACGCTACAAGTGACTTTCATACAGAGCTTATGATACATAGGCTCTGTCCTCCCAGCATGCCTTGCAAGTCACGTGATATCACCATTCTGCATGTATAATGCGCAACGGCCTCTTTTTTTCGACTGCCAAGATTCAAAATTGTATCCATATTATTTTCCGCAGCAGCAGGACATTGAGACAACTGAATTACCGGTTTCATCCTGGTTAGGAATCATCATTATAGCATAGCCATCATTCCTTACTGCTGCTGCCTTGTGCCTCAAATACTACGGCAAGGCATGCTGGGAGAATTGAGGTTATGGTCAAACGAGTACCTTATGCTCTTGTTTAGAATTCATTTTATTTGTTTACAGCCTACCCAAAGTTTTTTGTCTCATGAGGTGATCCTCATTTTACAGAAATTGTTAAAATAATACGTTAAGACACTCCACTGCATGTTAATGTTTGTTTGAATCAGATACAAAAATAACCTAGATTTATCTTCCCTAAAGGCCTTTGTTTAATTACAAACCATGTAACCATCTGTCGTTAGAAAGAAAATGTTCCTGATGTCTTAAATACAACATTTTCTGGAAGGCAAATAACGTTATTATAAACAGGGTTCTTCAAGTTGAGTGTCCTTGGCTCGTCACGTTATGGAAATGCCTTGCCTTTTGCTTAATGACCCTGATGGAGTTGCTCGTCTGTCGGTTTTTGCTGATGTTCGCTTAATGCTTGCGAGTCGCTTGAACGGGGCTTGTCAAACCGCTGTGCGTGACGTGGCACCGTGCAGGCGACATCCTGCTGTTCCTTACGGGTCAGGAGGAGATCGACACTGCTTGCGAGATCCTCTATGAGCGCATGAAGTCGCTGGGCCCCGAGGTGCCGGAGCTCATCATCCTGCCCGTCTACTCTGCACTGCCCAGCGAGATGCAGACACGAATCTTCGACCCTGCGCCCCCGGGCAGCCGAAAGGTGTGTGCCCTGCTCCTGCCCAGGCTAAAGCTCTGGCTCATAACCCCACAATCTTCTGCTTAGGTTTTTCACTGTTGGGCCCCCTTCTGTATTTTCAGGAAGTGCCATGTGTTCTTTAGCAATTAAGTTTGACTCCATCTTGCTGGGTGCTTCTTGAGTCCCTGAAGAGTCTCTTCAGTTCTTGAAGAAGCTCGATACACACGGAGGAAACAAAATGTCAAACACTGATTAAGATAATTTTGAAAAAAAAATTACAGTTCTGACTTTTGGATTTTTTAAATTATATTTGAAGGCGGTGTGGCAGCATCTCTTTTACGAATGACATTGGCTCCCTGGCCACTGATGGGAGAATTCACCTCCGAATAGCATGATTGGCTACGTACGGTGCAAAAGAAGTTCCACATACATACAGATCTCACCGCGACACATGCCAGTTTTTGCTGAATGTCACTCAACGCTGCCACATGCCACTCGCTGTGTGTGATGCAGGTGGTCATTGCCACCAACATCGCGGAGACATCGCTGACCATTGATGGCATCTACTACGTGGTGGACCCTGGCTTTGTCAAGCAAAAGGTTTACAACTCCAAGACGGGCATTGACCAGCTGGTGGTCACCCCCATCTCACAGGTGAGCAGCAGCAGCAGCCTCCCATCATTTCTCTTTCACTTTGTCATTTGTTGTTGAGAGAAAATCTGTGTTGTCAGCAGAGAGCAGTGCAGCAAAATGCATGATATTGCACAATGCTCCAACAGCTCTACACCCCACCTTCACCAACCCACACTGACCAGTTTGGTGAAGTATGGCCGAATAACTTGTTCGACGCACAGTGTGAAGAGGTCCTCATCCAGCAGTGATTTGACAAAGGAGCCATATATACACATGTTGAGCAGATGTGTTATATTTTATTCATTTAATAAGCATGTGTAAATAAACCCAACAGCTCTGTCCACCATTGTTCGCACTTTGTTGCGATTACGCAAAAGCTGTGTCATGCTCGCCACTATCCTCCTGCTGTCGTGATAACAACCTCTTTCTTTCCACCTGCCCAGGCCCAGGCGAAGCAGCGTGCGGGCAGAGCCGGCCGCACAGGCCCCGGCAAGACTTACCGCCTGTACACGGAACGTGCCTACCGTGACGAGATGCTCACCACCAACGTGCCCGAGATCCAGAGAACCAACCTTGCCAGCACCGTGCTGTCCCTCAAGGTGGGGCCTTCGTGTGCGCCACATTTGGGTAGCCCTGAACGGCATGGGCCCATAGAAATGGCGACAATGTGTTCTGCTGGCCAAGGGAATCTTTTAACCTGACACTGCTCCTTGTTTAAAGCATTGCTCTTCAAATTAGGGAGATTTACCACGGTAAACCCCGATGGTTGGGCATTTTTTTATGATTTTATACTTAACTTATGAAAAATATTTATTTCATTAGCTGATTATTATGAGCAGCGCTGTTAAGATACCAGCTGCGACAATGAAAGACAATGTTGAGTTTCATAACTGGCGCTGACCTTTGTGTTTCTTACTCATAAGCCTAAACAAATATAAAACTGTCACGAGCCCAGAAAAACGACAGTAATGGTTTTCAGGTGCTTCGCCGCGATGACGAGATGTTAACTAACTTGCCTGGTATACAGGAGGTCGTGGGTTCGATCCAAACCCTGATGCCTATATAAAAAGATCTACATACATACATATATTTAGAGTTTGCATGTTCTCCCTGTGGTCACGTGGATTTTTCTCTGGGTCCTCCGGTTTTTCCCTCCACATTTAGAAACGCGTTTAGAGTATATTGTTGCTATTAATTTCCACGTGATGATACACCCCTTGGGTTGAGCTATCAATTGTGGCCAGGTCACTTCTGAAAAAGAGCTACATAGCTCAGTGGGCCTTACGTGGTAAAATAAATAATAATGTCGTTTTATTCATAATAAAGTTTTTTGGGTTACGTGACAATCCTAACTGGCTGTGGTGGAGGGTTAGGACACATTTATACTCACGGGATCTAACCCAAAAACCTTCATTATGAATAATATTGTTCGCGAAAGCCTACGTGGGTGTGTGCGAGGCCGTGACTGACCCCCTGCCTGTGTTGCACGCACTCTCCCGTGTGCAGGCCATGGGCATCAACGACCTGCTGTCCTTTGACTTCATGGATGCCCCTCCCATGGAGACGCTCATCACCGCCATGGAACAGCTCTACCAGCTGGGGGCACTGGACGACGAGGGGCTGCTCACGCGTTTGGGTCGCCGGGTACGCCGCGCACACGGGTTCACCGCAACCCCGCCCCCCCCAGCCCTGACTCAGCTCACCGGCTGGTTGCTGGGCTGTGGTTGTGGTGTCTGGCATTGGAGGGAGAGCTTCGGAGAAATTGAGGGCTCTTATGATACTGTGGATAGTGGGCATGTAGCAATGCTGTGGCCTCCCCTAGGTCGACTCAGCCTAAATGTGCGTGTGAAAATACATAATTTGTCATTAAAACAAATCATTTTATTTGGAAATCATACAAAGCAGGAAAAGTAATGGTAAACATTATAAATTAAATTATGAGACAATTCATCAAATCACTGGGAAGTGGATTATCACATACTTAGCAGATAGTGGCTTGGACTTGGTAGATTACAAACACTGCCACTACTTTGGAGCATTTGTATTTTCATTGAATGATAGCAAAACTTTTAATTTTCCAGCATTAATGGCATCTTAATATGAATTCGTGATTAAGTTTCATGTTCAGTGGAAAATAATTGAAAATGTTTTCGGCCACGAGGGAGTGAATTATCCCTGCGTCAGGGGTGGCGTTGCTATAATGAGTGGCGGCCGCCTCTGGCCCTGGACCACGGGAGCTGCGTGGGCCCTGTCCAGGTGGCGCCGTTGGCCCCTAGAGGCCACGCTTCCGCCTCATGCGTGTGTGACGCGCGTTTTGTGTACCACGCAGATGGCAGAGTTTCCCCTGGAGCCCATGCTGTGTAAGATGCTCATCATGTCCGTACACCTGGGCTGCAGCGAGGAGATGCTCACCATTGTGTCCATGCTGTCCGTACAGAACGTCTTCTACCGCCCCAAGGTAACATGACCCGACCCTCGTGAGCGTCCGTCTCAGTTCACTTAAAGGAGGACGCACCCTAAGAAAAATCATATATCCCTAGGCCTAGCCTGTGTGTCCTGGGCTGCCCGACATGGTTAGTGGAGAAATGTAAATAGGAATTAAAAAGGCGAATGTTCAAGTGTGCTGCTGTGGCGTGCTCTAATAATGCTACTGATTCACTTCACCGTAACTGTGTAAGTTTTACTCATTAACGAATCACAAACACACAGCCTGGTTATATATTCGTGAAGATAATAATGAACATGATTTATAACATGTACATATTTCTGGGATCGGATGCAATGTTTAATCCGAGAACTTGGAGGCACGGAGCCATAGCTTGAGTTGTTTCTGCCTTTATCTAAATGTGGATATCATTAGTAAAAAATAATTACATCCATATTAATGTATCTGCTCATTGTTTTTATTTTGTGAAGGTGCACTTATTTGTATGGCAGTGTGTATGGTAAGTATATAGGTGTATTATATTTTTTCTGACATGCCCAATTTCTAGCATACATGACAATACAGATTTATATAGCATTTTAATACAATCACATCTCAAGAAATTTTGCAGAGCAACAGCACGTGCACATCCAGGGAAAAGGAGGCATATGATATGTATGTAATTGAAGACATTATTCGGCTGATGAAAAGAGAAATGTCTTCAACCTTTACTTGAACAGGGGTTAAGGAGTCATCGGCATGGCTGTTTCGAGAAAGAGAGTTCCAGACCATAATGGCGGCAGAGGAGAATGAGCAACCTCCCACTTGAGCAAAGTTTAACTGGGGGAATTCAAACATACGCCTTTGATTGCTGGTGTGGAGAGAGCGTGCAAGGGTTTCGAGAGAGATGGGAGGTGAGAGATATTCATGAGTGAAGCCACGGAGGACCTTAAAATACATGGAGGCTACATTCATTACTTTTTCACTTGTAAGCTAATTTCAGCCAATCTGATGTTGTCTGACGTGTACCCGCTGCTGCCTGGCGCTCGCGTTTCCAGGACAAGCAAGCGCTTGCCGACCAGAAAAAGGCCAAGTTCAACCAAGCGGAAGGAGATCACCTCACTCTGCTGGCCGTCTACAACTCGTGGAAGAACAACAAGTTCTCCAACGCATGGTGCTACGAGAACTTTGTGCAGGCGCGCACGCTCCGTCGAGCACAGGATGTGCGCAAGCAGATGCTGGGAATTATGGACAGGTGTGTGGAAGAGGAGTAGTGCAATGGTGTGTGGGGGAGCGGTAGTTTAGTGGTTAGCGCGCTGCGCTATGAAACCGGAGACTCGAGTTCGATTGCTGCTCACGGCTAACACCGGTGATGATTATCTAAACTGGTCCTGGGCCTCCCCTAGGTCGACTCAACCTCAAATTTATACCTGGTGAGGTGTGTAAACATCGCCACGAGGAAGACGATGTCGGCCAGGCGTGGTGTTGGCCACCTTACCCCCTCATGGGCCATGCCGGCCTTCACAGGTGCTCGCTTACAGCACTTGCCCCAGCAGCATGTTAGAGACTATATGGGGGATCTTTACCTTTGCAATAGTGTGTGTTCTGCATTATCGTTCTAGCGACCTGAGTTTGATTCACATATAGCAGCTGTGGAAAGTGATATCCTGAACCTGTCCTGGCAGCACCCACCATCATTATTAATGGGTGTATTTTGTGGGTAAACACAAGGCCATGCTGATAGTTGTTTGAATGCTCTGTGTGTGCGCGCGCTCATGTTGTTTTCAGATCCTTGTGTGACAGAACTATGTATTTCATTTTAACCATTTATGTGCAATTGGCCTTTATGCATGTGTGATGTTGTTTAGCGTGGTAAGTTGTGAAGATGCAATTCGCATCGCTTGGTAACAGCAATTAGGCCCTTAAAAACAACAATACAAAATTCACTGTTGAAAAACGGAAACATTTTACTTGATCTGTTAAATTTGCTACAATCATCGGCTGTTAAATTGTAATTGCTCTCTTCCTGTTTTTGTGTCAGAATGTGAAATCTACCATAATATGCTAATGAAATGTGCATATGCACAGAGGCTCCGCATTTTTTCCAAATGTGTCTTGTTAAAAATGAATTTTACAGCCTGCACTATAATTCTGTCATGATGGGGTTTCCTCGTCATTAAGAGGTTTTATTATTGTTGGAATTAACCAAGCTAATGGGCCCTATAGTGCGGATGTGGGGTCTCCACATATATTGTTCCCAGAGGCAAACTTGGCAACAGTGAGCATCGGTTACTATACTGTGCTGATGAGTCCTCATTAGGACAAAACTCGTGCACTACATTTCTGCTGCTGTCAGCCAATCACATTTGCTAAAATATATTGTAATGGTGACCCAATGGGAGTGACACAATGAGCTTCACAAGTAAACGCCGATCGTTTCCGTAATATGCACAAAAGCTGCTACACCCTATTCTTCCGTGTCGTTTGAAACTCGTGGTGAAGGCACAAGCTGGACGTGGTGTCGTGTGCCAAGGCCACAGTACGCGTGCAAAAGGCTGTGCTGAGTGGCTTCTTCAGGAACGCAGCAAAGAAGGACCCTCAGGAAGGCTACCGCACGCTGGTGGATCAGCAGGTGGTCTACATCCACCCGTCCAGCGCGCTCTTCAACCGCCAACCGGAGTGGTACGCGCCCTTGTATACACTCACGAGCAAAAAAGCCTTCGAAGGTCACGCAACCACTAGAATGAATTAATGTAATTATTTTGCAAGTGATAATGCTTTATTTTTTAACACCTAATGAGATAAACCGCCTCCCTCTGACGTAGTTGACATAGATCACAAAGCGGTAATTGCAGGTGTAGCAGGCAGTGGCGGCCGATGGAAAACTACTATGTATCACGTGCGTTTGCCTTGCGATGGCATGTGTGCTGGAGAGGTAGTGTTGTGCTGCAGACAGCATGGCTTCTTAGTTTAAAGGCTGGCTGATAATTAATGAAAGACTGTCATTAAATCATTAAATGCTGTGAATTCGAGGAAGTTATTGCCCTGATCCCAAATTCGTAGTAGGGAAACCTGCTTAGGCTCAAGTATGCGCTTGACTGCTTCTGTGGTGATGAGGCTAAATATTTGCTTTTATCGCTTGATTTCCATGTTACATTGAAGCAACTTTGACCATTGCACAGCAAATACAAAAAAAACACTAGAGCTAAAATAGGGGAAGAGCGAGGGAAATCAAAAGACCTACAGCAGAGGGCCTTGTTCCATGGACGCATGTCATTTGCATTTAAAACCTGCCGTGCTCGCTCATTACCGCATGCGCGTGACAACCCCCCACACCGCAGGGTGGTGTACCACGAGTTGGTGCTCACCACCAAGGAGTACATGCGCGAGGTCACCACCATCGACCCCAAGTGGCTTGTGGAGTTTGCGCCGGCCTTCTTCAAGGTGTCGGACCCCACGCGGCTCAGCAAGCAGAAGAAGCAGCAGCGCCTGGAGCCGCTGTACAACCGCTACGAGGAGCCAAACGCGTGGAGAATCTCCCGCGCCTTCCGCCGTCGATAAGCCTGCGTCTCCTCATTTGGTCCCCCTCATGGTTCCAAATCCACCTTGTGCCCTATGCACGTACAGCCCGTTTGGTCAATCCACCGCTGGATGAGGGCCTCCTCAGCCATACCGTGTGGGGCGTTGTTGGGGTTATATGAATTATGCTTCACGCTAGTCAGTGCAGGTTGGTGAAGGCGGTGAGTGTAGACGCGAGTGCATAGAAACACATTGCACCAATTAATCTTGTCGTACTCTAATTTGCTGCCCAGCATGTCGGCCCACAGCATGTAACACCTATTATGCACGGTGATTGACCATAAAAGTACTATCCATGCTCGAACCTGCTTAGCTTCTGAGGTCTTATGGGATCGGCTGGCATCCTTGTAATTTGTTTTATAAACATTGTTTATTTTTTAGTGTCGACTACAAACCTGAATGCGAACACAGCAAGATACTTAAGTCGTGGGCTTATTTCTGATCTTGCTGTGAGACAATTGTTTTTATATATATCAACCTCCATCGATACAGTGTAAAGTGACTGAATTATTCATTGGAGTGGTGTTTATATTTGGGTGAACGTCAGTCATTGGCGTGTCACTGAATGCGAAGTCTATTCCAGTATTCAGTCTTTAATGTCACTTGTAAGTAATCACAAAGGGGGCTGCTCCCATGCGTTGGAAAATTTCAAGTTTGAATTCTCCCTTGCTACTTTCACACATCTTTGACATTTTGATAACTGTCCAAGAAAGGAATTAATCCCACTCTGTTATAATGTTCTGGCCTTAGTCCATTCTTGGTTGCTGCATCACGTGTTTAGTTAGGTACTCCATCCCTGCCCAGTGTGGTAAATACTTGAGTGTGTGCACGTCAACAAGAGACAATGATAACATGAGCATGGAAGCATACCCCTCCTAACTTACTTGGATCTGCGTTGTGTGGGTATCAGAATGACATGCTTTTTCATGAAGAATGTCAATCAGCATTGCTGTGTTTCTGTTTGGAGGCTAAGTGTACAATAAAAACCAACCATTCCCTTTTAAATAATTTGTCTTTTTTATTAAAGGGTGTACAGTCCGTTTACAGGTCCAAACTGAGTTAGACATGACATAGCTTTTAAGCGTTTGGCACCAATGGTTATGTTCAACTTCATAACCTTAAAGTGATTAAGGCTGCTGTAAGTGCAGAACTGTGTCATATATGCAATGTATCAAAAGCATAACTTCCAGACATGCATCATTGTTTGAATTGTTTTATTTTCATTTACAATTGTGTTGGATTGTTATATTAATCCCAGATTATTAGGCAATGTTCAATCTGCTATGGCATTTGTCTTATACAAGCGACACATGCCAACATAATCTCATCTACCTCCCACCATTAACACAGGGTTGGTGTTCCATAATTGGGAAGAGTGTGTAGTGTATAAGGTGTGACTGGACAGGGATGTGAGTGGTATTGAGTGTTGTGAAGTATTTTATTTTAAAAGCCTTCTGGCTCTTAAACTCAGATCTGCACAGCTGCATGTGCAGAGTTTCCAAGCGAAGCTGCTGCATTTGTTGTAGACGTTCAATAATAAATGAAGGCGGAAGGAATGTATACCACTGTTTCAGACTCGGACAGAAAGTCATGTTTGATTCTGGAGTCGTTAAAAAGGATGAGTGAAAAAAAATATTGTTGCAATTTTGGGAATTTGCGTTCTCTAAAGGACTATTCTGGATTTATCATCACTGCAATACACAAGAATACACTGCATGTATTATAGTGACATTCGGGAATGTGCACATTCCACAAATAGCCTTTTTGTGTTGCCTCTATGTGCTGGCTGCAGCACTTGCTTTGAACCGTTTCCATGATGTGAGGAAGGAATTTAAACTTTAGTGAATGCTGCTGCCAGCTTTAGGTGTGACGTGTTGCCTGTGGCTTAGCTTTGCTTGGCTGTGCTGATGCTTATACTGCATACCTTGTAATCCCGGCATTGTGCAAGGATATATATTAAGCTCGTAGTCGATACAATTGGTTGTGTTTGTGGAATTCATGTTGCTCTTTGTGCAATTTTAGCTCTGGTACTGCAGAGTTGCAGCATCACCCCAACCAATCCAACTAATCGTGATATGGAAAAGCGAAAACATGTTAACATTTCATTTTATGTTAGTGATCTGAAACTGGTTAAGCATTTTTGATCATTCGATTGAATTAAATGTAGTCTGTATTTGTGCACGCTCTATGGCTTGGCCACTGGCCACTCAGCTGACTAATGAGTGGCAGGCTGTGGCGATGATGGTGAGCATTGTCATGAACTCTTGGAAGCCGCACTCCGCATCTCCATTAAGATCCAGGTCCCTCATGAGCATTTCCAGCATCTGGGGGTCCTTCACCCCCTGCGGTTCACAAAGTATAAGAATAATAGTCTTAGCATAACCATTGTTGAAGAACAGAATTTGAGGGTTTCATGGCACGTGCTTGGTGATTGTCTCTGTTGTCGGACACCAGCCACGTTACAAAATAACACATTCCTGCGGAGGGAGCTGGTAGGAACGTTGGGTTGCTCGGTCAATGACCAGGGTCAACGGCGGCGTGGTGTATTCCGCAAATATGCCCGACTGAGGGCGGGCACAAGCCGGCGTGAGTAGGTTAAACGTTGAGTTTTATAAGGGCACCACGGGGTGACCAGCCCCTCCCCACCTAGCCCACCCCTCCCACCCCCACCCAGCCCCTCCCTGCACGACGGACACAATAATCCCCTCTGTAAGGCTGAAGCCTGTGTTTTAGAATGGCTGCTTGCCACTCTCAATTGGAGCTACGTAATCGAATCTTGAGCCTGTAAACTCGCTTCCAAATAAGCCTCCATCCACCCCACTCTCACTGCTGCTCAAACTATACAGTATTTTGAAACGCTTCTGAGGGCACTTAGTGCAGTAAAATAGAATACTAGATCGTCATAACCAGTCATGTCCATTCCACTGCTGGGTTAAACAACTGCTGTCATTTAAATTCAAAACTTAAAAATCGCCTCGCTACACGGAGTCTTGCGCATGAGGCCAAATCGTTTTTTTTCTCGTTTAGACAAATTTAGTCTTATCAGACACCACCACACTATGGATAGGCAGCGATGTTTTACTGGTAGCAACCCACTGGTTCCACCAGCCCACAAGAGATTATTGTGTCCGTCCGTCCGTCGTGAAAGGAGGGGCTGGGTGGGGAGGGGCTGGGCTGGGTGGGAAGGTTGGAGAGGGGCTGGGTGGAGAGGGTGGGGAGAGCTGGGTGGGGAGGGGAGGGTGGGGAGAGCTGGGTGGGGAGGGGAGGGTGGGTGGGGAGGGGCTGGGTGGGGAGGGTGGGGGCTGGGTGGGGAGGGTGGGTGGGGAGGGGCTGGTCACCCCGTGGTGCCCTTATAAAACTCAACGTTTAACCTACTCACGCCGGCTTGTGCCCGCCCTCACAGTCGGGCATATTTGCGGAATACACCACGCCGCCGTTGACCCTGGCCATTGACCGAGCAACCCAACGTTCCTGCCAGCTCCCTCCGCAGGAATGTGTTTTAGTGCCTCGTTGCAGAAGTGCCTCCCCTTGCGATGTGTAATGGGCTGACTTTTATATTCGCGAGGTCTTCTTCGTGGCGACCCCGGTGTGACAATCACTCT
>CM025627.2:3079239-3122220 GCA_014621495.2 Entosphenus tridentatus
GTTCTACTTAATTAAATAGACTTTTTAATAAATGTTTTCTCCTACAACATCAGAGTACAGCGCCACATTAAATACGCACTACAATGACAATAGTTTAAAGCGATTTGAAGCATGTTTTATTTTTTTGGGGGGGGTCTGACTTTTTGTGACGTCGTGTGACAAACAGGGGGGCGGTTCAAAAATCGTCCAAAATCGCGTGACGTCATTTATGGACGCCCCTTAAGTCCATCGCATTACGCTTCATTTTATTTATTTCATAACTGTAAAGTCGTGCACTTTTGAATTGCCACCGTTCTGTTGATGCAATCATTAATTCCATAAGGTTTTTTCCCCTTGCTATGTAATATGTTGCTTCATTTACTTTTCATTGGATACCCTTTGTGTGTGCACCCTGTGAACCAGTGGAATCTCACTGCTTATGATGCTTACTCAGCAACCTTCACAATCCTTTCAGCATATTTATGCATTGACCTATGTCTGTTGTTAAATGCACTGTATTCTCAGATATGTATTAGATATAGTAAGATAATGAAAGTGGAGAGAATATAATTTCGGTTACAACAACTTGTAAGAGTAGGCTTTACATAAGCCATTAATTTATGCAATTTTATTTTTGCTGGACTGTTGTGGAGTTTTCAGATTTTTCAAACATGCATAAAACATGTGTCTCGTTCATGATTTGTCAGTTTTGCAGTTAGTAATATTAGGCTAGAACTTCCTTTCTGGTTTGAAAAAACAATCCGTGGCTTGGACCATTTGGGCTCCAATTATAATATTTCCCCCATAAATAATAAACACACATGAAACAACAAAGCTCGCTGATATGTTTATAAAAGTCTAAAATTCAACATGTGTTAGTTTACTTTAAGTCACTCTGTCCTCTTACACTTTGCCTCACTCCCTAACACCACTTCAGTCTTGTAGTATTAAGTGTAACTAAGAGTGGAGTTGCATTGGTTAAAATATCCTCAATTGTTGTTGTGCTGACCTTGATGACCCAGATGACTGTGCCTGTTCAGGAGAAGATGCGGCTAAAGGGTCACCTTACGGAGGGGACAAACATGATCAAGTCAATAGTGTTTGGCCGCTACGAACTAGACACTTGGTACCACTCGCCATACCCTGAAGAATATGCACGCCTGGGCCGGCTTTACGTGTGCGAGTTCTGCCTCAAATACATGAAGAGCCAGACCATTCTGCGGAGGCACACGGTGGGTGCACGCAGCGGGGGTCGAGGCTGACTTAGTGACCTTGCCAGTTCACCTTTACACTTTTACAATTGCTGTGGTGGAGGGGTACTTGCACACCTGTCTAGTTAATCATGGTGGCTTGTAACTTTGTGGTTGGTCTTTATGCACCATGTGATGATGGTGAAAACCAGCATATGTATGTATCACCTTTTTTTAACGTTCATATGCATTACACGCGTTTTCCAAAGGGAGCATTATGAATGGTTGTTGTTGATTAGCCATGGATTTAAAGAGTAGTCCTCAATGACTTGCATTGTCATCTTTGCTGTATTGTGCGATGGCTGATGTTGCACGGATAATGTTTCATGTATGTGCTGTGCAGGAGAAGTGTGTATGGAAGCACCCCCCTGGAGATGAAATCTACAGGAAGGGAACCATTTCAGTGTTTGAGGTGGATGGCAAGAAGAATAAGGTAGAAACTCCATTGTCCAACCATAGTATGAATGACCTATTAGCTACATTTATGTGCGATACAAAGTTTTGGACTTTTAAGCAAGCACAATTTTAATTGTTAACTTTTAATGACGGTTTGAGTCCTTGGATTTTCACTGAACTTGAGAGTGCCTGTCATCCCCATGTTTTATAGATCTACTGCCAAAATTTATGTCTCCTGGCCAAGCTTTTCCTCGACCACAAGACACTCTACTATGATGTGGAGCCCTTCCTTTTCTATGTAATGACGGAGGGTGACAACACAGGCTGCCACATCATAGGATACTTTTCAAAGGTCTCGCACACACTGTAGTTGCAATCCTCTGAACTTTTGTGGAATTAAATACATTTTTATGAGTGTTTTGGGATTTAAGATTGCATTATGAAAGTTTTTTCAACGACCATTTTTCGTGGTATGTTTGTGAATGATACTTTTAGCAACTTCATTGCGCTGATTTCTCTTTTTCAGGAAAAAAACTCGTTCTTGAACTACAATGTTTCCTGCATCCTGACAATGCCACAGTTTATGAGGCAGGGCTATGGAAAAATGTTGATTGATTTCAGTAAGTACCTTTTTAAGTTGCCTTATTCGGTACGGTGAGTCCCCGCTTAGCACGCGTTCACACAACGCGTTTTCACTATAACGCGGGTCTTCCATTCGGAAACACTGAGCAGTGCGGAACGCGAGCAGTTATAACATGGGTTCTGAGCGGTCGACGTTGAACTGCTTTCTTGAGCTGCGCGGCTGAGAGATATAATACAGTACGCGGAATGATACAGTCCACAGCATACCTTAATCTCTGTGTTTTTGTCCCACCAGGGGATTACTGCAGGTTGATATTATTGTGCAAATGTGATTCAAATTTGAATTTTTTAATAGATGTATGCCCTTTAATATACAGGTAGTCCTCTACTTACGATGGAGATGCGTTACGACGACCCCATCGTAAGACGAAAATATCGTAAGTCGAAGATGGCCTCGCCTACCCAGGAGTCTTAAAGAACGGTGATAATTTAGCAAAACAGAGCAATTTACAGTAGCGTACTGTATAAACTATATACCGTATGTAGTCATTAATTACAATACTGTGGTGCACAGTAAAATGTAAAGTAAAAAAAACAAGGTAGATTCTTAGCCTACCTATATGAACTGCAATTTAATAGAAAGTTTTTTTCAGGAAACAATCCTATCTGCTATAAAAAAAAACGTACAGTATCGTACCTCGTACGCTGCTGCGTTTTCCCGCCGTGCGAAATTTAAAATATTTTACAATTTTGTCATATCGCCACCGTAACATCGAAATATCGTAAGTCGGACCATCGTAACTCGGGGACTACCTGTATCTGCAGTAATTACTCGCGTAACACATTTTCGTTCAACGCGGCACTTTTCAGGAACGCATCTACCTCCTTAAACGATGAATTGGTATGTTCGTTTTTAGTGTCCAGTGTAATATTCTTAGCCACCTACGTTTTACGTTGTCACCTCTGTTCCGGGTTCCGTCATGAAGAAGTTTAGTTCATCTAGAATTGAAGCTTTCGTGACTGCAGAAAGGACTATACTCATTGTTTTTTTCGGTAAAGTCACGTATGTAGAAATACAATTTTAATTAAATTAAAATCACGACGTTTCAAACGCAACACAAGCGCTCATCATCAGGTGGAAATGGGGTAAAACACATAGCGTGGGAACACACGTGGACACCACGTACATAGCACATAGAGAACGGCAAACTGCATCACATGTTTCTAAGGTTTGTTAAGTTCTCGTCTCCCATCTTGCTGTATTTGCCTCCATGTAGTTTGCCGTTCTCTATGTGCTATGTACGTAATGTCCCCCTGTGTGTTCCCTCGCTATGTGTTTTACCCCATTTCCACCTGATGATGAGCGCTTGTGTTGCGTTTGAAACGTCGTGATTAAAATTGTATTAGAATGTATTTCTACATACGTGACTTTACCGAAAAAAACAATGAGTATAAGTTTAGTTCAGTAGTAGTTCCCCAGCTGAGTACTGTGTGGTGGTGGTGTTTGCTGTGCAGGCTATCTGTTGTCCAAGGAGGAGAATAAGATCGGTTCACCGGAGAGGCCCCTGTCCGACTTGGGCCTCATCAGTTATCGAAGCTACTGGAAGGAGGTGCTGCTGCGATATCTCCACGCTTTCCAGGGCAAGGAGATCTCGATTAAAGGTGTGCCTGCTGCCACTTGTACACATTTGCGGCAGTGCTTTTGCCGGTCGTGGTTGGTCCCGCGCTTTAGGCTCTGTCGCTCACTGCCCTGGACAAGACAACTCGTGGTTACACACATCTCTGCTGTAAAATCTAAGATTTACATGTTGCAAGGCTGATGGGATGTTGACTACGAACTTATAATACGACTTGATGACTGACCGTGGACTAAATCAACATCGGATGAGTTTAAATGTCTAGCTTTCTTGTACTCTGTGATGAGAAACCTTTTTCATGTTAAATCTTGACTTAAAGCTTTCGTGACTGCAGGAATTAATATTCTATGGGTCTTTCGATAAAGTCAAGTAGATAGGTTCAAATTAATAGAAATCAAATAAACAAAAGACGACGACGTTTCGATCACAACACAAGCGATCGTCATCCTGATGTTTGTTTATTTTTTTTATCTGAACCTATCTACGTGACTTTACCAAAAGAACCAAATAATACTCTTTCATGTTGTTTCATGCTCACTTAATTTTACCATATTGACCCCGTTGTCTGTTCGTGCATGATATGGATTGTCTTTTGCATTTTTATTTTAATATTTCACTCAGTGCTGTCTATATACACGTGCACTTGTTTTTTTTTTGCTCCAGAAATTAGCCAGGACACGGCAGTGAACCCGGTGGACATTGTGAACACGTTACAAGCCCTGCAGATGCTCAAGTACTGGAAAGGGAAACATCTTGTGCTCAAAAGACAGGTGCATACCCTCAGCCACTCGAAGCTGCTGGCAGTTTCACGCATACACTGAATCCTCCTTGGCAAAGTTTATTTTCCGATGCAGTTTTTGGGTTGGACCAAGCGTTCAGCATATGCTCGACGTTGCGCCCCACTTGCTGGGAGCTTCTTCAGGAACCAAATGGAAGCAAAAAATGTCGACATCAGTGCCAAGCACAATACATGGCGACAGCACAACTGGCAAAACATGCGGAGCGACGTGGCTTTTGTTCGTTACATTTTGCGGTTTTCGGAAAAAAAAACAATGGTGCTGCGAATACAAATAGATTCTAGATTTGAAGTTTTCGTGACTGCAAGGATTTATACTCTTTGTTTTTTTTCGGTAAAGTCACGTAGTAAAAAAATTTAAATAAATTAAATCATGACGTTTCGGGCGCAACACAAGCATCCTTCTTCAGGTGGGGACAACTTAGCGAAAGCACACTGCTTAAGTGTGTCTCTTTCGCTAAGAAGAAGGACGCTTGTGTTGCGCCTGAAACGTCGTGATTTAATTTATTTAAATGTTTTACCTACGTGACTTTACCGAAAAAAACAAAGAGTATGAATACAAATAGAACCAAAAAAAACAGATGGGTGGAAACATAAGTTTGTTACTGTGAATGCCATTACATCTTCACGTACATGAACAACAGTGTATCTTAACAGGCAGTTGAGGGTCGAATGAAATGCCTTCCTAACTGGGAATTACTTAGCATTTTGCTGCCAGATATTTTCTTGAAGTTTTTGAGGTTCATTGAAATGTAGGATTGAAAAGTAACATGCGAGTAAGTTTAAAGCAACAAAGTTGTTGGCCAATGAAGCAGAGAGAGAGTTTGCACGTACATTTGTTTTATTATTTAATAAATGCATTTTGTTTTTTTGTTGCAGGATGTAATTGATGACTTTTTGGAAAAAGAAGCCTCAAAACCAGTCTCCAACAAAGTAATCGACCCTGCAAGTCTAAAATGGACACCTTCAAAGTGCAGTTAATTTATGTTTTTTTATGCCATTGCATTGTAGTTTGAAATTGTTTTACTTAGTTTTTAGTGGTGAGCATTTCAGATTGGTTTGTTAACAAGCATTTTTTTTAACGCACAGTTGTATTTTTACATTTTAACGAATTGGTGATATGTATTCATACGGTTTGGGTAATATTGGTTGTGGTTTGTTTTAATTCCATGCCTTGAAATATTTTCGTTGTTTTGTTTACTTGAACTTATTAATGTTATTAATTTGTTTTTTTTACAAGTATCCAACATGTATTATACTGTATTCTCTTGAAAAGTTAATGGTCCTTTTACCGAGGCTTTAAATAATTGGTCCATTGGCAGTTTCAGTTATTAATGTTCTTTCACCTCAGAGACATTAACTGTCATGTCATGTTAGATGGAAACACTGACTGCATTCTGTGGATTGAAAACAGTGTTCAACTCTTGGTAAAAATTGTCTGCAAAAAAAAACTAAACATTAAAATTAAAATGTTATCGTGCAAAACATGTCCGAGTCAAAAAAAGACCTATATTAAATAGCCTTTCAAAGGCTAATGTGGAATATAAAACTTGCCTTAAGTCACATTAATTCTAAAACATTTTAACCAAACTACATGTGTTATGGTGATAAACCACAACTGCCAAACTTTAGAACACTGGTGTGTTAGTTGTAACATTTATTTTTAAAAATGTGTGTAAAGTTTGAAGACTGAAATTTAGGTGTAATAAATTCTCCAGTTTAAAAGTGATAGCTTTTATTTGTGTAATCTGGACAGAACAAAGCACATCACTCAGGCATTGCAAAGTGGTTTGGCAAATGTTGAGTTGTGTGAGCCAGTATTGATGTCTGGTGTTCGGAAACTGGCATCTTTAATCTCCTGCATTAAACATTGAGTGGACAAACACACGCTGTCAAGTCCCATGCATACGTTTTATGTGGAGTAGAGAGAGAAAAACGTGTAGATTTGAAGTGTACATAAGGCAGTTCTTCTGTATTTAAATTCTAAGTGTATTTTTCAGGCAGCTATGAAATATTGTGGGTTGCTGTGTAGCGCTTACACAAAAATAAAATCCTTGCGTTCTTTTTGTTGTTGTTGCAAAATGCAGAGAAGCAGCTGCTTTGTGCATACTTCCTTGACTAACAAATCAGGACAGTGACTCACTGTCAAAATGAAATACTACTTCACAAACGCACAGACAGGAAACACAATGTAACACTGCCTTCCCATGGCACAGACAGAATGCGTTTGCCGTTAAGGATTCTACAGCTGTAAACTCGCCCAAGCATCAAAATGAGTGACCTCGACAGTAGGGCAAGCATTAAAACAGTTGCCAAGCAGGTTTTTTTCATCAATTTTTTTCTATGGAAAAGACCTTGTACTCAGCTGCGATATCTTTGCAGGTTGTACTCTGTGTTGTTTGGCATGAAATCTGACACTTTGCTGCACGTGCTGGGAGCTTCGACAGCAACGCCTGAAAAATATTCCAGCACGTGGAGCGAAGCATCGGACATCGTACCAAGCAACGCACGACACCACTTGGAAATGCATTGGAGAGTAACGAGGCACACTGTGATAAAATACACAGTCGTATTGAACTACTGCGGTTGGTTACTTTAAACTTGGAACAGCTCATCACTCGTTCTGTTTTGAATATGATCCTGGGATGTGTGCCGTTGTCTTACAAGGAACACTACACGTCGACCAAACCATGAGCTTCATAGCTCATCGGATTCCTCCGAACTAAATAAAGATTCTGATTGTTCGATGTGTTTTATGGTTGTATCATGTTTGGCGTGATGTCCAAAATGCTCCACGTGCTGGGAACTTCATAAGCGTCGAACATCATGCCAGATTCAAATCGGTACAACCTGAAAACACATTTTAGTTCTGTACAGCACGTACACGAAAACCTATGCGGAAGACCTACCATGGATGTTTGCCATGTCCTGCACTTGTACATCACTGATTATATGATCTGCTACCTTACTGTATAAATCAATGCCACTTGGTGAAGGAGATTAAAGGATGCTTCATGAAAATTGCATTGGTTTAGTTTGGAGAAATATCAACCAGTGGTCTGTTGTGATTTGTTTTTCACGCAAACATTCGGAGGGTGGAAAACGTTTTTTTGTTTTTTTTATTTGCATTAACAGACATGCAAAGATTAAAAGTTTGCATTAACCATTACACTGTCGGGCGATGCAATTAAATTGGGTGCCGATCAAAAAAACTCCAATCACTGTTTTTGCAATGACTGCTAAAAACAGCAGTAACCTCGCTGTATTGAACCAGTGTCGGCTGCGGTAAATAGTAAATGGGCTGTAATATCGGCATTACCTGATGGGACATGGCGGGTGGCTGAACAGCTGTTGCCTGCATCTGTTGCTTGTGATGCCATGGCCCCAAGGCCACCTTGTATGCCACCCAAGGGAGAATCCCTTGTGCACCAGGCCTTGCCCACTCGATGATAGACGAGTGAAAATGTATGCCCATTTACACTTCTTGTGCATGGGATTATGCAAAGGTGTGTTGGACTTCAGATTGTACTAAATGTGCATTGTACAATAAGAAAGTTAACCTCTATTAGAATTAACTGGACTTATGGTTTATCATCCTATGGTATGTTAGAGCTTTTTGTTTAATGCTTGTTTTCTTTAAATGCCATGGCATAGAGAGCTGCATAAGACCTTATGGGTGAGCGATGGTGGTGGCTGCCCAAGTCAAAGCCGCAAAGGAGTGCTTAAAGTTTTGTGAATGTCAGATAACGTAAACTTTTTTTTACCCAATTTTACAGATACGTCAATGCATGATTATGCTGGCTAACCCACACACACAATAATCACATGACAGTAAATGACAAATTCGAGTTATTCAATGAATATTACTTTCAAGGGGTGGAACATTCTTTGTTCATGCAGAGCATTGTTTAGTCTGGGCCTGCATTAAACTATGATTACTCCACATGCGCGACTTGGACTCTCAGGTCGTTATTATTTACCTGGTGACTGAATTATCCATCTATCTCATCTGATAGTTTTCACCATGGCCGTAATTATAATATATATTGGGGGACACATCCCCCCCCCCCCCCCAATATTCAAATATGCTCAATATCTCCCCCAATATTACTATAAATAATATTGCTATAATTTTTTTTGCTATGCTATGTAAATAAAAACAACAATTTGCTAATCCTTGGCTGCAATATCTGGACTTGTCTTCATATAAATCAATGCATAGATTTCTGTTTATATGATTGTGGTTATGGTTGTAATTTATTAATCCCTAATCTCTGCCATTACATACAATGAAACAAGAAATAGTGAAAAAGTAAAAAGAGCAATATAATACAATACACTTAGACATTATTGTAACAAAAAAGTCCATCCCATATGTTAGAGAATTTTTTAATATGTTAGGCAGGAAATTCGTTTTTAAATTTAGATATTTTTCTGGGTTGGGACCCCCAGACACCCTGGAAGATTTGGTCCCCCCCAATGTTGAATCCATGGCTACGGCCTTGGTTTTCACACACTGATAGGTAGCATGGTGGCACAGTGGTAAAACTTGTGCCTCAGCAAGAAGGACCTGAGTTTGATTCCAAACTCAGGGTTTCCTTTCTGTGTGGAGTTTGTGTGGTCTCTCCTGTTCTGAAAGGGATTCTCGGTTATCCAATGCTATTTACTATTCTTTATTCTCATACCGTGCCGAGAAAACGTTTATATACATCGCATGGAAATTACTCAATTTGCATTACTGAGTAACGTAGCCACCTACTCCAAAAGTGTGGCAAGGCCTTTCGAAAAGGAGTTGAGGTTAATTGAAGCCTGCATCAGTAAACAAGCACAAAAATAAACAGTGATGCAGCTTGTCAATAATGCTATGTATTCAGCTGTGCAGTTTATCGACACTGTAACTGTAAAGTTTAACCACAATCTGCGGTTTCTTCATACGAAGTGTGGTGCTTCGGTGTAAAATGTCACTCGCTCTTGTTCCCCCGAATATTCGACTGCTAATGAACTTTCATGTAAATATGTTCGCTTTCAAAGCGAGTGTCGGACGGATGTTATTGATTAAGCTTTAAGTTGGAAACGCTGACGAATTGATTCCAAATGTAAAAGTGTTCAATTATTTCAAACATCGTACATTAAAGTATCGTTACGTGCATTCTGCATCTGGTGTCCATTATTCTGCGCGTTGTACGAGAGAAAATCTCACGACGTTTGCTATTCTTGGCACGGAGTTAAATGTGTTCTGATGGTCCACATGATGTACGGGTGGCCTTTCCACTTCCCAAGACAATCATGTATGCTGGCTGGCAGTAACGAAATCTCGAGATATGAAAAAACGAATCGGTTGGTTGTTGTGTTGACAAGTCTCGATTCACTTGGGCAGCACGGGGTTACAAAGTTGCCCTCGTGTGCTTCATGAATTAAACGTAATTTTTGTTTTTATCAGATTGTCTCTTTCCCAATTCTTTACGCTGGCTAGTTGTCCATGTGCTGAGCTGGGCAATTTTGCTCTGAGATTGTACAGTGCTGAGAAAACAGTGTGTGAACCCCTTAGGATTTTCACGTAATTTACACATTTCAAACCTAAAATGTTATTAGATCTTAATATGTCCTAATACATAATAGATAAAGATAACCTGATTCAACAAATGACGTGAAAACATGATACTCCTCCTAAAACAGAAGCTGTAATATTTAGGAATTTTTTTAGCAGAGTATAATTGTATCTTGTGTAAATTTAATGGCAGCGAATGTTGCACAAAAGTACGTCATCAAACACTTCACTGCAGTTCACTGAAGCTGTATTAATGGCAGTGATTCTTGCACAATACTATGTCATAAAACACATCACTTCATGTTACTGTAGCCTGTATATAACTGACCTTCAATTTGTTCAAATTCACTGCTCTGATACTTTATTCTCTGCTTTAGGTCGCTGGGGTCGAATTAAATTGGAATTCGACACACTATGTGGAAAATTACCGAGAAATGTCTATTTTACCATCATGTAGAAGCATAAATTACACTTACCTTTTGTCTCAAGTGCTGAAGAAATAAATAAAGACACCAAATTCACTTTGTTGCTGCGTATAATTATTTATTAGATTCACTTTGAATAAAGAAACGTCAAACTTAAAGCGAATTTGCGAAAAAAAATTACTTCTTCACCTCTTGTTGGAAAAAACCCCCCCCCCTCACGAATATTACCCGGGGGGGGGGGGGTGGCATGTGGAGTGACGCCACGCGCGTTACACACAAACAGACATTCTTGGCTCATAGTAGTTATTCTACATTCAATAACCACGTGTGAAAAAGTATGTGACCCTTTAGATTCAGTAACTGGTGACACCCCCTTGAGCAGCAATGACTGCAACGAAGCGTTTCCTGTAACCGTTGGTCAGTATCTCTCACATCGAATTTGAGGAATTTTGGCTCATTCCTCCTCACAAGAACTCCTTCAACTCGGTGACATTCGAGGACTGCCTTGCATGGACAGCTCGCTTCAGCTCCTGCTAGAACATTTCGATGGGGTTTAGGCCCGGACTTTGACTAAGCTCATTGTAAAAAGCTGAATTTCTTCTTCTGCAGCCATTCGTTTGTAGATCTGCTTGTATGGTTAGGGTCATTGTCTTGCTGCAAGACCCACTTTCGATTCAGCTTCAGCTCACGGACGGATGGCCTGTGATTTTCCTCTAGTATCTTCTGATACAATGTAGAATTCATGGTTGTGTCAATGCAGCCCTAAACCATCACATTCCCATCACCACGCGTGACGGTTGGAATGAGGTTCTTCTGTTCGTAAGCAGTGTTTGGTTTTCGCCAAACATAACGTTTCTCATGGAGGCCAAAAAGTTATACCTTTGACTCGTCTGTCCAGAGAACATTGTTACGGAAGTCTTGTGGATAATTCATATGCTCTTTGGCGAACTTCAGACGGGCAACAATGTTCTTTTTTGGAGAAATATGGTTTTCTCCTTGCTATCCTTCCATGAACACCATTCTTGTTCAGTCGTTTTCTGATAGTTGAATCATGAACACTCACATTAGCCAAGGCGAGAGGGGCCTGCAGATCCTTGAATGTTTCTCTGGGGTTCTTTGTGACTTCCTTGATCATTTTCCAGTTTGTTCTTGGAGACATTTTGGTAAGGTGACCGCTCCAGGGTAGGGTGACTGGTCATTCTTTCTCCATTTGTGGACTATCTGTCTGACAGTGGATTGGTGGAGCCCACATGTTCTTCGAAATGGTTGTGTAACCCTTTCTGGACTGATGAGTATCAATAACTTTTTCTGAGGTCATCAGAGATTTCCTTTGATCGCGGAATGACTTGTTTCCACGCACTTGTGTGGTGAAGACCAAACTCACAAAGTTTCTAATCTTTAAATAGGGTGGCGCCTCCAAAACTCTCCTCTCAAGATCTACGTAATTATTTAAACACCTGATTCTAATTATTCCCTTCATTGGCCTAATGAAACCAGGGGTTCACTTACTTTTTGCACATACTCTGAACCTTAAACACGTTCCTTCGGAGTGGGCAAGTAGGAACTTGGTTGGACAGCGCATTCGTGCACGACAGACAGACAAATAATCCCTGGTGGGGAGTGTGGAATCTGTTGTTCCTACCTGTATAAAAGATAACTTGACTTGAGGTAGCCAGGCAGACAGCCAGGTAGCCAGCCCCCTTAACTATCGGCCCCTCCCCCTTGCTTAGGCACCTCCCCTTACCCCCCCTCACTTAGGCCCCTCCCCCCTTAGGCCCCTCCCCTGACCACCCCCACATATCCTCAGGCCCCTCCCCTGACCCCCCTCCCTTTGGCACCTCCCCTCTCCGTACCCGGCAGTAGGTCTCCACCAATCAAAGAGCTGTTTGTAAGGTCTCCACCAATCAAAGAGCTGTGAGTATTATATATTTATTTATGCACGACAGACAGACAGTCAAACAGACAGACAATAAATCCCTGGTGGGAAGTGTGGAACATTGTTCCTACCTGTATAACTCATTGTTTCTAGATTTGAAAACTGGAGGACCCGGTGAAAAATCCACGCGACCACGGGGAGAGAGACACGCAAACTCCAAATTTACAGCAGGCGTTAGGGTCGAGATCGAACCCAACGACCTATTTGCATACCAGGCAAGGTAGTTAAGATCTTGCCCCAAATCTATCCTCGTTCGATCGTCATCGAGCCACCTCAAGACACTCCAGGAGTTGCAAAACCATCTCGCCCGCGTCGTCCTCGGCGCCTGTCATGCAGCTTACAAGGTCGTCCACCGTCTCTCTTGATTATCTTCTCCCTCTCCCCCTGTGGTCCTGCTCTACAGCTCACGGTGGGATATTTCCGCAGCAGTGCCACTCGCAACCTCCTCCTCCTCTCTCACCAAGGACCCAGGGCCGGCAGTGTCAGGCGGCGTTTCTCCGCGTGGCAGAAGCCCCCACCGGCCGGAGTGCCTCGTCGCACATTCACAGCGGAGGCATTCAATCTACACGGACTATGAATGGACCCACCTCTTTCTTAAAGGTCAACTCTTTTTTTATGAATGCCTACCTCTTTCGTCTGTCTTTTCTGTGAAATAGAGCTTGATAGCTCATCAGATTCCTCCAGTATGAATAAATATTCGGAGACTGGTTTTCCAGTGACACTGTTGGTTCCGTGCTTCAGAGTAAGTCATTTGTGGCCGTGAAATGTGTGCTTTATAAATTACATCATTGTTATTATGACTTGCTTGCCACGTTCTCTTCTGGATTTCTGCGTTGCTTAATCCTGTCGTGCCAAGAAACGCTCAGCATCCGTCTCAGACACTTTAAAGTATGTAGTTGATATGAATGAAATATAATTTCAATTGGCCACTGCAGTAAACTTATAATATAAATATCACTGTCCACGCATTATAACGTAATCATTATGTATACGCATGATTCGATTATCCGATTAGTCAACCATTCACATATATTAGCCAACCATTCACACGAAACGTCGTGAGTTTTTATTGATTTATTTTCTATCTACGTGACTTTACCGAAAAAAAAACAAAGAATATTCACATAGCTGTAAACCCATACGGTTTACCCCGTATTCTTGTACAGGGAAACTGAGTCTCCAGCTCCATACCACGTACAGCCGTTTCAATGGGGGTCTAAACTATTTTTCGTGTATTTGTTTGTGTTTCTCCCTTGTGATGGGACTTTGTTCGATGAGCGTTGATATTTATCAGGGTACGGGGTGACCAATAATGTCTGAATTGGTCTGTAATAAGAAGGCACTGATAAGGGGTTAACAGGTATGTAGTGGTGAGTGTACTCGTGGTGAGTGTAGAGTGGTGAATAAACTAGTGGTGATTGTACTAGTGGTGAGTGTACAAGTGGTGAGTGTACAAGTGGTGAGTGTAGAATGGTGAGTAAACTAGTGGTGAGTGTACTAGTGGTGAGTGTACAAGTGGTGACTAAACTAGTGGTGAGTGTAGAGTGGTAAGTGTACTAGTGGTGAGTGTATAAGTGGTGAGTGTAGAGTGGTGAGTGTGCTAGTGGTGAGTGTACTAGTGGTGAGTATAGAGTGGTGAGTAAACTAGTGGTGAGTATATTAGTGGTGAGTGTGCTAGTGGTGAGTGTACGAGTGGTCATTGTCTATTTGTTTGCGTTTCTCCCTTGTGATGGGACTTTGTAGGATGAACAATGATATTTATAACAGCACGGGGCGACCAATAATATCGAGAATTAATCTGTAATAAGATAGAGCGCTGATAGGGGGTTGACAGATATCGATACTCTTAGGTTTTTTCTGTAAATTCACGTAGGTAAAAAATAATAATAAATGAAAATAACTCCAGTTTTCTTTTTTACCTACGTGACTTTACCGAAAAAAACCCAAGAGTATGAATCCTTGCAGTCACGAAAGCTTCAAATCTAGAATTAATGACAGATATCCATTCAGCTACCCCGATTAACCGCCACGTGTCACGGTTATTCGGCTGAGCGGGCGGTTCATAGCCCCTCCCCCTCCCACACTGGCCCCTCCTCCTCCCACGCTGGCCCCTCCCCCTTTCCCTCCCCCTCCTTCTGCCCTCGGCCCCCTCCCCAGTGAAATGCGCGGGAAGCCGCCAGCGTCGTCGCCGCGCAGCCCAGAGAAGTCAAGCGTCGAACAGTCGCTCGATCCGCATTCGTCTCCACGCATCGGCGCTCGACGCGCGGCTGCTGTGGCCTAGGCCCTGGGTATCGCCCCCCCCCCCACGCCTGCGAGAGAGACTTGAAGTGAAAATGGCGGGTAAGTGTAAGCTCGTCATCTCCCGCGCCTTTTCTCTCTTTTCTCTCTCTTTGTCTGTCCGGCCTCTCATCTCCGCTGTCTTCTCGCGTGAATCTGTGGCTGTGGGAGACGATGGCGTTGGGGGGGGGGAGGGCGGACGTGGAGGCCTCGGCGCGGCGGGCGAGAGAGCAGGCGAGCGAGGCCTGCGCGCCGTGGGAGTTGGGCCCGCGTCGTTCCCTGCCTCGGGATTGAGACGAGTTTCGAGTTGGTTTAATGTTTAGGGGTTAGAGTGAGGAACCAGGGTCGGCTTCGTCACAATGGGAGTGGGGCTAGGATCTATGTGAAGGGTTGAGATAGACTGCTGTGTTGGGATAGAGTTGACAAATGTCCAAGTGATTCCTGCCCAATTGAGCGTTGTGGCATTGGTGCTTGGCTCCGTTCTGAGATAGCAGTGGGGGGGGGTAATTCCACGTTCTTATGGCAGCAGGGACGAGCGAGTTCATCCATGGAACAACCTCTTGACTTCTCCGGAGTGGTAGGCGATTTTATCGGCCCCCGGGAGGGATGATGTGCTGAATCAAGTCCCAACAGGATCTGAAATGGGCAACCTTCCTATCACTTAGTCGCTGTATTTAGGGTTATAGATGATGTGAATGTTTAGGCATCAAGTTCAAGTGTATTTTGATTCACCAGGTGAGAACTCAAGAGGCGAGGAAAGACTCATTTTTGTGGCCCAGGTCAAAAACAAACTAAAGCAACCGTGCACACAGATTTAAGTGCAAATAAAGGTTTAGGGATGGGGTTTTAGGTTTTAGTCACTGCTTTTATGGGTGAGGTTAGCATTAGGTTATTGGATGCGGTCAGGCGAAGGTTTGTTATGTTTAGGATGGATATTAACGGGTACAGCAGCAATGTTTCTGGATGAGGTGAGGCTTAGGGGTGAGTTTATATTTTTTTTATTTGGTTAGGGATGAAGGTTTAGTTAGTTATAGACTAGGGAAGAGGTTGTGATGGTGTGAGGATTATATATGGGGTTGGATATTAATTTAATCCAAGGTATGAGATTTAGGTTAGAGACAGGGTAGGGGGTGGGGTTTAGTTTTAGCATTTGTTTACAGCTATGGGTGAAGATGATTTTTGCAATTTGTCTAGGAAC
Source organism: Entosphenus tridentatus (assembly GCA_014621495.2). NCBI lineage: Eukaryota > Metazoa > Chordata > Hyperoartia > Petromyzontiformes > Petromyzontidae > Entosphenus > Entosphenus tridentatus. The sequence continues at coordinate 3,095,264 of CM025627.2, forward strand.
TGGGATGTAGTTTGGTGATGTGGTTATTGTACCATGTGAAAGTTTTGCTTTGTCTTTGCTTTGTGCTCTAGGTTTAAGTCAAATGCAAGCAAAGTTGGCTGCATATAAATCGGACACAAACGAAGCCATCTCACTAAAACTAGGTAAAGTAATGTGTAAACTGTTTCCATATCCAGTAGACTCGATTATACGCGCTAATGACGGGGAGGACGGCCGCAAATAATAAAAAATATATAAATTTTCTGTGGATCTCTATGCCAAAACCCGCTAATATAGTTATCAATTATGTTCGGTTTAAGCACTTGACCTGCAGTAAAAATTTCCAAGAATAACAATGCATACCTGTCAACCCCATATCAGTGCCTATCTTATTACAGACCAATTCATAGCTTATTGATCACCCCGTGCCCCTTATAAATCTCAACGTCCATCCTACAAAGCCCCATCATAAGGGAGAAACACAAACAAATAGACAATTTTTTTTTGCCGGTATTGAAATGCCTGCGCCGTATGGACCTGAAAACTCATTTTTCCTGTACAAGATTACAGATAAACCGTATGATGGGTTGACAGGTATGATCATGTATAACTGATTATTAATTTGGGTTTAAGGGAAAATCCATCGGTTATTAATTTGTCAATTTCAGTGTGCTCAGTTAATCCGCAAATGGGATAAACACATGTTGAAATATTGCGTGGCACAGAGGGAAAAAAACTATTTCGCTACCGTGTGCAGCATTGGATTACCTGGCATGAATTTCACATGCGTGTGTAACTCATGCAACTGTTGCTATTAATCCACAGTGATGTTACGTGTAGGGCTTGACTTGTTGCTGTTGTTATGTCCCAATGTACAGTGCGGTTTGTGTGTTTGCAGTGAGAAACCTGGAGGATCTAGAGGATGATGAAACAACATTTAAGCCGGAGTATAGCCACCAAGTTTTTGATGACAAGTATGTCGGGCACAGCTAAACCTACCTATACAAGCACCGCAATGTTTTTTACCGTTTACTTATTATTATGCTGTGAAATGTGCTTTGGAGTTGTGTTAATATGCTTAGTATGTGGTTGATCTAAAAAATGGATACAGTGAAGTGTAAAACTTAACAAATATGGCCACATTTTTAGTTTGACAAAACTGACAAAACACTTTGCCTTGGCAATATGCCCTGTTGGTTGCGTGGGAGATGTAAGCAAATGGGACATGCTCCTATGCTTGAATTAAGCTGATGGCTTAAAAATAGGGTGACCATTCTAGACTGTATTTTTTCTAATATTTTAGAAATGAATAGTCATATCCCAGAATTGTTTTATTTGCACTGTTGTGGAATACCGAATGCTTTGTTGGTAGTGTGTGACGCCGTGATGGCCATGTGTCGTGGCAGTGAGACGGTGTTTGGATACCAGGGGTTGCAAATCCAGCTGTACTATAGTGCGTGTCGCCTCACCACCCTGCTGAACATCAAGTACACATCTCGAGTGGATGAAGCGTTCCACGGCCTGGAGGTGAAGTAGCTCTACCTTTTGAAAAATTTAAGTTTTTTTTTACCGTGTACACATTCAAACAAATCCTTAGCTCGGCACTATCGTGTTACATTCAGAGATTTAATTTAGGAGATTTGCAAAAGCTGCTTTTCACATTATGCCTTGTTGTAAATGTTATATGTAACACATTCATATACCACAACATAACCACAAAGGCCTTTGTCTACACTTATTTAAAAATAAACTTACAAAAGTTTTGACTCTTTTTTTTTTTATTGCATGATAGGGCGGTGATGCGAGCTAGCGGTAGCGTGTTCACTACTAGTTGCAGAGATTCGCGTCAGCTGCCCTGATTATTACTGGAGATGTTATAAACATTTAAATGTGACATTGCTTTATGGGCATAAAAAATGTGTGACATTCACAAGAGGAAGCCGTTGTGTGTTTGTCAGGGTCCAAATTTGAATATTACACCACAGATTACTCAATTGGTATTGTACATAACAAGCATCAGCCCCTACTGCCACAGGTCCGTTATTTATGTGCAATTATACACTGAAATGTTACTCTGTGTTAATTACTTTATTAATCTTGTTTAAATGGTGGATACTATATAAATGTTGCTTTTTTGACCCATTATGTAATTGCAAATGAGATGAAATGTCTTCATTTGTCTATGAATACAACAGAACATTGATCTTAAATTCCTGTTTTGTGAGTTTCGCTGTTTTTGCTACACCATTTTTCAATTTACAAATAAATCCTCTTTGCCACAATATTTTCTGCTCTAGCAGTTTTCCACTTCTAAAATGTAACTTGACTGGTCCCTAGGAAAGTGTTAGAGATATTACTCTTTAGGACTTGATCATCTGCATTACAACTATACTAAAGCAAAACTCTAAATGTGCAATGTGCTGTGTTCCCCTTGCAGGCAGATGACATCGATGCGAAGCTGCGCAAGTACGTTCCACCAGGATGCTGTTCCAACGTCGATGACTTTGTTTCACTGCTCGAGAAAGATGCCTCGTTCAAACCGTTTGGGGAGCTTCTGCACACGTACACCGTGCCAAGCCAGGAGACGGGCGGAGACATCACCTACCAGATCTACAAGGTGAGCCAGCGCTTCCTGTGGGTATAACCCTGGATCATCTACACTTAACATCATATTGACTATGTTTGAGAATCCTTGCATGGCTCTACCAGTGGAATCTACGTGTGGTACAGATACAATGGGAAGATGATGGATGCTTAGGTGTGGTCAATGGATGGGTTCCTGCTGTCAATTTGTATGTGCTGATGCATTTGTCATTCATGATCACTTTGAGAATTTGGGAGACTTTGGAGTTTCACTAACCTGTATTAATGTTTGCATATTATTTGCATACATTGTAATGGATTTATTCACACAGTTTGGATGTGTGGGGAGCATACTCATTATTTTAACCGATGAATAGTTAGATAATTACATCCTAAATTATCTTCACCTTATATGTGACTTGCATGATAGTGGTAGATTTTGGTGACAGTAAATGCCAGGCATTGAGAACCACTATCTCTTCTCACAGGCTGATATGACAAATTCAGGTTTCAAAGAGTTCCATTCCAGGCTTCAAACCTTCCTCATCTGGTTCATTGAGACTGCAAGCTTCATTGATGTGGATGATGAGAGGTGGAACTATTTCCTGCTGTAAGTACTGACTCTTAACTAAAAAGGAACGCATGATCCATGACACACTACATCATCTCGGTTTATCAAATGATGTAAACAGATTACAAATAGTCACGATGGCTTTCTGTATTTGTAAAATATTGGTGGTTATTAAAAAAAAAATTGTGAAATGGATGCCACTACTTTTAATAGGTGAAATACTGAAGTTGATTTGTTATTTTTATGTTTTCCAAACAACGTTGAGTATATTTGTGCATTAGCTCTGTTCATAATGGAATCGATAATAACCCTTGCAAAGATGATCCTACATAACCAAACTGTCATAGAAGTTTGTGTTGCTGCTTTTCGCTTACCCTGTACAAAACCTGCCAAATTAATCAAAGGGCTTCCCAAACCTTCGAGGCTATTTGCTATTTACTATTTTCAACGATGCAAACAATCAGCTTCCGTACTTATAATTTAATACTTCCAAAGGCAAACGGAAGGTGTTACATAATCCATGCGTATTGCATGATTTATCCTAACTTGTTTGATAAGTCGTAACATAAGCAAACTATGATGTCTTCACTGCCAGTTCAGTCCTGCATGTCTGGGATCAGCCGTATAGTAGTAGCGTACGACACTTTTGGCTCTGGTACTGGAGGAACAGCTGCATCACGCTCGAGAGCCGGGACAAAAACATTGACAAAGCGTGCGTTTGTAGTGATGTCTGGCAATAGCACTCCTTGTCAAAGTTAGAGTCTGCAAAGCTGTTTTATTTCGACATTGAGACACTTCTGTAAGATAGAGTTGAAGTTTCAGAGACACGCCCTTTCCTGCAGCTTTACAGTAGTAATGAATGCGGTACGACTTTGAATTTATAAATATGGTTTCCATTTATATATATTAACTTGAAAGTGTCTAAAGGACACCATATTGGATGTGGTGAGTGAGTCTTTTTATCATGTTATGACGAATTTGACATGTTATGATTTTAAATATAAAATTATAGTGATTGAATTATTGATCGTAAAGTTTACATTTTTAATAAACATGCACAGCACATATCTACTGCCTCCTTAAGGAAAGGCTTAATAATAACCATACTAGTGTGCTAAAAGAGTGCGCGTGCTGTATTGTGCAAGTGTAGATGATGGTACGTATCCATTACACAGATACGAGAAGTACATGCAGGATGGCTCTCCCCGCTACGCCGTTGCAGGCTACATGACCGTCTACAGTTACTATGCCTACCCTGACAAAACACGGCCACGCATCAGGTACCTTATGCAACCATCGCAACATGCCTACCCACACTCGTTGCATTTCGTGATATCCTCTTATTTGACGGTGATTTTGCTTTACTTACATATGTGTCTGGTTGCAAGTATATCTTATAATGTGAATGCGTATGGACATGTTATATTGTGACCTTCTGGGCATAATCGAAGCAGAAAATTCCAGCATCATAATTGCTTACCCCTGACTAGTTTCGGCAGCTGGCTGTAACACCTTGCTACCTTCCTCGGGGTTTGTTTCAACCCTGGAGGAAGGCATTTTCACCCTCTGTAGTGCCCATAAGCACACTTTGTCGTGTATCTGGTACCTTTTCTTACCTATATTTGTTTTTGTGATCATACATATTCAGAGTTGGGTCATGTCACAGGAGATGGGAAAACACAGCACATGCCGCTCATGCCTTGTTTGCAGCAGAATTATCTATGAATAGCCCCCCCCCCTTGCACTGTGTGCATGTACGTGCGTGGTGTTTGTGTTGCGCTTGTGCTTTGAGTAGCCAAATGCTGGTGCTCCCGCCATATCAGGGCGAGAGCCACGGTGCCCGTCTGCTGGAGGCCGTGCATCGATTCTACATCGCCGAGCCCAATGTGCTCGACATCACGGGTACACCGCCCTCACCGCACCCCCCCATCCCCCCCGCAGCTGTCTGCATCCACGTCTAGGGAGGCCCGTATAATGTGTCACCTTTGACCGCTCAGCAAACACGTCTGGGGTGGCTGGGATTTGTTAGCGGACTCCTGAGTGACCCCAGATGCAGGGTTGGGCAATTACACTTCTGTTCCGTGGATTTTTTAATCTCATGCCGGGAAGCGGGAGTGGTTTCTCGCCCCAATTCCAGTGTTAAATATTTAGTTCCTTTCCCTCTTTTTGCCTGTCTTGTGCAAATAGTTCAGACAGGCATTAAACTCAGTACATTTTATCTCATGTAAAACACCAGAGGACTGTCCACCAATTGGTTTCTGTTTCAAATAATTTAGAGTTACAATTTCAAGTGACGTAAGCACAAAATGCGAATTATTAACATTCAAGTTACTCGTTAAGTAGGCATTCCTAATGTGGTATGAGCACATTTGTTGTGTTTTTAGTAGATATTTAAATTGTCTGTATACAATTGTACAATATACATATGCAAAACACAAACAATAATTGCATTTTCACGAAATACTGCTTCAAGCCATTTCATGTAAGGACCCATAGTTGTAGCTGAAGATGTTTATTTGTGCATCTCGAACACGCGTGGCGACTGTCCACAGCTGAGGACCCGTCGGAGAACTTCTCGCGCTTGCGGGACTTTGTGGACACGAAGTTGTGCATGGCGCTGCCCGCCTTCTCCCCGGACAAACTTCTGCTCGGTTTCACCCGTACCATGGCCACCGAGGCCCAGATGCGCCTCAAAGTCAACAAGGTGTGATGATGGGTGCTGCTTGGGGGGGGGGGGTGGCCTTTGTGTTCATGCTCGTTTGCTTGGCACAACCTCCCTGTGCCCACTACTGCTGCTGCAGTGGGGCCTGAGCTGGGTTGATAATTTTTGGGGCACTAAGCCCTGCTGAGCATCGCAAAGAGATGGTTAAGCATGATTGTACGTTCATGCAAATTTGATTAATTGATAATAATTTTTTTTTATCAAAGGTGTATAACAACCACAGACAACATTTAGCAATATTAACACAACATTTAAATGTAATTTTGGATCTCAATTAAAATATTTAAACAATTATCCAAAGGCATCAATAGAAAATCGTACACAGTACACATGAACACAGTACACCCATGATCATACATTAATGTAAACCAGTGGCGGCCAACCAACATCCCCCTCGACCACATGCGGCTCTATCGAAGGGGCATAATGTAGAATGTACTATAACGGTAACAAAGAATAATGAAGGTCTCCGTACTATGCCGAAAACTGTCAAAATATATATAAACACACTTGGGTCTTTGCAAAACTCATGGGTATTTTTTGGCTCTCGGTCTGTTACAGGTTGACCACCCCTGATCTAAACAAATACATTTCAAAGCGACATATAAAGTATAGTTCGAAGCATTTGCATTCACATTGACAAAGTATTTCCCTGAATGAAGGGTTCCACCGGTGGTCTTTTATGTGGCTCACGTTTTGTGTGTGTGCGTGTGCCATTCGCTGTTGGCGTGCGCTGTGCAGCGGCAGGCGCGGCGCGTGTACGAGATCCTGAGGCTGAAGGCAACGGATGGGAGCAACCAGAAGCAGTTTGAACTCTACTGCCAGGATGTGAAGCAGAGGCTCAACTTGCCCTTCAAGGTAACAATGACAAAGGTGGAAAAACGGCTTTTGTGAACAAACATTCGGATTCGTATACTGGCTAAAATGTTGAGTGGTACCATGTGGCCCCATAAAGTCTATCTCTTAAAAAAGGCTGTAATCCGGCAGGCATGCCCTGCTTGTTTTAACCGTAAAAATACACGCCACCTGATTCTCAGTAGATGTTAAATATCCCATTACATTATTTCAAAAGGGGTAGACCATTGTGTGCTGGCGTTATGATCAAAATTTGACAACATTTGAAAAATTGCCTGAAAAAAAGTCTATTGAAATAACTGAGCAATGTCACCCCCTACTGTGAAACTACCAGAGATTATAGCTGAGAAATCGCACCTTAGTTTTCCTCTGTAAGAATTACATAAATACCAAATATACTCAATTATTATTACTTTGTCCAATGTGGGAATCATTGATGTCACTCATTTAGGATCCCCTCTTGAGATGTTTCCTTTTGTAAAGTTATTCTAATACAGATTATTTTCCATGATTTTTTTAAATAGTTTAAACGTTTAATATTTCAAAACGTATTAAATTGTTTTATCATTACCAAGTATTTGGCCGATACCATTTTGCTACGTTTTAAAAACATATCCACATACATGTGTAAAAAATAAAATGCATAATGTAATAACCATATTAAAAATGTTGATCAGACATGAATAGGGTTTTGGCAATCGAGTGCTCTGCTTTAGGCTCTACCCGTGCGTATGTTTTGCGTTTCGTATGTGTCTGTGCGCTGTTGGAGCAGAAAAACAACCGCGAGCTGGAGAAGATGCGCCGCTTTCTGAACTCGGAGGAGCTGACGGCACAGCTGCAGCAGCTGGACCCTGTGCGACAGGAGCAGTGGCTGGAGGAGCAGCTGCAGGAGACGCTTGTGCAGTACCGCCGCGTGCTTGAGCGCATTGCACAAGCCTAGCGTCCTCGCCGGGCTCCACGTTAGGGGTGCTTGTGCTTTGCTGCACAACACACACAGTTTGGCCGTTGATTGTTAATCCCCCTGCGACGGCGAGGTCATCGGAGCGTGTTGCGTTGGCGCCGATCGCTCGCCCCGTGCGCGCGGACGGTTTGCGTGCTGCAGTGTTGTGTTCGGCAAAGTAGAGGAGGCGACCCCTGTTAACGCAAAGTCGAGCGATAAAATAAAGGAAAACTCCTGTACTCCCTGCACAACATGAGCAGTCGGCACAGCTTATGCTGGGAATTTGGACAGCACTGATAATGCGAGGCAGCTGTGATGCCACCAATTGGAAGTTGGTTGTGGTCATACTGAGCACTGAAGGTGGCACTGCAGTGTATAAGCAGTTCTCTGCTATCATAAAAGAGTTTGTTTTTGTATCATAGGTCACAATTATAAGCAAACTAACAGTCTTTGTGAATCTACGTGTGGGATTTGAAGCAAATTACAAAGCATTTAGTTCACTACCTTTTGCTTTATCAGTGCTGTCCACCAAATGTGTGCAGCAACTGCCCCCACCCCCTTTTCACACTTGTACAGCCAGGGGACAGCCCATCTAACACATGGCCGTTTGAATTATTGGGTTACCTGGATTATAAATGCACCCTCAAACGGGCAATAATGACTGATTTTTGGATTGTAATGTAGCTTGAATGTTTAAATTCCTCCATGTACATATCTACCCTTCAGAGCTCTGCAGGCGCTCAGGTTGCACGGGTATTGTGCAGCAGTGGAAGTAATCACTGAGGTGGCTTGTGTCATCCGCCTGTATGGCGCGTGTGCATCGTATAAGTGATAATCGATATGAGCAAAACTGGAACAACAGCACTGAGCGCCTTATAAAGTGTTTGTGCTTTTGCAAGAGTCGTAACGGCAGAGCTGATATAACTTCTGGGCTGTATTTCCTAGACACAACAGTGACTCGGCTAACATCTGTTTCCTTTTTCTAACAAGCATCAGAACATCTGCTAAATAACACCACGTCTTACCGACTATTACACTGTTTTAGACTTCTTAATTGTTCACGTTACGAATATTGCTGCGCCACCATTTAAGTTATGTGCATTCCTGCACAAGATTTAAACTGAAGTGTTTATAAAGTTGAATGTTGTCTTCCATGCTTGAGTTGGATTCTTTCTGTTTTCAAAGTAGGTGCTTTCAAATAAGTGGGCTCCTGGGCAGGACACGTCATTGGAAGGGATGATGGCTGGTGGTTTAAACTAGCGGCGGCGTGGCAGTCAAGGAAGGGAATGCACGCGATAGGATGCCCATCGCAAAATTGGGAGTGAGGAAATTGGATTGTGCAAGAATGAGATTGATAGTGGCATCACAAGGTAGAGTGGGAAGGGCTCCCAATATCATGCTACAAAGCATACTTGGCTTTGAAAGTGCAAGAAAACACTAATTTGTTCATAACACTGCCTTCAAAGTGCAAAAAATATGTACTCGGCATGTTGGGCAAAGGCCCTTCATTGGAAATAAATAGATCTGAGAGATGCCGTGAAGAGATGGAGACTGCACTTAACAACACGAGGCCTCATCATCATTAGACCTTTACCAGTACCAAAATATAATAGGGGTTTCCCCTTTTTTTGGCAACAAAACAAACCTTTTTACAAGGATTAATGTCTGCATTAACCACAATACTTGCAGTCAAAATGCAAACAAAAAACACTGATAAATATATGCATTGTCCTTGAAACTGATTGGTTCACACCAAGGGACTGCTTTCTTTTGAGCCTTGACCCAATTGGTGCTTGACCAGAGGACGCCAAAAGGCGTACAGCTCAGAGGCCTGATGAGTTACATAAAAAAAATTCTGATCACTCTTTTAAATAGGCATGAATCGTTTCCCAGTGATAGCTATTGAGTAATATGCCACCCCTTAAAAAAATCTAAAACTATTCCTAAAGATCATTAAAAGTAATACAAAATGTTGCTGGCACAGTGTTGCTTTTAATAATCTTCACTTTTCACGTAAATACTTTATTTAGTAGTACTTTTTGGATTATTTAAGGTTGATTAATAGCTACAATTCATGCCTATTTTAAAAAAGTGACCAGGAAACATTTCAAGGATATATTCTCATCGTCCCCGATGGTACACCGTGTTATGGAGGGCCTTTGCCCAAAACGTCACCTATTATGTACTTTTATTTGAAGGCTCCATTTTTATTGTGGAATGTTGAGGTTTTTTGGTTAATTGTACTAATGCACGGCTTCCAACAGCATTGCTAATTTTTTATTTACAAAATGCAAGTTGTCTTAAACATTAATTGATGCCTCCTTCGCATGAACAAACTCAACCACTGCAAATGTTGAGGCTTTGATTGCTCAGCATAGACCTCGGTATGCCAACCATTTTGGAAAACATTTTCTGGTTTCTAAGGTTATATGGAGCGCTTAAGAGAATCACAGCTGGGACACCTTCCTGTATACATGCACGGTAACTATTTGCTATTTTTATTGTATATAAAGGACACGGAAAAACGTAATGTTTAAACGCACTGTAGTATGTATATACATGTGCATGAATTCAGAATTGACATTTTTGTGAGCATAGTGAAAGCTGGTTCCAGAAATAGCAGTTTTCTGCCAAATTATATTAAAATCAAATATGCAGGACTGTTTCTAGAAGATGACGTACTGCATTGGATGCTTCCACCATAAGTGAGCAATACTTTGTTGAAGGCTATAATATTTTTTTTATGGAGCCCATAACCATCATGCGTCGGGCATGGCTCTTGAGTGGTGTGAGCACCTGTGCGGTGCTGGCCACTTGTGGTGATGGGCCAAATGGAGCGTGCCAAGTAAGCGGGCGCTCCCACCGGAGGACACCGTAATCCCGTGGAACCTTTCCCCCCCCCCCCTTCATCACGTACAGCACCATTTGATTTGCAGCATCTGCCGTCGCTTCTAGACACTCGGTCAAACTCGACGTTACGTTAAGAAATTCGTAGGAAAAGGATTGCGTGCTGATGCAGATGGAATTATTTCCCCCAGAGTGAGGGTATAATGTAAGACGTTTTAACATGAACAATAGGACTATTCTCACGTGCGTATGGCATCGTGCTACAGGATAACGAGCTGTTTGTAGCCATTATTTTATGACTGACCTTTTGTACATTTAACAGTGACCATTTTTGTTATTTACCGTTACAATAGTCTGCCTCTACTGGTGAGTCCATTGCTTGAGTACATGCGTTGCTGCTTGAATTGTCAATAAATTAAACATTTAGATTGTTTATCTACCGATGGCCCTGCATTAACAGTGGTTAATGCATTGGGGCATTATAGTTGCATGCGCATCTGCACGCAGTTGTTAGCAATATCCAAAGTAATGTCCTTTAATGTATATGGACAAGTCGTACGTATACGCGCCTCGATCCTGCTCCCCACCACTTTATTCCACAACAACAGACGAGGATAAATTTTGAAAGGAGGTGAACCACTGCACAGAACATCACTCGCCATCTGTTCCTCTAGAAACGATGCTGTTTCTCATGTTGCAGCCTCTGCCAGGAAACAAAGGCACCTGTTGGAGCTGGACCTAAAGTTACCTCCTGGGCTTTGTAACCCCCCCCCCCCCCGAGGTTTATCTCGCCATCTGCCTCTGTGGCCCCTGCAGGTGGCACGGGGGCCAGTGTTTACGGCGAAGATGTGTCGACCGGAAAATGCAGATAGCACTCGTTTGCGTGGAACGGCCGATCAGTGCCGGATGGGATCATCGTCCTAATCGCAATGGCAGTGGTTTGGTTTGTGCATTATGCTTTGCAACGCAAAACAAAGCAAAGCATCTTGGATGTATATACTCCAGTGTCTAAATGCAACTGCATTTCACAATGCTGTACATATGTGGGACATAGGCATCCTGGGTAAAGGAGGTGTATTTACTTTGTAGAGGAGTCATCGGCAGAAAGTCTTGGATTTTAACGGGGGTATAGTGTCAACAGCACAGATGGCTGGGAAAAAGTGGGTTCTGTATGGGGACGTCAGGAAAAAAATACTTATCAATGAGCGATGGTTGACTGGGAGCTTTAACAAAGTCTTCAGTTACTGTAACAGTGCGTGTGTGGGTTATGTAAGAGGGGAGAAGTTTTTACAGGTGAGTCCATGGTGGTTATTGAAAATGATAGGGGTGGTTTTGAATTTGATCCGGAATTACATTGGGAGAGATTTAAGTATTGGGGTGATGTCACATTTTGGAATGGCAGATGTCTCGCTGTGGATTTTGGAGGTGATGTATTTTGAGAGGCTGTAGAGAGTTTAGTAAATTCGTGATGTGATGAAGTTATTGATGAGGGTCTCAGTGGCAGCAAGCATCAAATAATATCACGGCAATTGGAGGCATATGGTACTGCAGAGTGGAGATGTTGGAAGAGAATAAAAGCCCTTGGATCAATGACAACTCAATGGTTTACACGGTGAAATATCTAGCTTTAAGGGTGCGTGTTCAAACTGGAAACTTTACTTCGTGTGAACTTTTCCAATGACGAGAACTGCAGTTCTGGCAGCATTTAGCTGGTGGAAGTTAGAACTAATCCAAGATGAAATCACACCACGGCAGGATGTGGCAATAAACAATGGATATGGGTTCATGATACCAATAGTGATGTCGAGCTAGTATTAATAGCATCGAAGCGATGGTTAGCATTGCATCTATGTAGCTCCAATATATATCCAAGCAGGAGGAAATGCGATGAGAAAAGCAGGAGGCTAGGGATGGTATATTTGACACCATAGTACAAGAGTTTCTGAGGGGAAGACGATCTTGTATAGAATGGCCTCGGTGGGAACCAAATTTCACTGGGTACAGAGATAAAAAAAGGATAGATGAGAGAAGACTTATTGTGATATGAAAGCTTTCCACAATTAAAACAATGTCTAAATTTAGGTGGCCATTTGGCTCGAGGGTCAGAGCACTAAGCCAGCAACACCGATATCCTGGATTCATATCCTCACGCCACTGACCACGGCAAATCGCCGCATCCTGCAGAGCAAGTATGCTACTCTGTTTATCGTGCCCAGAATCGGTATCGTCCTGGCTGAGCGACATTTCTCGGTAGCTGCACCAGCCATCTGGAACTCTCCCAGCGAACATTCGCTGCACCCAAGCGTCACCCACTTTTACGCAGCAGCTAAAGGCTCTCACCTGTTCAGGCTCTCACCTGGGCAGGCCGGCATACGAGGGACTTTGAGCTTTGGCTGCGTGCCTTCAGGATCTCGATCGAACACTGCATCGGATGCATGAAAAATGCAGGCGTTATAAAAATGTGTTTATTGTTACACAGGCAGCTACCGTTGATGAAACCAGGCGTCTAATCCAGTGAGTTGATAGGCTCATTCAATTCACCTCTGCACGCAAAAACAGATTTGGTTATTCACTTAATTTGGTTTTGTTTCAGCTCTGGGAATTAAATGTTTGCTTTGGCAGGCCGCAAACAATATGCGCAACGCGTAGAAAAATGCGTCCCCCAAGTTGTGGATAAAGATACCAATCTATGATAATTTCATAATGTTTTTTTTTGATGATATCTTCCAGGGCCATTTCCCAACACAAGGGGTTGCTCTGCTAGCTGCAAAAGTTCCACGTCGAAATGGCTTCCCCTTATCCTATAACATTAACTAATAGCACAGATGAAATATAATTGGGAGAGAAAAAAATCCAACTTTTTAAAATTCTTAATAAAAAAGTGTCCCTTTTGTTTGCATGACCCAGACATCATAGTAGCCGTGTATATATGCGATATACTCCTTAAATTTGCCTGGATTTATTTATTGTCTCGTTTGATTTTCATTATCATTAATAGAAGCCGCAGACTTGTTCAATACATCACTTACCACTCTCCCCCCAATGTCTGCTTGCAAGTGGCTTGAGACACCGTGCAGTCCATGCAGCCGATACATTAAACGGTGACCCGACTTTAAAGGAACAAAGTTGAGCACAGAAAGAAAACCTTTCCTGTAATTTTCATTCCGTTCCCATATAATTATCTGTTTACAGAGCGATGCTATTTTCTGTACACGGGCCGCAGGACCTTGTGTGCGTGGGTTTACACTGGCGAGAAGACTTGGGAGATGGGGGTCATCAGTCTAGCCCCAGTGAATCCGCCTCGCTCTTCATGCCCTCCTAATTACCCGTTGGCTAATTGCCGTGACCCCTGGAAGCCAAAGGAATCCGAACCGCTCTTGCAGGTGTACCAACACGGCTCTTGCAAACTTCACCGGACCGCAACACATTTTACAGGATTTGTGCAACGTGTAGTGTCAGTTGCGAGTGCCTTTTGAAGAGCTGAACTTGACAGTGAAAAGCAACACGCCGATGTGCCTAAAGAAGAACTTTAAAAACAAAATCAGAGAATATCTATCACCTGTTATGACATATGGATCAGAAACATGGACAGATGCAACACAATTGGCACAAACATTATGAAGAACTCGCAAAGGAAGAATGGATAAATGCATGCTAGGAATCACATTAAAAGACACAAAGGACATGAAAAGGAGAATATACCGAAGCGACATCAGAGTTGAGTGTGAAGAAAGGGCCGTCTCCCTACAAATCCTTCTGGCAACGTGTCGCTAGCACATATGTGATTTGAGCCACAGCGCTCACCACTGCGCCACCTCTCCCTGAACGGAGATACAACTGAGATGAGGACGAAGCACATTTTAGGCGAGGACTGACCCAGAGGGGGTTTCTACACCGGCTATGCTGAATCCACCGCTGGTTAAGACCACCCCAAGCCGCCATCCATGCCTCTCACAGTCCCCCGACGGATAATCGTCTACGGCCTAGCACCTGCAAATTCACTCATTTGTAGAGGGTTTAAACTTTTAAAAACATTGAACACTTATTTTGACTCTTCTATATAATATCCCTTGGCCGTGGAATGGCAACGTATTTGACACAATCTTGATTTTAAGCTTTCGTGACTGCAGGAATCCATACTCTTTGGTTCTTTCGGTAAAGTCACGTAGGTAGAAAAATAATCGATCACGACGTTTGATCTATTATTATTTTTCTACCGACGTGACTTTACCGAAAGAACCAAAGAGTGTGTATTTGACGCAGTTCCAAATTCGCCGAGTTCATTTCGTATCATCATTATTATGTTGTCCGGCTTGTTCACGGGAACGCAGAGTCGTGCAGCAAATGCGTGCAGTTGTCTGCACACAAAGACAAAGATCCCCCGTATAGCCTGAACAGACTGTTGGGGCAAGTGCTGTTGGCGAGCACCTATAAAGGCCGGAACGACACGCAAGGGGGTGGATGGCCAATACAACGCCCGACCACCTTTGTCTCCCCAGTTTACACACCACGCCAGGTACTAATTTGAGGCTGAGTCGACCTAAGGGATGCCCATGACCGGTTCAGATAATCATCACTGGTGTTGGCCGTGAGCGGGAATCGAACTCGGGACGCCAGGTGCGTAGGGTTAACCGCTACACCACCGCTCCTCACAGCCTGCACACAAAAGACAAAGATCCCCCGTGTAGCCTGAACAGACTGTTGGGGCAAGTGCTGTTGGCGAGCACCTATGAAGGCCGGCACGGCACACGAGGGGGTGGGTGACCAACACCACGCCCGGTCGCCTTTGTCTCCCGAGTGGCGATGTTTACTACACACCGCACTGGGTACTCGCATGAGTCTGCCTATGGGAGGGAGACCCAGGACCATGCTCAGACAATCGTCACTGGTGTTGACCGTTAGCGAGAATCGAACTCGGGTTCGTAGCGCAGCGTAGCGCGAACCACCACGACACCGCTTCCTCGCAGCCTGCAACACACAGACGCGCTCGCACGCACGCACGCACGGGCCCAGCTCAACTCGCAAACCGCGTGCGTTTATTAATAGATCGAGCTGATAATTGGAACTCTTGAAGTTGGCTTGGCCGCTCGCAGCGGCAACCCTGCACCGCGACTGTGCTGGGGATACGCCGGCTTCATCTGTGAGCGTTTACTGGCCCCGACGCACGCCGCAATTACAGCCAAATGGCTGGGAAAACAAACAGCGCGACCAGCCACGCCACTCCGCTGCTAAATTGCGCGCCCCCTCCTCCTCCCCAAAAAACACCATCTGCTTAAAGGTGAAGGGGACACGAGCCCGCGGATCTCGCCAGCACGGCGGATACAATCAAGCGCTGCGGCTAATTTTCTTGTTTTAACAAAATCAATAAATATTTAGCATCGCTCGCCCCCACCACCTCCTCACCCCCCCTCCGGACTAGAAATAATGATTAATGTGAACGGCGTTGTGCGTTAGCATCGCCGCGGGTGTTAATTGCTCTCGCGCAATGCATATCGACACGCGTGCCGTTGACTCGCTTATGTTTTGTAGGGATGTACGGGCCGGATGTAACCAATCATTCGCAGCTCTTTGTGAAGCTACTGCTGGATGAAACCCCACCCCTTCCACTCTGAACCCTCCCATGCTACGATGGGTCGTGGGGGTTGTTGCTTGACCATACTTCACCACGCTGCTCTTCTCAGTGCAGGTCGGCGAAAGGGACGCTCCGGAGCACGGTTGGGCTACGTACGGTGCGAAAGAAGTTCAACGTACGTACGCACATGCCACGTGCACGCGTGTTAGTCGTGGCCAGGCGTCGAACTGAGATCGCCGGGTTTATAGAGCACTGCGCCACCGCTCCCCGTTACGCCTGAGTGTAACCTAGAATAGACCAGAATGCAGACATCTCACCATGCACACGGATGATTTTTCGCGGCGTGGCTTTCCACTCGCTCGACATACGCGAACATCCCTCGCGGCCCGCACGGCGTGGCGAGGCACTTATCCAGCAGTGGATTGACATAGACGCGGGCTGTACCAGGTGCACGCGTGCCCAACGTCCTAATTTCATCATTCTCGAGTTGCTTCGGGATGACTTCCCGCTCCCACGTCACAGTTCGGGTGTAGCGTTATCTGGGCAGGAACCACTGGGTGATGGGTGCTGGATAACGGAGCAGCACTTTGCTCCAGAGCTTTATTAACTCGCTCACAAGTCCACGATTCAATGTTTCTCGAAAAACCGTCTCAAGAGAAATAAAATAAATAAACGCCGCTCGTGCCTGTGCGGGTGGCTTGGAGATGCAGCCGCATCTTGGCACCGCTATGCAAGTCCGCGTTCGTTTTTGTGTCCGTTCGTCTTTGTCGTCACATCTGTCTGTGTGGGGCGACGTTTCGTGCGGCATCGTGCGTGCCGATCTCCGCCCCCCCCTCCACCGCAGGGAGCGTGGTAGGGCAGATCCCCGTCCCACCCCCCCCGTGTTTGTGTTTCCTCGTCCCTGCCGGAGCAGAGCACGGAGCTCCCAGCCTCCTCCTCAGCAGCCCTGGGAGACGCAGCAGGAGCCGCCTGCGGCTTTGATCTGCGGTGACCCGCTGCCGCGGGCAGCAGTTCCAATGCCTCGCGTGTGTTGTTGTGTTGCGTGCTCCACGTGGGAGAGCCGTAGTGTAGCGGGTACGTCACCGGCGAACCGAGTTCGATTCCCACTCGTGGCCACCGCCGGTAACGATTATCTTAACATGGCCATGGGCCTCCCCTAGGTCGACTCAGCATCAATTGAGTAGCTGGTCCGGTGTGTAAACATTGACACTGGGGAGACAAAGGCGGCCAGGCGTGGTGCTGGCCACACCCCTTGTGTGCCGTGCCGGCCTTCATAGGTGCTACTCGCTAATAGCACTTGCCCCAACAGTCTGTTAAAGCTATAGGGGGACCTTTGTCTTGTGTGTGTCTCTATGTCTGTATATGTCTGCGTGTATTTGTATAATTCCACTCTCCCCACAACCTCCATCGTTTCTCCAAGCCCTCACTCTCCTCTCCGCCATCTCTCTTTCTTTCCACCATCAACTCTTTCATCTGCCCCATTCATAAAAAACAAATGCATTGCCCCAGCAGTCTGTCCAGGCTATAGGGTGGGATCTTTGTATTACATGCGTGCACACACTGTACCATCATCATTGTTTCGCTTGCTTACCCCAGGAAAGCCGAAGTGAGTCTCAACACTCTTCTTCAGGAGCGTCCAGCCAAGTTATTAGCAGTAGTGCACAAGGTAATTTGCTAATTATTTATCAGCATTGGGATGTTTATTTTTAATCTATGGGAGGAAGCTGGAGAATCCGGAAGAAACCCCATGCAGAGCAGCAGGAAGAACGGACAAAACTCCGCACAGATCGGCGTCCCGAGTTACGAATCGAACCCAGGTGCTTCTCGCTGCGAGGTATACGTGCAACTCCGCCACCCTGCTGCCCAATAAACTCGTGTACGCGTGCACACACAGCCGTTTGTGAACACACACTCGCACACACACACACGCGCGCGCGTTCGTATGCACACGCGCAGGTGTGAACACATGAATGGCATGCGCGCTCATACGACCAAAGACAAAGATCCCCCTTATAGCCTTAACAGACTGTTGGGGAAAGTGCTGTTAGCGAGCACCTATGAAGGTCGGCATGGCTCAGACGCCCGTTGTCAAGATCGATCATTATTAATCGGGTCCCAAATTCAGAAACAAGTGAATTATTCCAGTCGAAGATTACTAACTAATGCACTGATTGAAACTTGTCACGTTGTTTCAATTGCCATCCTGGGAGATGGAATTGAACCGGCGACCTCTGGATTGCAAGTGCAGTGTGTTAACAAGGACAAAGATCACCCGTAAAGCCTGTAACAGACTGTTGGGGCAAGTACTGTGGGCGAGCACCTATGAAGGCCGGCACGGCACACGAGGGGGTGGGTGGTCAGCACCACCACCGTTTTCTCCCAGTGGCGATGTTTTTACAAAATGCACCAGGTACTCATTTGAGGCTTATTCGACCTAGGCGAGGCCCAGGACCGGTTCAGATAATCGTCACTGGTGGTGACAGTGATCGGGAATCAGTTCAGTTAATTTATTAAGTATAGCCCTGTGAGCCATTCGGCTCTTGAATCGGGTGCAACCGCAACAAACAAAAATACATGAACAAGAAACATTTTAAAGTGACTACGTGCAACAGAAAAATCCAGGAAAAAACAGCAAAGTCTTCCAGAAAAAAGCACCGTATATCAACGCTGTGTGCAAAAATCCCAGTGGGACGCAAGTCAAACACTAACAACCATAAGACATTTTAGATTAAAGTTATCAGTCTAACACTGCACTACAACAAATAAATATGGCTAATCTAACTGGGTCTCCAGGTTCGTAGCGCAGCACGCTAACCACTGCACAACCGCTCCCTTTAAGCGTGTTAACCATTGCCCACACACCGCTGTGGCAGCCTTATAAATATTACTCATTTGTTTAGTCAACTTGTTGAACGCGACCTTTGTGTTTGCTAATATTTATCTTGAGCTCCACTTTGCAGCCCCTCTTTGTTAAGTTCTGCACTCGTTCCCTGTGGTGGATTCCCACTGGAACTGATAACGACTGTGTCATCAGCAAAATCTGAGATGGTTTATATTGTCCCCCCCGCCCGTCCGCCCGCCCGCCCGCCATTCGTGTGTAAGACTTCGCTTCTCCAATTTCATTTGCATAAATGACTCCAAATGTGTGCATTTCAATGAGATCAGAATGATAATAAATACATCAGAGCCGTGACATGGCAAGCCATTTCAAGGCGACGCGGGTAATGATACCACGTTGTCATCTGTAAGATTAATTCAAAGACACATTTCACGCTATCGCCTCTCATTAGTAACATTTCCAAATCTCCAGAAAATATATATAAACATTTTTTAAAATTAACCCACATGATGATGATGTTTTGATCACTGTGGTCTCCGGCTATGTCTGAGTCTAAGTTATGAAGATCCCAACAGGTAAGTTTAATTACATCATCAGAGACGTCGTTACTGTCATGATTTCACTCCTGTTTCTTTAAGCTCGAAGATAGCATGCATTTTTTGTATCAGTGAACAGTACCGTAACCGAACGGTAGCCGATGTTAATGTACGCGTCTCCCTGAAATTTACTAAATAGCTTCATGATATTGCACAGGTTTTATGAGAAAGACACAGTCCTTCCCGTGAAACGCCAGCCTCTCAATGTGCACGTGTCACACACGCTGTCTGCTTAAAGACGAGTAAGCTGTATTCTTAATACACAACGCAATCTGCTACATATATGAAAAGTATATAATGTTCATGGACAGATACAATTAGTAAACATTTAACTCATGATAAACAATATACTGCTCTATATTTAAAAATAATGTCGTTATCATCAGCATCATCATCCACAGTCACGAAAATTACAAACTCTAGATTTCAAATGTAAATTGGCAAGTATTTATTTACATGGCGATATAATGTAGAGATGATCGTGACCGGATGAGTTATGTCCATTCTAATGATGTAAATACATTACATTTTTGTTTACCTTTCCTGGACTTTGCACGACTATCATGTGTTGTACTATTTTAGTAGCATTCTTACCCGCCCCTATCGGGCATCTTAAAAATATTATTTATAGCTCATCGGATTCCTCCAGTATAAATACATATTCTGATCCTGACATTGAACACGAATATAATTATATTATTGGTTCTTTCGGTAAAGTCATGTAGAAGGGAAATAATAAAATAATAAAAATATAAAACTATTTATTTTACGTGACTCTACCGAAAGAACCAGGAATATGAATCCCTGCAGTCACGACAGCTTTAAATCAAAACGAAAATAATTGTCACGATAAAAAAACTGAAAATGAAAACTTTCGAATCTGGGCCTCAAAAGCGAGGACAGGAGTGAGTCAAAGCGAGTTAGTGAGGCTGTGTACTCACTCTGCCGGTAAACGGTAACCGGTAACAGTTTTGAGATTCGGTTCTCGGATCCGAAAGTCTGGAACCGGTAACCGTTTCCAATGGAATTTAGTCGGCAGATGTGGCTATGCCCACACTTCACCCCACCACACACGAACGAACCTGCCTGTCCATCGACTTCATCGTGGCGAACCCCCGATTACTACGGTTGGCTACGTACGGCGCGAAAGAAGTCCTACATACACACGACCCAGTTTAGCACGTAGGCTTTCGCGGCCAATATTGTTCATAATAAAGGATTTTTTGGGGGGTGGCAGATCGCGTGACTATAAATGTGTCGTTAGCCCACCACCACCACTACCCACGAGGCGACCGGCGAGGCCGCAAAGGTGGGGGTAAGGTCAACGTTTCGGTGCCTTGGCCACGTGTAATGAGAAGACGAGAGATTTTAACTGTTAAATGTAAATTTTTTATTCAAAGCTTTCGTGACTGCAGGGATTCATATTCTTGGTTCTTTCGGTAAAGTCACGTAGAAGGGAAATAATATATTTTTATTATTTTATTATTTCCCTTCTACGTGACTTTACCGAAAGAACCAATAATTCTGTTAAATGTTGTTGTTTTATTTTGACTGTGCACGTTAGACGACGATTTTGAGTTACACCATACACGATTTTGAACACTCGGAAGCAGTTGGGAGTATATGCTGCAACGTTCTTGTGTAAATGTCAAGGACAAGAGCTACGTGAAAGAGAATGCCATTTAAACGCGTTGTAGGCTTTCGCGACCAATATTATCCAAAATACAGGTCTTTGGGAGGGTTAGATCGCGTGCATATACATGTGTCGTTGAACCCGCCACCACCCGACACAGCCAAATTAGTATGATTGTAAATGTTGTGGATTTACTCTCCAACACACAAACCGGTGTGTTGTACCATAGTAACGAATTGGCAGGTTCTGTTCACGTGACAAACCTTATTAATTGGCTGTGTCGGGTGGTGGCGGGTTTAACGACACATTCATATTTACGCGATCTAACGCAAAAAAAGACCCTTTATCATAGAGAAGGCCATGTTCGCCGACGTCTTTAAGAAAGGATGCGGCACATGGAGGATTCAGCAGAAGAGCCATTGCCCGAAACGTTGCACGGCACATTGTATATGCTACAAGGTCGTGCTTTCTCTAATCTCGTCGCGTCGTGCATACACATATTCATACATTATAATGGATCGAGTATTTGACAATGCAATGGAGAGTGGTCAAAGAAGTATTAACATCATGGGACCTCCTTTGCCAGTACCAAAATATATTAATAGGGGTTTTCCCCTTTTTTCTGGCAACAAAACTGACACCTTTTTGCAAGGAATCATGCTTACATTAACCACAATACTTGCAGTCAAATGCAAAAAAAAACATGCATTGTCCTTGAAACTGATTTGGCGTCACCTGGTCAAACACCATATGAGACTAGGCTCTCAAGAAAGCTGTCTCTGGTGTGGACCAATCAGTTTCAAGGACAATGCATACATTATCAGAGTATTGTTTTTTGTTTGCTTTTGACTGCAAGTATTGTGGTTAATGTAAGCATGATTCCTTGCAAAAGGTGTCAGTTTTGTTGCCAGAAAAAAGGGGAAAACCCCCATAAGTATTAATTTCATCGGTAATGTTCTCTGGTTAATGTAAAGGTGTGTTTATGATCGAGGGGATGCTACTGACAAAATAAGAAAAATACACGAATGCACGTGTGTGCACATGCAATATCTCGTTGTTAAAAACAAATTCATATACAGCAGACACAAAGATACCTCGAACAGACTCTTGGGGTCTATGAAGGCCGGAACGGTAGACGAGGGGGTGGGTGGTGAGCACCACGCCCGACAACCTTTGTCTCCCGAGTGGCGATGTTTACACACCGCACCAGGTACTAATTTCAGGCTGAGTCGACATAGCGGAAGCCCAGTACCGGTTTAAATCATCGTTACTGGATGTTGGTGGCCGTGAGCGGGAATCGAACTTGGGTCTCCGGGTTCATAGCGCAGCGGAGCGCTAAACGCTACACTACCACTCCCCACGTAATAGACGCAGATTCACTTTACAGACACGTATATACACACACACAGCACAGGCTGGGAGATAAACACTGGAACACAATAGCTCGTTTCGTGACTTTCCCTCTTTGAATTGTGGTTGTGTGTTCTAGAAGTTGTGGGATGTCTCAGACAAGTTGTGCGATTTATATATGCCGCGTCAGATGCACCACATCAGATGAGAATCAGAATTTGTATTGACACTGGAGGAATCCGATGAGCTTTAAAGCTCTTGTTTCACAGCTGTCCAGTAGGGACGGGTCACGACGTTACAACAACAAATAACACAAAAACACGACAAGATGGCAACGTATAGGAGAGGTAAAGAAATTACGTAAAAAACACGTTTTTAATTTTACCAGGTAAAGCAGCCCACTAAAGCTATTAGCTTCTTTTTTAGAACCGACCTGGCCACAAATGATGACTCAAGAAACTGGTGCATCACGTGGAAATGTTTCGCAGCCAAATAATCTAAACGCATGCTTCTAAATGTGGAGGGAAAAACCGGAGGACCCGGAGAAAGAAACCATGCGACCACGGGGTGAGAGAGACATGCAAACTCCAAACACCGCATACCATGCGAGGTAGTTAACATCTCGCCACCGTGACGCCCCTTAAATAAAAAAAAAGTATAAAGTTAAAATTATGGTCCACGGATCGTATGTCCCACAGCTGCACGGAGGCCCGAATTCTTAGTGACGGTTCTGTTCAGGCTCGGCTCAGGCTCAAGGGAGCCGGCTCAAAGCCACGCACTGAACTTGAGCCGGCTCTGAGCGTGTGGCTCCAGCCGCGCCGAGGATTTCCCCGAGCCGAGGACTGAGCCAAACCATGGCTGAGCCGCTCACTCACGCGTCATTGGAAGCAGCTCAGAATCAGAATATGTATTTATGCTGGAGGAATCAGATAAGCTGTAAAGCTCATTTTCACAGATCTCCAGCTGAGCAGTTTAAGCGTGAATGGTGTTCGGGGCCAAGCCACATGAAGTCGGAACAGCCGTCTACAGAACGTAGCCAATCATCACTCATTTTACAACCACCAATATTTTTACTTTCAATCACCTTACAACCACCGTTAAACCTTCACTTTACAACTACCAATAACAGCAAATGACCGACGGTCAAGAATAATGACGGAGCGCCACCCCCCAAGGGATGGAAGGCGTCCCAGTGAATGACCACCGAGGAGATGGAGCGATGAAATCAGCTCGTGTGCAGGTCCTGGGTGGAATGTCGCATCGCACGATTCGTGAACCACGGCGACGTTTCGGGGAGAGGGGGCTTCATCTAGCAGTGGATCGAACATGGCCAATGTTGAAAATATGTCCTCTTGTTGCGTAATTGTTTATACGTAATGACTTGCTATTGATCGTGTCGCCTGTACTGTCACAGTGGCATAGCGCACAGACAAAGGTCTCCCGTATAGCCTGCAACAGACTGTTGGGGCAAGTGCTGTTAGCGAGCACCTATGAAGGCCGGCACGGCACACGCGGGAGTTGGTGGCCAGCACCACACCCGGCCGCCTTTTTATTCCTAGTAGTCGATGTTTACACACCGTACCAGGTACTCATTTGAGGCCGAGTCGACCTAGGGGAGGCCCAGGACCGGATCAAATATTCGTCGCTTATGCACAAACACCGCACGCGATATACTCCACTCTTATCCCGCATTTAAACCGGCACAGATTTTGCACTCAATTTGCCACCATCAAGATACTGCAATAAAAACACACACACACCGTGACACAAAAGTTGAACAGTCGTGTTCTATGCGTGCATGCGCTTGCCTGGTTATTACCTACAGTGCATACAGCAGATGTTCTCAAATCGAGAGGCAATCTCTTACATTCGTCAAGACACCTACCATATGCACAATTGTGCGTATGGCCTATGCCACGTGGAGACAATAATCAATAATCGGACTACATTGTGTTGAACTACAAATATTAATATTTAAATCACATTGAGATTCGTCACCCCACGGCGTCTTCTCGACCTCTGCTTTCGAGCAGCAAACTGCGGGCCGGTTTACGTTTTTCGAGACTCATCAGCAGAGCGCTGCCCGATAGACGCATTCTGCTGGGTCATTGGAGTGCTCGTGTCTACAGTGTGCGCACTGCATGTATGGTTGAACCTTTTTTCGCGCCGTACGTAGACAACCAAAACACGGGATCGGAGAGAGTCCACACGTGTCGCGAGAGACACGAGTCCATAAGCACATGCGGGTACTGTAACGGTATGTTCTGGTAACGAAACACTATCTTGTAGGTATGTTGAACTTCTTTCGCACGCTACATAGCCAACCGTGCTAGCCCGAGGTGCGCTTTGTTTGATCACGCATTCATTGAGTGTGATGTACACATTCGCCAAAAGACACAAATGTGAAGATGATGGTGGAGTCAAGTGATGAGTGGCGAGCGAGGTGATAGAGCCGGGTGATGGGGAGAGAGAGAGAGAGAGGGGGGGCTTACGGGCGGAGGGGTGTGATGATGATGATGATCGTGGTGGGCGGGTGAAGGGGGCCTCCTCGGTGGGAGGAGGAAGGGGAGCAGAGGAGGAGTAGAGGGGGTCTAGGTTGGATCCCCGCTCCCGTGCCCCGCATATAGGAGGCGCTGATGCCGCGCGAGCTCACGGAGCCGCGTAAATCCGCCTCCTCTGATCCTCCTCGGTGCCTCCCGCTCCTCCTGCTGCTCCTCCTGCTGCTCTCGCGACGGCGTCGTCCAGGGTCGCTTTATCCGGGTCCCTGCTGCCCGATGGTGCAGCTGCTGCTGCTGTAACTTACCCTCTGCTGCCGCTGCTCTTTTGATTCCGATCCAGTCGTTGCTGCTGCTGTTACTTGTAATTCTGCTGCTGTTACTTCTAATTCTGCTGCTGCTGTTGCAGCGGCCGCTGTTCTGATTTAGCTCCTGTTGCTTTGCTACCCGTTGTTATTACTTTTCATTTCTCTCCTGTTGCTCCCGCTGCTATTTTTCTTCTTCTTCTGCTGTTGCTTGCCGCTTGCTGCTGCTGCTGCTGCTGTCCGGTGGGGGCACGCATGGCCCCCGTGTGCCATGCAGACGCCGCACCACTACGAGGCGCCCCCGCTCCCCCCGCGCCTCCTCAAGACCGGCCTCCCCGGGTTCGCGGAGCAAGACCCCCGCCACGGGGTTCCGCACGGGGGGCCTCTCGGCGCCGCGGGGTACCCGGGGAGACTCCGCGCCGAGTCGGGAGCCGGGAACTTTTCACAGCCCCTGCCGCCCTACCAGCTGAGCGGACGAGGGGCCGAGCCGCGGCCCGGGGAAGGTGCGTCAGAGCGGATTACCCTGGGAGCTCACCCGTGACTCTCTCTCACCCGTGTCTCCCTCACACGTGACTCTCTCTCTCACACCCGTGTCTCCCTCACACGTGACTCTCTCTCTCTCACCCGTGTCTCCCTCACACGTGACTCTCTCTCACCCGTGTCTCTCTCACACGTGACTCTCTCTCACCCGTGTCTCCCTCACCCGTGTCTCTCTCACCCGTGACTCTCTCACCCGTGTCTCTCTCACCCGTGTCTCTCTCACCCGTGACTCTCTCTCGCCCGTGTCTCTCTCACCCGTGACTCTCTCTCACCCGTGACTCTCTCTCACCCGTGACTCTCTCTCACCCGTGACTCTCTCTCACCCGTGACTCTCTCACCGTGACTCTCTCTCACTCGTGACTCTCTCTCACCCGTGACTCTCTCACCCGTGGCCCTCTCACCCGTGGCCCTCTCACTCGTGACTCTCTCACCCGTGTCTCTCTCACCCGTGTCTCTCTCACCCGTGTCTCTCACACCCGTGTCTCTCTCACCCGTGACCCTCTCACCCGTGACTCTCTCACCCGTGTCTCTCTCACCCGTGTCTCTCTCACCCGTGTCTCTCTCACCCGTGACTCTCTCTCGCCCGTGTCTCTCTCTCGCCCGTGACTCTCTCTCGCCCGTGACTCTCTCTCACCCGTGACTCTCTCACCCGTGACTCTCTCTCACCCGTGACTCTTTCACCCGTGATTCTCTCACCCGTGACTCTCTCACCCGTGACTCTCTCACCCGTGACCCTCTCTCACTCGTGACTCCCTCTCACCCGTGACTCTCTCACCCGTGACTCTCTCACACGTGTCTCTCTCACCCGTGTCTCTCTCACCCGTGTCTCTCTCACCCGTGACCCTCTCACCCGTGACTCTCTCACCCGTGTCTCTCTCACCCGTGTCTCTCTCACCCGTGTCTCTCTCACCCGTGACTCTTTCTCGCCCGTGACTCTCTCTCGCCCGTGACTCTCTATCGCCCGTGACTCTCTCACCCGTGACTCTTTCACCCGTGTCTCTCTCACCCGTGTCTCTCTCACCCGTGTCTCTCTCACCCGTGACTCTCTCTCGCCCGTGTCTCTCTCTCGCCCGTGACTCTCTATCGCCCGTGACTCTCTCACCCGTGACTCTCTCACCCGTGTCTCTCTC
>CM025627.2:3129540-3140902 GCA_014621495.2 Entosphenus tridentatus
ATTACGACGATGATGATTTGACGACAACGGCGGCGATGATGATGATGATGCAAATGCGGGGGCTGCAGGCGGTGAGAAGCGGCCGTCCTTGCAGCAGGGCCCCGGATGCACGGAGCGCCGGGTCGGCAAGAAGGTGCGTAAGGCGCGCAGCATCTACTCGAGCCTCCAGCTGCACGCCCTCAACCGCCGCTTCCAGCAGACGCAGTACCTGGCGCTCCCCGAACGCGCCGAGCTCGCCGCCTCTCTGGGACTCACGCAGACCCAGGTGATGACCTCTTCCCCCACGCCCCACAACCCATGTTTGTTTGTTGTAGTACGGAGTTAGACTGATGGCCTTAATCTAAGTTGTCTTGTGCTTGTTGTTGTTGTTGTTGTTTGACTTGCATCCCGCTGGGATTTTTGCACACAGCGTTGTTGTACGGTGCTTTTTTCTGGAATTTTAGCAGTTTTTCCCCTGGAGTTTCAGTTTGCACATAGTCACATAGTCACTTGAAGATGTTTGCTTGTTCATGTTTTTGTTTGTTGCGGTTGCACCCGATTTAAGAGCCGAATGGCTCACAGGGCTATACCTAATAAATGAACTTGAACTTGAACCCCTGCCCACCCTGCCTCCCCCCTGGCTTGCTCGTCATGTTTCTCATCGTCGACATCATCATCATCATCGGTGTCGTGATCAACATCCTCCTGGTTATCGTCACGATGGTCCTCGTTATCATCAATGTGCCTTTCGCTTTATGCTCGTAATCATCATCATCATAAATATTCTTCTTCCTACCCCTCATTCTATGCGTAATCTTCGTCGTCATGATTATCACCATCGCCATCATCACCAGCATAAAAAAATCTCCATAATCCTCGTCATCATCGTCCTCTTTCAATCACAATCATCAGTTTGTTCCTCCGCATGGGTCCAAAGTTTACCGGCTGTCTGCTGACGAGTCAACCACGAGGCTGTGATCACAGTGACAAATCCACGTGTCGTATTTACTTTGTGCTGGCGGAGTTTTCATTCAATGTCGGCAGCTTTTTAATGAGGGGGGCAGATGCTTAGTTTGACACGTTTAGTGGGGGGCACCTGGGTGGGGGGAGGCAGATGCTGAGCTTGAAACGTTAGTGGGGGGTATCTGGGTGGGGGGCAGATGCTTAGCTTGACACGGTTAGTGGGGGGCACCTGGGTGGGGGGGGGGGCAGATCCTTAGCTTGAAATGTTCTCGCCGTGACCCGGAGCAGACCGAGCTGAAATTAATTCCTGGGTCGTTGAAGGTGATTTATTACTTCAATATTCTGGAGGTGGCTTCAATGTTGTCAGGCTATACATTAAAGGAGGAGGTGAAGCGTGTGGCGGCGTCTTGGCACATTTTGCTCCTTGTGCAAAAAGTTGTGGATAGGCAGGGGGGCTCGGCGGGGGGGGGAGGGGGGCACCTCTCCCATCCTGCCCCCCATCGTTGCCACGCGCACGCTGAAGTCTCACTCAGCCAGCGTGGGAGTGGGTGGGTTGGTTACAGAGCGTGATGCCGCCCCCTGCTGCTCTGGATAAGGGCTCACACGCGCAGCCAACATCCTTCGCCCAGAGATCGTATGCACGTATGTTGAACTTCTTTCGCACCGTACGTAGCCAACCACCCTAATCGGAGGTACGGAGGAAGGACAGCAAGCTAAACACAAAAAGCAGTTTAAAAAAAAAAATCAAATCTGGATGACTTAAAAGTGGCTTCCTAATATGGGAAGGAAGAGCGTTCCAGACGGCCGCAGACGCGCAACTGAAAGCGCGCCATGTGGTGACCATCTTTGTTCGATGGCCAGCCAAAATCCACTACGAGGATGACCAGGATATCACCTGGTCTGGTCACATCTCGGAAGCCAAGCAGGTTTCGAGCCTGAATATTGATTGGATGGGTAAAACAGGTGCCATAGGCTGCGTGGTGGGCAGCAGAGTGCACTGCGTGAAAAACCCATTGTTGTACTGTATTATGCTGCAACGTGTATGCGCCTCGCCTTCATTAACCCGCACAGACCAGCGTGGTGAAGTATGGTACAGTCATACTGTGTGTGGAGGCCCTCATCCAGCAGTGGATTGACAACAGGGCTTTACATTTGTATGCCACAATAGGATGATGAACTTTGGCAATGTCCCGTGCATGTAAATATATTAATTGACCCCGATCGTCATTCATTATCATCATCATGATCAGCCGTGATAAATCCTCTGCTGGATGATGGCCTCCTCAAGCAATCGCCACCTGTCTCGATATTGCGATGTAGCATTCCATCCTGCGCATGAACTGATTTCATCGCTCGACTTAGTTTTGGGTGATGTCATTAACTCTGCGTAAGTTCTCAAATCCACGTGCTCCATCTTGCTGCACCAATGTAACCTCAAGCACGCGTCTCCCCATGCTTACGTTGAGCACTTCTCAGTTTTCGTTCCAAATTTGTCGTCAACCTAATAACTGTCGATAACAGGAGTATTTAATACTCTATGCATTTGCCCGAGGTCGGGTTCGACAGGGAAGAGTCGCCCTGCCTATAGGATGAGTTGCCCTCTGCGTTCAATGGGTGCTGGGGCTTTCTATATCACCCTGGGGAAAGTCTTGCCCCAGGCCGTTTGGGACGCTCCGTCAGTGGAGGTTTTTACGGCTCGTCTGAAAGCACGTTTATTTTCTCTTGCGTATCCGTCCGTGCAGAGTTGTTTTCCCTCTTAGTTTTAATGTTAAGGGATTTTTGTCTTTTTTGTTTTATTGGGATTGTATTGCAAAGCGCTGTGAGGCCTTGTGGGAATGATGCTGTATATAAAACGAAGTCGTCTTACTTACGCTCGTTACTCTGGACGTGACAAAGGCGGTGAGTTAATCCATTCGTCACGTGTGCCGTTCATGGTACTGCCAACAGAGTCCTGTGATGACTTCAAGGGCTTAATATCTCACTCCATATTTTGGAACGCTGCTAGAATGCCATGGAGTAGGTCCCATGGGCGTAAGGCACCACCACTAGAGTAAAAGGGACGACTTTTCAACATAACTATGCATTATTGTACCCTGCGCTCCTATAATCCCGTGAACATAGTGTATATACACATATCTCACAACATGTGGCGAGATGGATGTGTCGTGCAGATAAATCCCGGAACAGCGTTCCGGACTGTTCCGGCTGAAACAAAACACTGATATGATTTCATTGCCTGCGGTCTCGCCCCACGTGTGACCGCGAGACGCAGGTCAAGATCTGGTTCCAGAACAAACGCTCCAAGTATAAGAAGCTCCTCAAGCAGTCGGGAGGCTGCGGCGGAGAGACACCCGTTCCGTGGCTGAGTTCACACCCAGGAACGATCGATTACCCAGGCCCCGGCGCCTGGGACTCGCCTTTCATGGCCCCACAGACCCCGGACAAAGAGGGGTCTCCCTCGGGCCCCTACCTCTCGGCCGTGTATCCTCCACCCTGGAACAACAGCCGACCCGCGTCACACGCCCACCATCACAACCACCACCTCGTGTGAGAGATGACCTTCCTATTGGGGGTGTTGGGGGGGGAGGCAGAGACCTCACCACCACCAAGGAGGCAACGCCCTCGGGATGATGATGATGAGGAGCCGAATTAAAGGGACGTGGGAGTAACCGGTATATCTCCGTGCGAAGTCCGACGTTTCGGAGCAGCGATGTCGCAACACTGAGGTGGCTCTCGTGCGAACGAAGGAAACAAGTGCTCGAGACGGAGACACGTGGAGAGAGAGAAAGAGAGACACGGAAAAATGAAGATATACATTTAGAGACAATGAGGACAGACACGCCTTTTAAACTGAACTTTTTATTTTGCCAGTTAAGGCCATCTCAGCTATATGGCTCTTTTTCAGAACGAGACCTGGCTCAACGAAGTGGCTTATCGTGTGGAAATGTATAGCAGCCGAATACTCTTAAACTCGTGTTTCTAAATGTGGAGGGAAAAACAGGAGGACGCAGTGAAAAATACATTGGACCACGAGGAGAGAGAGAGAGAGAGACATGCAAACTAAATATTCAGTCAGGGTTGGGATCGAACCCACGACGTCCTGCATACCAGGAGAGGGAGTTAACACCTCGCCACCGAAACAGTGAAAAGTGCATACCTCGCTTGAGAGCAGCACGAAACGCTGAGTTTATATTTAATAAAAAAAACATCGACATACATTTTTTGCCACGTTGCTTCATGTCCGCGGTGGTCGAGCTCTCGAGCGAGCTTCCTCCTTTGGTTGTCATTCGACCACCAGCCCCATCCACCGGCCACCACCATCATCCTTTATAGCCAACACCGTGCCTTGCTCAGTCTCACTTTGCCCCCCTTTAACCCGTCGTGTACGTCCCAGAAATTACTGTTTTGTTCCCCGATCCACGTGCTCCACTATTTGTCCCTCAAATGTTAATTCCATACCGTCTGTCGCGACTTCATTGGGAACTTTTCAGCCGTCGTTAAATTCTCAGCGGTGTCTATCATGTCTGTAATTTACGTCATATCTGGCATCAACATAATATCAATACTCAATGTTGTCTTGGTGGTTGTCCTGTGGATAAAATCGCCCGTGATAGGAATGTGGAATCCCCTTCCCCAAGTGGCTCAGGGCTGTAAACATGCTCGATGGTGCTGAAGAGATTTACCATCGTTAGTTTCGTTCGTTTTACCTGTCACGTTTAAACATATCTGCCTTGTCAATGTGCCTTAGTCTGACTCCGTGGCCACTTGAATACACCACGAGGCAGTGCTTCATATCCTGTACTGCAGCATAAACGAGTATGTTCAGGATTTTTGTTTATATATATACGTGTGAAAACCAATACGGACGATTGTTTTCACTACGGCTCCGGAGCTGTATGTGACGATGCAATGCAACACTTAGTGCGTGGTGATGGTGGTGTCTATTTTAACGCAGGGAATGTGGCGTGTGCCTTGTCGTGCTGGAGCAATTGAAGACATTGATTGTGGCTTCGCAAGCACTCCGTAGTTAAGATGCCTCGTATACGATGTACATCGTCTGTAACCCACAATTGTAAGGCAAACTGCATCGCTATCGGTCGTGACCGTGTACGTGCAGATCGTGCGAATGAACAGCCCTTCATCAATCCACTGCTGGATGAAGCCTTCACCGCGCCGTGCGGATCGTTTTGACCATACTTCTCCACGCTCGTCAATGCGATTGCAATGCATGTACGTTGAACTCGTTTTGTTGAACTCGTGTCGCACCGTACGGCTGCCAACCGCTGTTCATCGGAGGTGCGTCGGGGTGGAAGACACCAGGAGCGCAGAACGTGGGTTGATGCGCGTACGCCACGGCATGTTGCAGCACTGCCCCCTGCCGCACACCACGTAGATGCGAGGCGCGTCTGGGGGGGGGGGGAGTCACGGTGTCGAATCGTCCACGCCGCGATTCACATAAAGGGTCAGCGCCAAATCGCCGCGCCCGTTGGCGGATCTCACAAATGTTGCGAAACTCCCTTCTCGTCGATGGTGCGTCGTATACCCCGGGCTCGCCAAGAGAATGGCAGCGCAGCAAAACTTGGACCCGATGCATGTTTGTACGTTGAACTTCTTTCGCACCGTACGTAGCCAACCGCGCTAAATCGGAGCGTGCGGGGTTAGGGCAACGCGCTGGGCACAAAAAAGCAGTGCGAAAGAAACGAATTTCCGTCTATATGGGATAGAGTGTTTCCCCCTCGCACGCGTGGGGTTTATCCGGACGCTTCAGATTCCTCCCTCACGTAAACGCCCATTAATTGGCCGATAACACCTTGAACTATATCGATAGAACTGCAGAGTTTGGGGCAGTTATTGGCGCTTGCTCGCCGCGTTGCTGCTGCCTTTCCTGCTTGACTTTGGCTCCTTGTGTCCTCTCTCTTGTGGAGCGAGTGGATAATACTGTGCGCGGCAGCGCGTTACAAGTTAACGTTAATATTATCTTCGGCGAGGGACCCTGTCCATTTGAATCGAAGGCCGGCGAGGTTAGCAGGCATGCTTCTGAATTCGCGAATGTCTGGTTGCGTGTATCTCCTTGATCTATTTTCTGGTTGCACGGCGCGTTGCCTCTTCAGTAACTTGAATGTCGCACCGCCCATTAGCACGGTTGGCTACGTACGGCGCGAAAGAAGTTCAACGCGAATGCTGCAACACACGTCGGTGCCTTGCAGAAGCACGTGGCGCGAAGCGTCGGACAATGGCACGCGGCTCAATGCAGGGGTCGACAACCGGCGCCTCCAGTGGCCGCATGCGGCTATTTGGCTGTCGCCTGGGGGGCAGTCGTTTTAAAACAAAGCGTGAGTCTTAAACGTAAAGATAATAGCTTAAATATGGCAGGGAATGGGGTCACTGTGGAATGTGTTTGGTGACAATAAAATGTACAACAGTCAAACTGCGTTGTTAGAAAGTAACTAAGGGGGTGTGGGGGGGGCAATCTACAAATACGCAGTTTATTCCATCACCTCTGTTGTTTATTTAAGTCGGAGTGTGTGTTGTCATTTGCTGTATACCCGCTGCGGTGTTTGTGTACGTGTTGTACAAGTAGCTCCCACGTGTGATGCGTCTCTCACACTATTTTGGTCAAAGACGCGAAAAAAATACTTCTTCATCTTCATCATCATCATCTTCCTCATCATCTTTATCATCCTCATCATCCTCAACTTCTTCGTCATCTTCATCATCGAAAGGTTGCCGACCCCTGGCCTCACGACAGCAAAGTCGATGTCGCGTTGTCTCCGCATTTGCCTGAAGCGCTCCGCGGCCCCGGCAGTGCCGTGTCCGCCTGTCGACGCTCCACGCGACGCCGCGGCCTGGCGAGTGATCGGTTGTCGCGCGCCACTCCGGGGTCCACAATAAACTCTCGTGGAACTGGTGGCCGCGTGGCCTGCGATGATTCTCCGTGTCGCGCACACGACGACGACCACGACGGATTACTCTTGATTTCACCAGGTAAGGCTCACTCGAGCTGTGTAGTTCTTTTTTGGAAGTGACCCGGCTGTCACAAATGACAGCTCGACGAAGTGGCCCATCACCGTGTAACAACTCCGACGACAACTTAATAAGAAGAGCCACGTTGATTTAAAGACTTCCACAATAAGGGACCCTACTAAAGACTTCCACAAACAGGTCCCTGTGGGGTGGGCTGGTAGGAACGAAGAAATGAATGGGGGGGTAGGGAGTGTATTTTAATGTAAAAGCTTAAAATTTAAATGTTTCTATTTAAAAACATGAGGGAATGTAACATTGTTAAACATTAACTCCCTTTCACACATGCGGGGGTACGATACGAAGGGAGAGTTAGAGGCCTAGTTGTAGGCTTTAGGCCTAGCTGTAGGCTTTAGGCCGCTGCGAGTTATTTTTTTATTTAAAAGTTTTAATTAAAAGCTATCTCGGAATTATAAGGGAATGTTTCACTTGTTTAGCCAGTAAAAGCGTCGCTGAGTCTAAAGGTTTTTGTAGGGTCATGCCAAGTGTTTGCAGTAGGGGGCGATGTTGGTACACGGACGGACGGACGGACGGACAATATAATCTATTGTAGGCTGGTCCACTTCGTTCCTACCAGTACCAGGTCCCTGTGGGGTGGGCTGGTAGGAACAAACAAATGAATGGCTATAATAAAATGAAATGGCAAAAAATGGGCGCCAATAAGTGGACGGAAACGTAGACGTAGTGGAACATAGGAAACAATAAAGTAGTAGTAACCGTTGTGGAAAAAATACTAGTATTGCAAAGTATGTACCTACGTGAGTGCAGCTTGGAGCAGACATAGTGAGTAGTAACAATCTGCACAATATGCAGATTGTTACTACCCCTGCCGCGGTAGCCCCGCCCAGCCCCGCGTAGCCCCGCCCAATACACCCCTAGCGGGGGAGAAATTGCCAGGCCTGGCTATAGGCTGGAGACCCGCCGACGACGGGGAGGTAGGGAGTGTATTTTAATGTAAAAGCTTAAAATTTAAATGTTTCTATTTAAAAACATGAGGGAATGTAACAGTGTTAAACATTAACTCCCTTTCACACACGCGGGGGTACGATACGAATGGAGAGTGTGAGGCCTAGTTCTAGGCTTGAGGCCTAGTTCTAGGCTTTAGGCCTAGCTGTAGGCTTTAGGCCGCTGCGAGTGAATTTTTAATTTAAAAGCTTTAATTATTTATGTAAAAGCTTTCAATTTAAATTTTTCTATTTCAAAACATCAGGAAATGTAACATTGTTAAACATTAACTCCCTTTCACACACGCGGGGGTACGATACGAAGGGAGAGTGTGAGGCCTAGTTCTAGGCTTGAGGCCTAGTTCTAGGCTTGAGGCCTAGTTCTAGGCTTTAGGCCTAGCTGTAGGCTTTAGGCCGCTGTGAGTAAATTTTTAATTTAAATGCTTTAATTATTTATGTAAAAGCTTTAAATGTATTAAAAACATAAGGGAATGTAACATTGTTAAACATTAACTCCCTTGCACACACACGGGGGTACGATACGAAGGGAGAGTTTGAGGCGTTGTTCGAGGCTTTAGGCCTAGCTGTAGGCTTTAGGCCGCTGCAAGTAAATTTTTAATTTAAAAGTTTTAATTAAAATCTATCTGTGGGAATTATAAGGGAATCTTATACACTTGTTTCGACAGGAAAGCCGAAAGCGTCACTGAGTGTAAAGGTTTTTGTAGGGTCATGCCAAGTGTTTGCAGTAGGGGGCGATGTTGATACACGGACGGACGGACGGACGATATAATCTATTGTTGGCTGGTCCACTTCGTTCCTACCAGTATAAGGGACCCTACTAAAGACTTCCACAATAAGGGACCCTAGGCTTCGTTCTTGTCTTCCTGCTTGTATCTTCCTCCGAACCTCCCCACTCCTCTTACTCTCCCCTTATAGATCCCTCAGCTCCCTTTCTCGAACCTTCTTGTCCTTGTTTTACCTCTTGCCAATCCCTGTCCATTCCATTTAACTGATCCTTTCTAATTCGCCGTTTTCTCGTTCAATCCCTATTATCCAATCCCTTTTAAAGTCTGCCTCCCCACCAATCACCGTGGAGCCCTCTTTCTTCAGATCGGAGATTTTGTTTACTTTTAAGTAGCCGTTCGGCTGGATATGGCTTGGGGTATTTTTTCCGTCATCACAATCGTGTGGGAATGTATAGCAAACCAAACACTCTAAACGCACCTTGAATATAAACGTGGAGGGGAAAATCCCAGAGTACCCGGAGACAAATCCACGCGGCCACGGGAAGAACACGCAAACTCCAAATATACAGGCGTCAGAGTCGGGATAGAACCCACGACCTCCTGTATACCAGGCGAGGGGGTTAACATCTGGCCGCCATACGCTGACAATCACCGCGCGGCTATCCACTGATAGGAATTGAACACGCGGCGACATTGGGAGTGCGAGGCATTGTCATTCACCTGTGGACATTTATTACCATTAACAAACCGTGACCATGTGTTGTGTATTTACAAAGTGACAGTGATTTACTGCTCGCATGAGCATGAAGACATTGGTGCTCATCTCCTGTTTGCAGTTCTGAACGAGTGGTGGGCATTCCTCATTCATTTGCTGGGGGCGAGTCTCTTCCTAGCAGCGATCTTCACTAAATTCATTGTGAGAGCCGTCAAGCATTGGAAACCGTTGAGTTTGACAGCATGATGTGGGGTATCATGTGACCTTTTTTACTCGCGCGGATGATTGCGAAAGATGCCTTTCGCAAGGAATCGCGTCTGCATTAACAACACGAACTCGTGGTGAACATACAAACGAACATGCTCTGATAACACTGGTGTACAGCCAAAATGCTTCCGAAATAGATGTAGTAAAACTTTACTCATTCTGGGTCACTGAGAATAAAAATGATGCTTAAAATTGTTGATTGGCTCTAGTTTTTATGATATGCTATCGGGTCAGTATATACGACCCTTGACTTGGGAATGGCGGAATATAAGTGAGTTATACTGGTAGGAACCTCCTGGTTACACCAGCCCACAGGGGATTATTGTGTCCGTCCGTCCATCGTGCAGGGAGGGGCTGAGTGGGGAGGGAGGGGCTGGGTGGGGAAGGGAAGGTGGTGAGGGGCTGGGTGGGGCTGGATGGGGAGGGGCTGGTCACCCCGTGGTGCCCTTATAAAACTCAACGTTTAACCTACTCACGCCGGCTTGTGCCCGCCCTCACAGTCGGGCATATTTGCGGAATACACCACGCCGCCGTTGACCCTGGCCATTGACCGAGCAACCCAACGTTCCTACCAGCTCCCTCCGCAGGAACGTGTTTTAATTTCTTCCTACGTGAATTTACCGAAAGAACCAAAGAGTAATTCCTGCAGTCACGATAGCTTCCAATCTAGATATTAATTAACGTTTTAAATTAACCTTACGTCAAGACAAACATTCAGTTTTATGGAATTGAATGGAGGGGGGGAGGGTCACAAGGCATCTGGACCACCCTGTAGATTGAGTTTATTTGATTTGTAACGCGGATGGTGGTCCCGTTCAGCAGTTTCCTGCGAGGCTCTTTAACAATGGGGATCTGTGGTGCGTAGGCACAGCAGAAGGGACGACAAAGTACAGTAGCATGGAGTTTGTCTTACAGGTGTGGGTTAAAGACGATGTACATTGTATAGGTCAAGGGTCCCCAACCCCCGGGTCGCGGACCGGTATCGGTCCGTGGCCTGTTACGAACCGGGCTGCACAGCAGGTGAGCGGTGGGCGAGCGAGCGAAGCTTCGTCATCTGTGTTGACAGATGACGATGCTTCATCATCTGTCAATACAGATTTCAAAGTCGCAACGATGAAAATACTCACGGTCGAGTGAACTGATGTTGAAGATATTTTAAGCGATTTCCATTTGTCAAAAAAATGAAAGCAAAAAAAAAACACCTACACAACGCGCGAGAAAAATGCAATCAAAAGAATTACAATTCTTTGATAAATATCGGAGCTAATTCGTTACACATCACCGTGAAATATTACCATCGTGTCGTAACACTGCGTGATTCACAGGGAGCGGGAGAGAAAAAAAAACCTCCCAAAGCTTTGCCCGGTATTCTATTTTTCTCCGCGCCAAAACCATTGCGAGCTGTAAATTGTCGACACAAACAGCCGCGTGCGTGTGTCGAGCGCGAGCGAGCACAGGGGCGAGCCGCCACCGCCGTCTCTGGCTCTCCTCTCGGCTGGCGTCACCTCGGGCGCCGATTACTCGCGCGCGCGCGCTGCCCGACTCGCGCGGATGATTGCTCTGCGGGCGCCAAGGGCGACGAGACACCGACCACCTCTCTTCTCTCTCTCCTCTCTCTCTTTTATTTTTATATTTTATTACGATGAGAGGAAATAAGAAGATGCTCGGTGTGTTCGGCACTTTGCTTCGTTCATCATTTCGTATTTTGTTAATGCTTTGCTTTATGT
>CM025627.2:3167414-3186725 GCA_014621495.2 Entosphenus tridentatus
ACGTGGTGGTGCATGAGCACGTGGTGGTGAATGAGCACGTGGTGGTGCATGAGCACCTGGTAGTGCATGAGCACGTGCATGATGTAGTCGTAGATTTCTCCCACGAACCGCTCCGGCTTCCAGGGCACGAGCACGAACTGGATGCCGAGCAGCGGCACGAGGATGAGGGTGGCGCGCACCGCCTTCATGTACATGCTCGTCTCGGCGCGGTGCGTCACCTTCAGCTTGGTCACCAGCACGCGCACGATGTTCAGCAGGAAGAATAGGTTCACCTGCGTCATGTGACGTGTGGGGGTGGGGGGGGAGAGATCTGTGTAAGCGGCCACAGAGTTGGATCAGTCCTTCATTTCCGGCAAGTCTTTCTCCTGGTTTTGTTCCCACCTCTTAAATCGCGTTTCCTGTGCTGTCGTGTCCCCACGTTCTTCCATCCCCCGGTCCCCTGCTCGTCTCAATATTTCTCCTGCCATCATCTCTATGCCGGTGACATTGGTTCTACGTCCCCATTGACTTTATGAACCAAACCAACATCTCTGTCCACTCTCGCATCCTGCCCTAACACGGTCTCAATCTCTTACATCGTTCTACCTTCCACCAGCTAAATGTTCCCAAAGCTGAAGCATTCCTCATTCGAAAAAAAGTCCACTCTCGATACGCACTCCAGGTTGAGCGTGCACATCCCAAACTCTGACAACAGGCTGGAGAAGAGCGTGCGAAGCCCTGAAGTTGGCATTGATCCCCTAGCCGTGATTCTCTTCCCGCATATCTCCATCCAGCAGGACCTCATGCCTACAACTCCGTAATAACCCGAATATCTGTTAATGCCATTACCCAGCTATCGCTGCAGACATAACTCGGCTATCGCAACTCTCTGTGGCTTCCACAGATCCATCACTTCTGCCCCTGACGAATTTAGAATGCAAGCCTCCCCTAGCCTGTGATGTAATGACACGAGATCACTGGCTCCAATTCAGTCGAGAATTAGCGTCTTCCTTGGAGTCGTTTCTGCCGACTTCTCCCCTCTCATCTTGCTCTACTCACCTCCATGCTCTCTCCCCTCCAGTAACCAAGGCCTTCACTGAAGGCCCTCTGTTAACCTCTACTCAATGGGAGGTCGCTCCCTCTCAGCTGCTGTCCCTGTGGTCTGGAACTCTCGCCTCATGGCCATCTGTGCTTCCCTCCGTTCTTCAAGGCTGCGTTCAAGAATTCTCCGTTCTTCCTATGATCGTCTCCTATCCACGAAGATCTGTGGTGATTCTCCATGATGTACGCACGGTGTCTCAGAGCTGCGTTTAGATGCCGTATGAACATTAAATGGAAATTGCATTGCAAAGTGGGGATGGTGGTGGAGCCGATCGAGAGAGGCCAGTGTTGGTGGGAGAAAATAATCCAAATTCAGTTAATTCCTCCCCTCTGAATTGTCGAATTCCTTACGCTGCATGATGACTCCGAGCCCCCGCGAGCATGAGTCACAGGCGCGCGAATTTACTGAGTTCACATGTTTTGATTGTTTTCAACAACATGAGCCACTATCCTTGAGCAGCCTTCATCCATTTCACTTTTTTTTTCTAAAGCAGAGTAAGAGACATTGATTTCGGGATCGACAGATAATTGGAATTGTGTCCTTGTGTAAAGATGTTACAATGGACAAATATTGAACTGGGTGTCGACACACTAAGATGACTCTTATTATTCTCATTTTGAGGCACGGGGATAGCAGCGCACAGAACGTGTGTCTCTTCATAAGACGCCTGAAGACAGAGGCCACGTTGCTGATGCTGTGGAAAACGCCTCCACCCGACGATGAGGAATGGCGCCTGTGGGCGTGGAGGTAGGGTCACCAGCTCCACGATACAAAACAAGCCAGGACGAATCATGGGAAGAATAAGAAGAATATCTCACAAAACCAGAATAGGTGAGGCCCTGTGTGCATTATTATCATTGTGTAATTATTACACAACTGGCAAAAAAAACAAAAAAATTCTGTCCCGGGGAAACGTGACACATTTCACAGGACAGCTCCCTGGGGAAAACAAGAAGAGGACAATCCTGGGAAAAACCAGGATGGTTGGCAACCCACGCGCAGCACGTGGTGGCCTACAGCTTCATGTGGTGGCCTACAGCTTCACGGCACGGTTGTCCTCACCAGCAGTGCGGCCACGACGGGCCCGTGGATGATGTAGAGGAGGTGAGTGGCAGAGCTGATCCAGCAGCTGCAACGAGGATGTAAAAGCACATTTTTCTTAGCACGTTTTTTTGTTTTGTTGCAGGAAAAAATTTGGTGACGCGATTCCGCGGGGCGACGTATTCCGGTGCGGTTTGGGGCGTGAGAGGCCGTTTTTTGAACGGAGCGAACATCTGGCCGTGGGAGTTTAACACTGCACAGTTGTGGCGTGGTCCCTGCGTGCGCGGTGATCGTTTTGGACAAATGTGGGCGCCCGCGTAATGCGGCACGCACTTGTCGTCGTAGTAGATGGTGCGTGCGACGGCGTGCATCAGAGCGGGGACGATGGGGAAACCTGCGGGAGGACAAAGACAACGACAAAGATTTCCGTGTAGCCCACGCAGGCTGCAGGGGCAAGTGCTAATAGCGAGCACTGATTAAAAGGGCGTGTGATCAAACGTGGCAATCCCCGCTTGTGGCACTTGTGACATCACGGACAAGAGTTTTGTTTTCTGAAAAATGGAATTTAATTATGATTTGATCAACGATCTTGGGTTTTAATAATTTGGCATCCGTGATGACAAGATCGGGCCATTTTATACGTATTTCTCTTGTCGACGAGTAAACCGATGACTTTAGGAAGATATAAAAACAGATGATGCATCCTACGCAGGCACTGCCTGCCATTACCCAAGACAATTGAGAGATTACTGTATGACATTTTGAAATTAAAAGGTGAAGCTCTTTTCTTCCTGGGTTTGATATAACAGTGGACGATGGTGTCACACGAAAATCACTGTTGAGGACAGCAACGAGACTCCACCTCGAGAGCCACAGTAGCTAGGAGATGTTAACTACCTCGCCTGGTATACAGGAGGTCGTAGGTTTGATATTCTTCGTTTTTTTCGGTAAAGTCACAAATTAAAATTAATAAAAGTAAAATAAAAAAATGATATATTCTTTATTTTACTTAAAATTAATAAAATATTTTTTTTAACTTTTATTAATTTTAATTTTTTACCTACGTGACTTTACCGAAAAAAACCTAAGAATATGAATCCTTGCAGTCACGAAAGCTTCAAATCTAAAATCATAGGTTTGATCTCGACCCTGACGTCTGTATATTGGGAGTTCGCACGTTCTCCCCGTGGTTGCGTGGATTATTCTCCGCGTCCTCCGGTTTTTCCCTCCACATTTAGAATCTTGCGTTTAGAGGATTTGGCT
Source organism: Entosphenus tridentatus (assembly GCA_014621495.2). Taxonomy (NCBI): domain Eukaryota; kingdom Metazoa; phylum Chordata; class Hyperoartia; order Petromyzontiformes; family Petromyzontidae; genus Entosphenus; species Entosphenus tridentatus. The sequence goes on from CM025627.2 coordinate 3,170,800, forward strand.
GCTGTAAATTTCCACGTCATAAGCGGCTTTATCGAGCCAGGTCGCTTCTGAAAAAGAGCTGTATAGCTCAGTGGGCCTTACCTTGTGAAATAAAAAATAGTTCAATCGTTTAGTTTATAGCCTATTGGCTCATACCCAGGAAGCTCTTTGCTTCTTTGTTTCCTGGGTATGAAATTCAGCTGGAATCCCGTTAAATACTCCTGAGAAAGGATAGGAGTAGGCCACCTTGACAATCTCTCCCTATTCTTGGTTCTTTCAGTAAAGTCACGTAGAAGGGAAACAATAAAATAATAAAAATATAAAACAATTAAATTCTCACGACGTTTCCACTGCACACAAGCAATCATCATCAGGTGTGAAATCCACAGCAAGAAAATGTTCTCGATGAAGCCGCTTGTTTCCCTTCTACGTGACTTTACCGAAAGAACCAAGCATATGATTCCCTGCAGTCACGAAAGCTTTAAATCAAAATCTCTCCCTAGTCATGGAGCCCTATAGTACGTGGTGCAGTGGCGTAGTGACTACATTGTCAACTCGGCGGGTGTGGCAATCGGTCAGGTGTGGACCCATTATTTGACTTGCGTCGCCCAGGCCGCACCTAGGCTATTCTATATCGCGGCTCCTCTTGCCATCATCACGCTCACGGTCTCACACATTTCACGCTGTAGGGGCGCTCCGTCTTCACAAAATGCAGCCACTACAGCTCCCGTGGTGGCTGTTCAAGGCGGCCCCAGCTCGCGGCTTTGGCCACCAGGGGCGGCCAATGCACCCCCGTGGCCCCCCACGCGAGTCACGCCACTGGCGTGGTGCCGAGGCGATGGAGGCGAATCGACGCGAGCTGACTCACCCCAGCCGAGCAGGTAGTACCAGAACAGGTGCTGCTTCTCGGCAAAGACGGCCACCACGATGAGCGTGTGCAGGTAAATGCCCTCGCACAGCATCCAGAAGTAGTTGCAGCCCATCATGTACTGGTGGAAGAACTGCAGAACTTTGCACCAGACCTGAAGGGCAGTGGGAGGGTGGCGACAGGGGATGAAGAGGATCGTGGAGGGTGTGGGGAGGGGCGTGAGAGGAGCTACCAAGGAGTTTGGCGCAGTGCGCGCACGCAAGCTCGTTTATATGAAACACATTTCCTATCAAAATAAACTCTCTTTGACCTCTCGTTGAATGCAACAAGTAATTACTGCGAAGTTGTTCCGTGCTCCTAAGTAAACCCGGCAGGACTTTGTATCAATACGAAGGAGCCAACCAGGGCAGGACTCTGAGAAGTGCCCCACAGCGAAAAGTGCGGGGTCGCGAGAGGGATTTCTGTCCGCGGGCCGCGACGCGCGAACAATCGTGTGGCATCTACCGGTTTGCTGGCCACCAGCTCCTGATTGTTGGCCACTGCCGTGAGCTGAATGATGGTGATGATGGAGTTGAGGATGTAGGACATGAAGAGGTTCTTGTGAAGCGTGATCCTCTGGCAGCTGAGACTTCTGTGGGCAGAAAACAGGAAGTGCGAGACAAGCCCCCACATAGCATCAGAGGGGCTGGGCGGCTGAATCCACCCGCCTTTGAAGGATCGGTCCCTCTTCTTACATGCTAATATTACAAATAAATATATCCGTGCAATAATTACCACCTGCGATGGATGTATTTATGTTCACACCGATTGCGCGCGACCTACCGCAGGAATGCTTGCGCTTTTACAGCGTCGTGTGTGACGGTGGACAACATGTCTGCAGAGAGTCGGAGGCAACTTGGACCCAATGCACGGATGGAACCAACGACAAAGCGTTTCCGTGAGCGCACAGGGGCCGAGAGCCCAGCGCGACGAGACGCAAGCGGATCGCGCGTCGTTGACTCATTCCGTTCGACGTGCGTTTGAAGTTTTATTGACATCGACTGCTTCCTGCCACACATTGGAACGAGCTCGTACCACAGGGGTTGTGCGAGAGGGCGCGCCGGGTACCCAAGCTGCCCCCCCCCCCACCCCCCGCACCCCCCGCACGCAGAATGTGCGAAGGAATCTCGTTTCAGGAAACATGCCGCACACCCGAACGCTCAAGTGGAAGTCTCGCCGGTATTCTTATTCACCGTTTACAGCCACGTGGGGCGCGTTTGTGCGGCGCTTGGCGCACTGGCGCTACGAATCCAGCCACCGAATTTCAATTCTTGGCCATGGCTAACATCCGGTTATTAGACCTTAGTTATACATGCTGGTCAGTAAGGAGCATAGGCGTGGGCAGCATGGAAGTGCAATACAACAATGGCTGTTGCTGCATTGCCCACTCCTGTCTGCCACGTGAGCACCTCTATTGGTTTAGCCATGTTTGTTTGTTGTAGTACAGAGTTAGACTGATGGCCTTAATCTAAGTTGTCTTGTGGTTGTTGTTGGTTGTTTGACTTGCATCCCACTGGGATTTTTGCACACAGCGTTGGTGTACGGTGTTTTTTTTCTGCAATGTTTTGCTGTCTTTTCTTGGATTTCTGTTTGCACTCAGTCACATATTCACTTTAAGATGTTTTTTGTTCATGTTTTAGTTTTTTGTTTGTTGCGGTTGCACCCGATTCAAGAGCCGAATGGCTCACAGGGCTATACCTAATAAATGAACTTGAACTTGAACCTTGGCCAAATAATAACCAGTTTTGCGCGGATCGTCATCCATCCAAGCACTATCCAGGCCCAACCACTGCTTAGCTTCTGAGATCTGACGAGACCAGGAGCACTGGTTGATTTGGTCACAGGGCTAGGGAATTGAGTGCGCAAGCGATTTAAATAAGGAAACTCTGAACGCGAAACCAACCAAAAACTGCACTCGCACCTGATAGCCTCACAGTCATGACGTCACCCTTCACTCTACTTTAAGACGGAAACGGAAGGAAAAAGTTATTCAAAATGCTGGCTAATTGCCTGATGAAGCTAGGTGGTAATCAGCAGCGAGACGCCGCAGATTACTCGAATTGTAAATGTTGTGGGTTTATCATGGGACTTTCCTGCCAGTGCCAAAGTTTGATCATTTCATAATGGGCTGCTCCTTTTCTGGCAATAAAACAGTAGGTGTTAAGATGCTCAAGCAGCGAATCAAGTTTGCATTAACCACGCGTACTTGTGGTTGAACATGCAAACACACGTAATGTAAGGCATTGTCTTTGACACTGATTCGCCTGCACCACAGACAGCCTTCATGGCCGAGTCTCGCCAGTGGCAGACGAGATAACTCCCCGACACACCGGTGTACCGAAGTCGTAAACCAACTTGCACGTTTTGTTCACGTGACAAACCCTTGCCGATTGGCGATGGCGGGTGTTACGGCACATTCATATTCGAGAGATCGAATCCAACAAATACTTTATGGGGGGTAAAAAAAAACACATTCTTTTGTGCGCAGCGCACGCTCACGCAGCAATGATGTAATATACCAGAAGCGCACAAAAAAATGCATTGTGTTTAAAGGCGCCGGCGGTAGTGACCATACATGGGATTATTGCGCGGGCGAGTCGGGTCCGTGCAGCACAAACAATCAATGAATCAGTTTAATTGAAAGTCCCGTTCTTTTGTGGGGGGTTCTCTAATCGTGAGTGCTTAGCACGCCACAACGCTACAGGTCCGACGGAACGGGTTCGGATTTTGTGAACATTTGTACAACACGAGTTGCACAGTTCGCCGGACAGAAACACTGAAGCGCTTGTTTTTGCCTCTCAAAGAGCTTTATAGCTCATCGGATTCCTCCACTATCAATAAAGATTTTGATGACTTGGGGTGGGAGGGGCGGGGGGACGCTCCCCTCTTGTGCTTTGCAAGTCGGCGAATGTACTCGAGACTCGAGACCCGCATGCTGTGTGTGAGCTTGTTTCTGTGCTCAACTCTGCTAAGGAACAAAAAAAACCAAAGATCCCCCGAATAGCCTTAACAGGCTGGAGGGGCAAGTGCTCTTAGCGAGCAGCGCCTACGAAGGCCAGGACGGCATAGCCTTTGTCTCCCGAGTGGTCGATGTTTACACACCGCACGAGGTACACATTTGAGTCTGAGTCGACCTAGGGGAGGCCCAGGCCCGGTTCAGATAATCGTCGCTGGTGATGGCCGTGAGCGGGAATCGTAAAACCCGGGTCGCCGGGTTCGTAACGCTAACCGCTGCGCCACCGCCCCCCGCTCGTATATTGACGGCCACACCACGACGCACATTTGTGTATTGTCGGGGGGGCCGTGAGTGGCCCCACGCGAGGCCTTGCAATGAGGAACATTGACCTAAGGGCACTTGGGTCTTCTTGAACAGCGTTTGGGGCGGAGGGGGGTCAACTCCCTCCAGCCCGCAGCAACCACTAACCCGTCCCGCCGTGGCTCTTAAGCGTTGCGGCGAGCACGGGAGACTCACTTGAAGTAGAAGAATATGATGAGGGAGACGAGGAGCACGAGGATGGAGATTCCGTGGCCGGTCACCGCCAGGTAGAACAGGTTCACCGCCATCTGCCGCACACACCAAGCGAGCGATGCTCACTCAACATTCTGCCGGCACGGTCGACAAGTAGCCTGCGTGCCGGGATAGGTGGAGGAAGGTGCCGAGGATTTAAACCCACCGCGCGCCGCAAGCGATCTGAGAATCGGTGGCGTAAGCTATCGAGTGTGCAGGCGGCGCAACTGCACCGGGGAGGGAAGGCCCAATCTGGCTTAGGAGGGGGCCTTGACCGCCAGGCTACAGAGCTTGATAGAAGCGCGAAAAGTAAAGGTTTGTGCGCTGCTAATGAGCACCTTCCAGGTAACTTTTATTGAATCGCTCGGTGAAACAAGAAGAAATATGCTGATTTCCGCTCTGATGATCTGTAGACTTGGTGAATTTTTTTCCATTTCATCGATGTGTAAAATTATCTTATCCCCCCTTGAAAAACAAATCTAAAATCTGACGCCTGCATAAATAATCGCCATATTGCTCCAAACAGGTTGATGCTGATAACAATATATGCACTGTGCATCTTTGAGCGAAAATCTTAATGAAAAAAAAGACCCACCACTATGAAAGTGATCTTCTTGATGAGTCTATCGATGCGTGTGTTACATCACAACTATCGCACACGTGGTAGTTGGATTATCTGAAACTTGTTGTTTTCATTACTTGCACCAAGGGAAAGAAGAATACAGAAGGAGAGGCCGACCCAAGATGATTTGAATGCCGAACGAATATACTAAATTTAAGCTCGCACTAATTACACAAAGTGCTTGCCACGAATGAACCACAACACCATGCTGGTCTCGTCAAGGAGCATAACCCATCACGCGAACTCCTCGCAGCAGCGAATTTTGGCTAGCCATTGACCAAAGGCGGTCACCGCATCGCGCGCTTTCAAATTCGCTTCTGTGGCCGTCTGGAACGTTCTTTCCTTCCGATATCAGGAAGCCACCGGAGCTGTGCACTTGTAAATCTAGATTGAAAAAGACCAATTTCTTTGCAACTGTGTGTTTTATGTTTAGTTTATTGTCTTTCCCCCGCACCTTTGATTAACGCGATTGGCTATGTGCAGTTGTGAAAGAATTCAACATATTGTACATGCAAAAGCGATAACAGGGACTGATGAGTCGGCACAGCATGTGACCAGGACTGCGAATGAAACGGAAACACGGAGAGAGTTGACGGCCGAAGCATCAGTGGCCCAACGACCGCCACAGTAAAGGGAGAGATGATGATGATGATGACGACGAGCAAGGCTTATGCTGACCACGTGAAGGTACTGCTGCTACTGTCACACTTGTTGGAGTGCAACGGCCCAATTTCACCACTGGATATGCAGGTAAATGTAGTGGATGGAGGACGGCCTCCTGATACATGTTTTCGTGCCCTTTACTGGGAGTCGAACCTTGGTAGCCTGCACCTTGTGGGGGTTCGGTGCGGTGGACCCTGCTACCAGAGTGACCCCTTGCGCGAGTGCGTGACGCAGCCGTAATTGGTGCAGCGCGACTTTGGAATTCATCCCACGCCCCTCTCCCTCGCAGCCGAGCTGTGTGCACCTTCACCAGCTGCTTCCCTGAGGCTTTGCCTCGAGAATCGATACCCAAAAAAGGAGCGAGGTTTGGGTTGCAAATCGTTCTCCTGACCGTGCTCTGCAGGTTTCGGTTATCCGAACGGGGTTTCGGTAGCGCGCGTTCTCCACGGCGCGCCACCGCGTCATCCCACAGTCATCGCACACGCGCCGCCTGCATTTAATATTCTGCGGCAGTGACACGGGCAGCAGCGCGGGAAATACGGCGTAAATCAAAGTAAATGATAACTTACCGTCAAGGCTCGTGCGTTGATAATGAGCCCTTGCTAAGCATCTTCCAGTTAACGTGTATGTATTTGCTCGGTGAAACAAGAACGAATATGCTCATTTCCCCCCGATGATCGGTACACTTGGTGAATTTTTGCATTTCATGGATGTGTAAAAGATTTGATCTCCCGTGAAAAACAAACTAATAACGTATACCTGCATAAATCCTCGTCATATTGCTCCAACACGTTGACACTGTGATAATATATATATACACAGTACACATGTGAGTGAAAAGTCTCAATGAAAAGAAACCCACCACTATGAAAGAGATCTTGCTGACAAGTCTACCAGTGCGTGTGCTACATCGCAAATTTGTGACGCGCGAGACGAGTGGCGGCAAAGGCGGCCGTCGCCTCCGCGATTGTTGTGTTTTCCAGGATGAACGTTTTCCCTTGGCTGCGCTGGCAAACCTCGGATCGCGTTACACGGCAGCCGGAGCCATTTATAACCGGCCACGAGGAGACTCGGAGCACAATTAATCTGCTAATTATCTGCGAGGGTGATGTGCACGCGGTTCAGTGCCCGTGGCACATCCCTTGTTGCGCACGACACAAGCTCGGAATGCATTTGGACACAACAAAAATCTCCATTTCCAATTTTTGTTGCTTGTTGTTTTTCTGTTGCTTCATTTTGGTAGCATGACAGCTATTGTTTTACCCCAGAAAAAAAAGGTCACGGGGCTGGGTCGAGCAGACAGAGTTAAATTAATCTCATATTCTTGGTTCTTTCGGTAAAGTCACGTAGATAGAAAATAAAAATAAAATGAAAATTAAAAGAAATTTAAATAAAAAAATAAAAGCAAAAATATAAATGAAAATTATTTTTAATAAATTAAAATACATTTTCATTTATTTTTAATTTTCTATCTATGTAACTTTACCGAAAGAACCAAGAATATGAATTCCTGCAGTCACGAAAGTTTTAAGTCAAAATTTAATGGCTTCTCCTTCGGGTGAAGCGGTTAACCTACTGCGTGGCCCGTGCCGCTAATGAAGCCGGGGGTCTGTGCGATGAGACCCCCCCCCCCAGGCGACACAAACTGCCCGTGCCTAACCCTGACCCACCGGCCCCGTGTGGAGCTTCCCGCTGTGGCCCCCGTAAGGAATGGCGCCGCCTCGGCGTCGTCACCCTTCGGGCCATCATCGCGAGCCTTCGCTTTGTCTGGCAGGTGGCGCAAATTCGACAGCGCAGTTTAACGCCACCGTCTCAAGGCCGCCGAATTCTCTTTTTTCTAAATAGGCTGGTGATGAAAATTACAATGAAAAGCCAACACAAAAGTAAGAACAATCACTTGTACGCATTGATTATTTCATCTTTTTCAATGTCTGGCCAAAGCACGTAGTCACATTTGCAAATTGGTATTTGTAGCGCCGGCTTGTGTCTCTAAATCCAGCAAAAGCCTTTGATAGATTTCGCCACTTTTCAAGTCTCTAATAGAAATACAACTTCACACTAAACCTTTGTTGACACTGGACCATCTTTACGGGAGTTACGGTGCACTGCCCTCTCACTCCCCCCCCGTTACTAAAGGATGGACAGCGTGAATAGTGAACATATGAGAGCCAGTGTGCCCCAATGCTTGAGGACTCATGGGCAGAGTGAGTGACGATCGAGTGACATTTCCAAATCGGAGGAAAATTCTGGCATCAACCAAAATGACCCCGGAGAGAACTGCACTCGGAAACCCTCAATAATCTCTATTTGGACGTTGATGGACATATTACCAGAATTGTTAAACCAACAAAGAGATGCTCGATAATCCCTCTCCTCCGATGCAGCACGTGTGCTAAACCATCAAATGTGACATGCTCTTTGGTTCTTTCGGTCAAGTCACGTAGGTATAAATTAAATTACTTAAAATCACGACGTTTCGATTGCAACACAAGCAATCGTCATCAGGTGGGAAAAACACAGCAAGAACATTTTCTTGCTTTTATTTTTTTGCTGTGGTTTTCCCACCTGATGATGATGATTGCTTGTGTTGCAATCGAACCGTCGTGATTTCATTTATTTTATTTTATACCGACGTGACTTTACCAAAGAGTATGGATCCCTGCAGTCACGAAAACTTCACATCTAGATTTTAGTGTGCCATGCTTTTAGAAATGTTTCCCCATATGTTTGCGTGAACGATTGAAATCACACTTGTGCAAGGGGCGCCTTTCTCAGGTTATCTAGGACCTCCTACCTAAAAATGAATCCTTGACATGTGTTGGGAGTTCAGCCCCATCGAACAAATCAGCGGCACCTTCGTACATTTAGAGCTCCCAAATACACAATTTTTTTAAAGCATGAATTCCACCTCTTGCAAGACCGCTCCATTGGCAGTCGTGAGAGAATTACGAGCTTGGGCGAACTCGGCTTGCGCGCGATAAGCCGTGCTGTTACCTTCAGCTTGTCAGCGGTGAATGCATTGCACAGCGTGTAGTTGGACCAAGTCCTGTTGCTGTCGGGGTGACGGAACCATTGTCCGTCCGTGTTGCAAATCTTTGTGACTTTCTCTGCAAAGAAGAAGAAGAAGAAAAAAATCAAGCGCGGTGTGTTAATCAGGGCCCCCTGGATCTGTATGCGTGCGATCGCGCCCTTTGGGACGTGCCGAGCGTTCTGCGGCGCGACCTTTACGCGCGTGGGCAGAAGGCTCGAAAGCCGGTCTATATTGTGTTGATTCTTCATGAAAACACGTCTGCGCATGTGGCTCGCATTCATTATATTCGCCAGGCCAGGGCGATGATAAACGTCTGTGAATTAAACGTTTCGGTTATCGGCAATGGGGGTCTACAGAGCAGTGGTGCAGGCGCTATCAACCCGAGTGTGATTCCTGGCCACGGCTGGCATCAGTGGCACATCCTCCGTCCCCCACCCCTCACTTCACAAGCCCTCACTGACCGGTTTGTTGAAGTATGATCACATAATTCCCATGACCGACACGGCATGAGGAGTCAATCGTCCAGCAGTGGTTTGAACAAGGGCTGTGAATTATTTAAACTAGAATAAAGGAGTGATGTTTTTTTTATCTTCTGTACCCAGCACACTCTAACACTCTCACATCAGCAAGGACCCGTGTGTGTGTGTGTGTGATGAAGTAGGCCATCTGTGTCTTATTTAATGGAAGAACGGCACTCAACACAGAGTGCATTACTGTGCAGAAATGTGGTGAAATATGACTATCTAAATATTCAAAATACCCACTCGGAGGACGTTTTCAGCATTCGAAAGAAGCAGGAGGTCGTGTATCGAGAACGCTGCCACAGGCGCAAGGGATGCAATTCCCTGCCTTATTAACGATCATTAAAATAGTTTAGCTGTGGTCCCGTGGGTCGTGTCAATGCTAAATTGCTACGATAATTCCAGTGAGCAGAGCACTTCCCACGTTGATGATTGGCACTCTCTCTCACGTACACACCTTTAGCCCCTGTGCCACTCCAACCGTGCGTGGACAATCTGATTTGTGGTGATGGGGGAGGGGGGCATCGTAACTATGGGGATGACCAAGAGCAGGCCCAATGTTGACAGAGACGCGACTTCTCTCCATTAAATGTCAACCTGTGGTACATTATAATAATGCCAATTATTTCACCAAGAAAGCGATGTTTGAACATTTCCATTCACGAGTGGTTTCATGGGGGAGGCAATCTGAGTAAGCAGGGGGGGGGGGGGGATCCTCATGCGTGCAAGGTGGAAAGTGCTCAACACCGCCATCTCGTGGCCACCTCGCAGCCCCACACACACAACACCTGGCAAGCCCCGATGGCAGAGGTCGCAAACGGGTTTTGATTCCTTACCCGTACCCGTACCCGGCCGCACCAGGGTCGCAAACGGGTACTTGTACCCGTACCCGGCCGTACCCTACCCGTACCCGGCCGGGTTGTTGTTTTATCTCGTCATTAACAGATTTGATTGTTTTTTGGCATTAGCCAAGATAATGGGCCCCGTGGTGTGGATGTAGGGGACTCCACATGAAAGGTTTTCAGAGACAGACTTTACAGCTGTGAACATCGGTGACTAAACTATGCTGATGAGTCCTGGTAAGGATGAAGCCAATCCACTGTTGTCTATCATTGCATTGCTGCTGTCAGTGGGTCACATTTGATGGTGATCTAAGACGAGAAGACTACAATGCACTTTTTTAGGAAATTCTGATGGCCTTTGCATATGCCCAGAAGCAGTGTGCTTAATACGCATTTTTCTGCGTGTTGTTTGAAACTATTGAAGGTGTCATAGGTAAGTGTTCATACATGTTTTGAATTGAGTAAAGTTGTACGAACGTGAGAATAGAGACGATGGGAGGGAATTCCAAAGTTAAAGCATTGTGGGGAAATAACCATGAAGAGAAGCGTTGTGGCCAGCAGTGTGGTGGTTGAACACAGAGTGGATGGGATCAGACAGCCAGTCTGTTGGACCGCGTCCTCAACACGATTGGAGAAATCAATGAGATTGGGTCGTAATCTCGGGCAAATAGGCGGCTGTTTTGGGTGAGACTTCTCACGGAATAGGCTGCGCCGTTAAAACGTCGACCCCTGAACTCTCATATCCCTGCTCCCATTCGCAGCCATATCGCCAACCGCATTTAAGAGGACCGTGTTTACTCATCCCCTATCATAACTCAACTCTGCAATATTTTCCCACCCTCGTTGTAACGTTCAGTTTATGGAGTTGGGCAATAATTATATTAATAAAACATGTCCCGCGCTGCGTAAAAAATTACAGCTTCCCTTTTTACAGGGCTGTGCGAAACCACCAGCTGCTGGGACTTGGCACGGGTGAGCACGGCCGGTGCTAGAGGGCATCTGGAGTATGCCATGGGTGGGTCCTGGGTGGGCCCTACACCACCCCTGTGGCACCACCCAAGTACAAAATCCTTAGCGGTGAATGACTGTTGTAGTGCCCCCCCCCCCACACACAGCGGTTTTACTGCCCCCCTCAACCCCAATCTGACAGGAGGCTGGCTGGGAGCACTGGGCTTGTGATGATTCATGCATTTTTAATCGATTTTCGGGCTCAATATTGTCTAGAATTTGTAAAATGTAAAGTGTTTTAAACCAAGTCGCTCATGCAAAACAGGTAATGTATCGTGTGTCACAATACGCCTGTATTCATTTCCTGGTTAAATAATGGACGCTACTAATGCTGCTATGTTACATGTAATGTGCAGCCAATTTTTCAATACATTTCTGTGAAAGCCTCCCCGCGCAATGTCAGTAATGGTGGTTGTTTGACCTTACTTTCCCATGCTGTTCAATGTGGGATGGTGAATGGACCAGTTCAAATGTCAGTCGCCACTGATGTTAGCTGTGATTCTCGCGCTAACATTGAATTCATGCTAATTCTACGTCTGGACTAATGGAGTAAACAGAACTACACGAATGAGACAGATTAAATGAGAATATGAGAATATCAATGAGATGGTATATTGGACAAAAAGTATCCATTAGTGATGTGACTTGTGACCCTGAATCATTATAATTCATTGAATCGCTGAGAATACGTTGAACCAATAGGGTCCGGGTTGGAGCAGTGTTGCCAACTTAGCAATATTTTCTCTTGATCTTGTGACAAATCTAGCGAATTTCTGGGTCGAGGAAATTATGCAGATTTGAGAGTGATCCCACGTGTACACTGAGGATCCTTGATCAGTTGGCCATTGTTAGTTTACTATGTTTAACACTCAACAAATTGCCTCGTGACATTCATGACGGCTCTGGAAGGTCTGTCGAGTGACATCTAACCACTTTGCGAGATTCGTTTGGAGACTTTCACGCTTCGATGAGTTGGCACCAGTGGGATAGCGTGTGTGTGCGTGCACTAATGGACCTTGCAGATCGAAGTCGGGGAAGTAGTCGGGGCAGTGCTGCACGGCCACATCCCCTGCCATGGTGTCTCCCCAGCAGAGCCAGCCGTCCCACGTGCGGTTGCAGTGTTTCCCTGTGGGCAGACGCAAGGACACTCCACTCCTACCGCATAGAGTGACTCCCCCAACGCAACGCAATTGCCAGTTGGCATGGTGTTGCGTTTTTGCGTGGCTTCCAAGAAAACCGGAGCTGCCGCGGGGGAAATGATTAGCTGCTCACTGGACTTGAAATCCAGATGTTACCGGTTTGATTCCATCTTCCGGCGCAACAGTTGATACAATACAGCAAGTTTCTCCAACCCAGCCGTATGAATGGGCTCGCCACAGTTAAGTCGATAGGCAGGTTGGGTGCGGTGGGAGTAAAGTGTGGCTATGCCCACCTCTTACAACACGTCCGGTCAGCGTGGAAGCATAGACCAAATATCCTTGAGAGTTCGCTCCAGTGGAGGCCCTTCCATCAGTAGTGAAAATAGCAAGCAATTGCAGGGCTGCGCGCTTTACATTTTATTTTTCCAAAGGAAACTGGATGCCCAGAGCGTGGCCAATGGACGCACAGTCAAGGCACGCGTTGAGTGCTCCCTTTTTGTTTTTGGCTCGTGTTGTTTTTCATTCAATGTCCTCAATTAAGAGGACACTACCATAGCCTGCAGCAGAGGAGGTTTAGCGAGATTGGCATGAGCCCTGGTGACAAGACATGAAACGGGGCCTCCCCGCCCGATATCAACCCCGTTCTTTGTAGCCCAGAGCCAGGGCCCCCTAAAACCCGCGGTCACCGGTGCAGTTGGACTGCCTGCACACACGATAGCTACGCCGCTTGTCCACGGCCCGCATTCGGGTATGACAACGCGTGTCACGGGGTTGGACCAAGCCACTTTAGCCCATTTCGCTGTGGGAGGCCCTGTGCACACGGGAGAGTGGCCCGCGCTTTGTAGAGACACAGTAACAAAAATAAACGAGAGTCGTCTTTCGCTTAAGAATTCCTATGGCATCTGCGTAAAAAGCACGCACATCTGTTGCTGTGGTGCTCTGAAATGCGACAAATGCATCTTGGACCATGAAAGGAAAAGGATTGGGAATTTGCCACAATGAGCATTATGTAACAATAGCCCCTTTTTGCAGTTTTGATGTCTTACAAGCACAACTTGAATACAGTGCGGTCTATGCCAAACATAATTTGATTCGCATTCTTAGAATAATGAGCAGAGGGATCCCCATTGCTCTCCAACGGAAAATAAGAGACAAATGTCATTGCCACACTCTGCTCACAATCCTCCTGTACTCGGAGCACTCAAAGTAATCTGCCTTTTTAATGTAATAAAATGCCAATATACTATATTGCGAGTGTTTTTTTTTTATTCTTTAGGATTTAAGAATATTCTGGTTAAATAATGCCATTAATAGGAGCACAAATTGGAAAAGGTTACAGAGATTGAACCGTGGTCAGTTTTCTGTATTTGTTACTCCCACCTCTTCTGTGTCACTATTGTATGTCTTCCCAAATTCTTATTTTCACCATTTCAATTCAATTAAATGTTCATTTGTTACATGGAAAATCCCGTTTAGCCAGTTACCCGGCTAGTTTTAGCCCACAGCCACGAACAATAGAGGCACAGATTATGTTCAATAGTGTGATTTTTTGTTGTTGCTATTTATATTTATTGCAACGCAACACGTCGTCCCTGCCTTGGTCAGTGTGCCTCCAGTATTTTTAGTGTAGACTGTAGACCCTGGAGCAACAAGAACCCTGGCCTGAGGGGCTCGAGCATTGCCTGTTAAAGGCCCCCCAAAGGCGACTCAAACAACTTCCCTCGCATACACGCTCCGAGAAAAAAAACCACAAGCGAGAGCGAAGAGCGCCCGCGCCCAGAAATACGATGGTCGTTGGCGATGGATTCTGGCTGTGCAGCAGGGTTTATTGTCCGATTCCCCTCCCCACATCCTGCTGATCTGATATCCTGACCGTGAAGAAAATTAAGTGGGCTTGGGTCCAGTGTGAGGAAGGGATGATTGACCGGTGGTCAAAACTCATGTCAAAATGGCAGCCATTTGCAGGGAGAATGTCCACTGCAGAGACAGTGGCGAAATCGACTCGCGTAGGGTGCTAAATAGATTGCTACATTGCGGGAATGTAAGAGATGACCGTTTCAGGAGGCCCTGATCGAGCAGCAGCAGAATGATCATGGCTGACGATTGTAATGATGTTCCCTCGAGGTGTGGCGTCACCAACATCGCGATGTGCGTCATCCTGGGTGCCACGCCCACCGAGCCGCTAGCCCCATCTACACAGCGAGTGACCTCGTCCTGACATTGACCCCATCCAATGCTCAGGTAGCCCCGCCAACTAATTGGGTAGCCCCTAACCTTTGCCCGCACCACTAGTCGAGCACCAGGCCAGAGCGGTTTTTTTTCGAAGCAGACAAAATCAGTTTTTTTCTCTGTCGAAAATACTTCGGTGGAAACGAGGACTGTCCCGGTCAAACCAGGGCGTTTGGTGGCTTTAAATCCACGGCGGTGCCGTTCTTGATTGCGTGTGAAGGCTCCGTAGTGCCGGACGGGCCCGGGTAATAATGTGGCTAAACAGTTGAGGCATTTCTACTGAAAGTGCCAAAGTGCCAAAGAGCCTTTGGCCATATAAGCCGTGGCCTGGGCACCACGGAGTTCTGCAGCAGGCCAGCTCGCATCGCTCCTCAGCGCTGATTTAAGCTGCGTTTACGCGAGCGCTTCATAAAGACGGCGCTGTTTGTTTAGAAGGTTATGTATGCGTCATAGCTGGTGGTTAATCTGGCAGTGAACCCGATTTTCGGTGACAGAGTGTAGCGAGAAGTCAGGTTGGAACTTTATCCTTGTTAAAGGTACCTGACACCGCTTACAAACTAAATGCCGCCCGTGTGTTGTGTTTGGACGTGCGTTGGCCGTGCCTCTCCCCATCTCCAATTGCCACTATCACGGGTTTCCTTTCTTCCTATAAGGTTCGAAACAAACCAAGACCGATCATGGAGAGATTAATATGCCCGAAGGGGGGAGAACTTCATGTCTTGAGTGGTGCATTATTGCAGAGATGGAATTATTGGAGTTAGGCACTAGCACTACATTATTGTAGCCTGCATTCTCATAACTCAGTTAAAACGTTTTTAATGACAAATACGGTGAGATGGATGTGCGTGCTAAAATTATTCCTGGAACAACGTTCTGTAATGTTCCAGTTGATTTAAGCACTGGGTGTATTTTTCCCCAACTCACAATCATTGAGACTTTGAATGCCCCGGGATGACTTGCAGATTTCCCAGCACACCATCAATCTCAACAAAACAACAATCCTTAGAAAATCAGGACAGGTGGAAGGTGTTTACTAGGGCCAGCTGTGTTAGCCGGTAGCTAGCTATGTTTGATGGGGATAGCTGTGTTTCTAGATGTAGCTATGCATACTTGCGGGTCGCTGGCTGTGTGTCTGTGGTGTGGCTGTGTTACTTGGGTAGCCGTGGTGTTTTGTGGTGTGGCTGGTTCAAGTTTCAAGTTCATTTTGATTAACCAAGTGAGAACTCAAGTAATCAAGATAGTCCCATTTTCAAGAGGGACCTGGGGCCTTACTTTGCCGGTCGGGGGCGATGATTGCGAAGTATAATACAAATGTAGTAATTTGCAGTGTAATTTTCGAATGTGCCATATTTAGACCCAGACACCTGGACATAATGAAAATACTCTGTCTGAATGACGTGAGGGGATCTTTCTTCTTGGTTCTTTCGGTAAAGTCACGTAGAAGGGAAGTAATAAAATAATAAAAATAAAACATAAT
>CM025627.2:3196725-3209114 GCA_014621495.2 Entosphenus tridentatus
TTATTATTTCCCTTCTACGTGACTTTACCGAAAGAACCAAGAATATGAATCCCTGCAGTCACGAAAGCTTTTAATCGAAATAGGTCCGAGACATGTCGCTTAGTTTCTCCGATGTAACTACTGCCGCAGACACAGCTTAGTTTGTAGACGCCAGGGTATTGCAGATGGAATCAGTTCACGATTTTTATGTAGTGTGTTAAATCGAGCCTGGGTCTTGTGTTTACTCAAGATTTTGGAAATATTTTTGGTGACCCCTGCTGTGTATGGGAAAGTGATGGTTTTTATCCTCAGATGGTTCTTTCCCAACGGTTGGGGTGATAGCTTTACGGAATGTGTGGTCCGAATATCCATTCATCTTGAGAGCTTGGTGCACGTGTTTCAGTTCACTGGCTAGGTGATGATGGTTGTGGATACATCGAGCTCTATGGTGCAGAGTTTTTACGAGGGAATTCTTTTGGTATGGATGGTGGTGGGAGTCAGGTTTTAGGTAGGCATCCGTATGAGTTGCTTTCCTGTAGACAGGGTCTATTGAGCCATCTGGTCTCTTTACGATTAGAATATCCAATAAGTAACATAAACAAAATTAAACACGCTTTTATGAAATGTTCTAGTAATGGGAAAACTCCACGACTCCAGGAAGTGGCCCCGAAGCTTGCCATAACGTAAGGGACCGTGGCCAATTACAGCCAATGTCAGTTGACCGTGGACAATTAGACCCAAGCCGAAACATAGCATATAAAAAATAATGTTTAAAAATATGTCTTATTATTTTTTTATGATAGAATATAGTATTGTCATCAGTATGACATAAGTATACCAAGTTTGCAGTCGATACCACATTGGGAAGTGGGTTAAAATTGAGTTACAAGATTTAAGGATACAACAGACAGAGTGAATTAAAAGAAAGCGTGTAAAAATGATAGCTTGCCATCCTTTTCCCCCTCCATGGTGAATTTGATGCCTGGGTGTATGGAATTAATGTGGTTTAGGAATTGGTTCAGGACGGATGTAGAGTGGATGCCTGGATGGCATCTGTCTCAAAATTTTCCATGAAAACATTGGCTTCAACCGGAGCTAAGGGAGAGCCCATTGGGGTGCCTTCAACTTGTTTGTAGAATGTTCCATTCCAGGTGAAGTATGTATTAGTAAGGCTAACCAGGGCCGATTAATCAGCATTCAATCCTTGTTGGACTAAATCTTCAAGGATTACAATGGTGTCGGGCACAGGAACTTTGGTGAACAAAGAAACTACATCGAAACTAACGAGCAAATCATCTGGAGAGAGTGAGATGGCCTTAATTAAGGATACCAAGTGAGCTCAGTTAAATACAGAGGAGGCGGTCTTACCAGTGAATGGTTGCAAGGTCTCAGACAGAAACCGGCCCAGTTTGTAGGTTGGTGAGTCAATGGTGGAGACGATGGGACGAAGGGGTGTACCTTCTTTATGGATTTTTGGTAAGCCATACAATCTGGGAGGTCTTGCAGCAGAGAGTTTTAAGGAAAACCATTTGGTTTGTTCAATGAATGAAGGCGAATCAGTGATGATGCTGTTGGTTTTTGTAACGAGGCTTTTGGTGGGATCTCTTTAAATTTTTGTGTAGCTGCCATCATTAAGTAGGTCCTGAATTTTGTTATTGTATGTGGTCTTGTCCATGATGACTGTGGCATTGCCCTTGTCGGCTGAGAGGATGACGATGTCATCCCTCTTTTTTAATTGAGATAGCTCAAAACGTGCATCCTTACTGATGTTGCTGATTGGTGTCTTGCCTCTAGTACATCATGCCTATTGCATGCGCTATCCGCTGCTGGCCTAGGCTCCATCTCTATAGGATGCTCTATCCACTGCTGACCTAGACTCTTGTGCCCCGCCCACTCCGTTCTGACACTTGGGCTACTACCACTTTTTAACCTTTATAAACAGTTGCATTTAGAGGCTTACATCCCCCCCCCTTTTCTCTCCGCCTGATGACGACCGCTTGTGTTGCGATCGAAACGTCGTGAGTTTTTGTTCATTATTTTTTAATTAATTTGAACCTATCTACGTGACTTTACCGAAAGATCCAAAGAATCAGTAATTATCATTACATACAAATATATAATCACGTTATTATTCACGTCGACCACTTAAATATTGCAGCTGAAACAATAGTATTTTCAGCTTAATGTGCTAATCGAAGGTGCGGGGTAAGGACAACAAACTAAACACAAAAATGATTTGAAGCTTTCGTGACTGCAGGAATCCATACTCTTTGGTTCTTTCGGTAGATCTACCTACGTGACTTTACCGAAAGAACCAAAGAGTATATAAACACGAAAAGTAGTTCTAAAGAAATGATTTTTCAATCTAGATTATTTAAAAGTGCATATCTCCAGCAGCTTCCTAATATCGGAAGGAAGAGCGTTCCAGACGGCCGCAGAAGCGCATCTGAAAGTGCGATGCAGTGACCATCTTTGTACGATGGCTAGCCAAAAGATTCGTCACAAGATTGTGTATGACCTGTGCTGTACTTTAGTACTTGATTCGTACTGCAATATCTACTTTTAAATACATATTTAAACTTCACGAAGAGAGGCTTCTCTTGAAACAAGTGTGATGCAATTACTTATTCGAGAAGCAATGATGACTAAATTAAATCCCACATTTCCCACCATCGTTTCTACAATTTGTCGTGGTAACAAGCTCATTGGAATGAAGCTGCTTGTAATCACCAGCGAAACGTCGAACTCAAATTGTAACTGTCGTGGGCTTACTCTCCAACACACCGGTGTGTTGAACTAGTAACGAATTGGCCACGTTCTGTGAGAAAATAACGAACCTTACTAATCGGCTGTGTCGGGTGGTCGTGGGTTAACGACACATTTATATATTCACGCGATCTATCCCATAAAAACCTTGTTTTTTTTCATCTTCTTGGTTTTTTCGGTAAAGTCACGTAGAAGGGAAGTAATAAAATAATAAAAATAATAAAACATAATAAAATAATATTTTATTATGTTTTATTATTTTTATTATTTTAATAATAATAATAATAAAAATTCCTGCAGTCACGAAAGCTTTAAATCGAAATAAAAACCTTATTATGAAGCTCGGCAAATCGAGTGGTAATTGTCCAGTGCTCAGAACGCGGGGGTCATTAAAGGGAGGCATTACAAATCGGCAACCTCTGTCAATCAGGCGAAGCTTGTGTCACCCAGGCGGGCGCCGTGGTGTTAACGGTCATCACACCGCACTATCCGCCGGTTCTAGGCGCTGTCTCAGCACCAGATGGTCGCAACCGGGTACCCGATACCCGTACCCTACCCGATACCCGGCTACCCGTATCCCGGCCGGGTACGGGTACCCGTTTGCGACCCTGGTGCGGCCGGGTACGGGTACGGGTAGACCGTGAGTCACTGGTGAATCACCGTTTGTCACTCATTTCTCAACGTCTTGTCTCTTCTCACAATTCAAGTTCCTAGAATGAACCCACCCACGCCTGCAACATGGCTTCATCCCAGAGGTCGCAATCAGGTACCCGATACCCGTACCCGGCTGGGTACGGGTAGGGTACGGGTACGGCTGGGTACGGGTACCCGTTTGCGACCCTGGTGCAGCCGGGTAGGGGTAAGGAATCAAAACCCGTTTGCGACCTCTGCTCAGCACAGCAGTTGAAACAATGGGGCGAGTTTCTTCCCCCAGCCTCCGTCAATACAGCGGTATGAATGTGTTACACTACAGTTAGATATTCGGCAGGTCCCGTATGAACTTTGTTGGTGAGGTTCGCGTGGGAACTGCCGCTTCTTCTAAGACGTCTGGCCAGCGTGGAAGAGTAGGCCAAACATGCCTTCTCGAGAGGGGCCGGCAACCAAAATAACAATAATTTTATTTTTTCGAATTCGGTAACAACAACAAAAAACTCAACATTTCAAGAGCCGCAATGCGTATGAATGCGAAATGGTCCTCAAAAGATAACATTCGGAAGCATTTCGTTAAAGAGCCGCATGCGGCGTCGGAGCCGCAGGTCGCTGACCCCTGCTCTCGATGTGGATCTCTCGAGCGAGCTGCCGTAGCTGCTGCTATCCTTACGGCAGCAAATCTCCACGAGCAGGCAATTGCAGGGCTGCGCCTTTATCCTCACAATCTCGCACGCACGGCGCTTGCCACCCTCTCGCTCTCCGAGGCAAGGGCAGGTGCCAGACGCTGGAATCTCAGTGAGCCCATTTTCCTGCCTTCGGTACGGGGCGCCGAGCGAGATATTTCGAAGCCGCTGCGCGCTGTCGTTCCCCGCATGGCACTGGCCCAGAGGGCCCAAACGCGGCGCTGGGAGCCCCCGGGGGTTTGGTGAACGCGGCACCAACCTGGAAGCCGCCGAGCAGGAGGATGATTATCCACGGCGCGCTCGCCATAGCGTCGTGCCAGATGTTGCTCCTGCAGCTTCAATTAAAATGCTCCGGCTTCACGAGACGAAGTCTGCGGGAAAGAAACGAATAATAGTGATGATGATAATGCGTCAAAATGCCGAGATCACAGCGGCTGCCTCCTTGATTTAAGAGATGAGAGCAGCGATGAAGCCTCAGAAGTTCGCCATGTGAGCCTCGTGCGGAAATCGTTTTTTTTTTACGATCAAATAACGGGGGGTTCGTTTGGTGCGTGGATTGAAACCTTTAGAATTTTGGAAGCGAAAAACTACAACGGCGATGATGCAAGTTCCTTCCGGCCACAGCAGGCGTTTAATACGAGTGCTTCGCTGAAATAAACGAAAGAGACCCAACACATTCTGCCTGCTGGCCAGAACTCGTGAGGGCACACACACATGTGCCGGTGTCCGCGATGTTAAGTGGGGGAAAACAAGCCTTGTTATGCAATCTCGTGGCGTCTGTTTTTAACCCGACGTTAATGGACGCAGCGGGTTTCGTGCCTGGCACGCTCGGGGCTTTGAGTGCTCGCCGTGGCGTCTGTAGTGAACGACGCCGTTTTTTCTGCCACGTGGGAATTTCTGAAGCTGCGGGCAACCCCCTTGCCACCGCCTTTTCACTTATGCACCGAGCGAACGGATGTGGTGGGTGAGTGGCAGGGTCTAGAAAGTGAGATTATTGCCGCCTTGAAGGTTTGGGGGGCAGCGGGCGAGAGTCGGGGGTGGTGGTGTGGGGGGGTCATTGAAGGGATGGACGTCTCGAGTGTTCCGTAAACTCTCTGCTGCTCTGTTTGCCGAGTGTGTTTTGTTTACGACGACGACCACGCAAGGCCGCAGCAAAAACAAAGGACTCGCGAAACAGATCGCTCCAAAAGTAAATAATACATACTCGCCTATGGCTTTGAAACCGAATTACAGGAGCCGAGAATTTTAATTGGATAACTGCATTGTATGTGTGGGGGTGAGTGGGTGGTAGGGGGTGCAGCATATTGGAAGGTCCCCCCGGTTCGGGGGGGGGGGGGCTTGCATCTTTTAAGGTCCGTGCCGATTTGCTCTAATCTGATATAATTAAACTTCCTCGTTTTTTCGCTTTTTGTCTTAAAACACAGCAGCTTGGGAGATGAAGGGGGGGGGGGTGGGTGCCCCTTAGAAGCGGGGGGCGAAACCCCAACGGGGCCGCAGACTTTTGCATTGGCTCCACTCGACGATGCCAGGATCCCGCCTCCGAGATGAATCTGTATAATTACGGTTGTACTTTACGCCATAGCGGCTAGATTAGATCTAAAACTTGATAAATAATACCCACAAGGAAGCCCACATTTTGAGGATCATTATTTTGAGTGCTTGTTACGGTCCGTGCTCCACGGGGAGAGGCAGCCAACAACAACGGATGAACTTTGGGCTCCTTTCGGAGGCAACGCTTTGTGGTTTCAACTTGCACGCACCGGAGTAGAGATATTAGAACAGCCCGATTTAACTGCATTAATAGACGTACGCAATTGTAATGCTAATGAGAAAATAATAGGAAGTATGTAAATAAATAATGAGGGGGTGGCGGCGGGGGGGGGCGGTCGTTAAATTAAAAACAAACATCATCAAACAGCGCTGGTCACACAGGAATTTTCTATTAAACTAAACTCGTATATCAAACACCAGGTCGGAGCCAGTTAAGACGAGGGAGCTGATTTTTCGAGCTATTCTGGCTGACATTCTGCCCCTGTTCTATATCATGTCTGTTTCGTGCGAACGAGCAATGTTTAAATTGACGTTTGTTCAATTCCTTACGTAACTCACGTCGCCGGTTTTCGAGGCCCACGTGGGTGTCCTGCAAAGTTCTACCCCTCTTCTCCCACTTGTCAAGATGTGTTTTTATTTTCACCATCACTTCTGCGCTGGTGCCGTTCCCATTGACTCCATGAACCCAAAATCACTCTCAAACCCCACGTCCTGTCTTACCACGGTCTCGTCTCGGCTTTGTTCGATGTTTTTCCTCTCGCTAAATTTTTGTCAAAACCGAAGCCCCTCATCGGCAAGAGGTTCACTCTAAGTAGACACCAGTTTGAGAGTACACCTCCCAAACTTCGACAACTGGCAAAGAGCAAGCGAAACAATGTAGTTGTCAGTGGCGCCAAGCTCTTGATCTCTTCCCACATGTCAACTCTGCAGGGCCTCATATTTCCAACTGCGCAACATACCCCGGGTCTGCCATTTCCCGACCCAGATGTGCTACTGAGACCATCGCCCACGCCTTCATTGTATTTTCACACGACTATTGCAACATTCTCCTCCACGAACTACTCCGTGTTCCTCATTTCCAAATGACAGATACTCCTCCGCGGACTTGCCTCTGACTACCTCTGCACGCACTCTACGACCTCTCATCTTACTCTGCTCCCCTACAAACACTTTTCACTCCGGCAACTAAAGTTATTTTTTGTGTGGAAGCTCCGAGTCAACCGTAAACCAGGGTGCAAGGTCGCTCATTCTTCTTTGCTTTCTCCAGAGTGTGGAACTCGCTCCTCCCAGTCATACAGATTATCGACTCGCTGCCCATATCCAGGTCCTGGTTGAATACCTCAAATGAACCCTGGCCTGTCTGCCTCTATAAAATAATGTGCACTGTCTATCGACAACATTTTGAGATGTGGGTGCATTTATATGCTATTGGGGTTCACATTGTATTGTGGGTTGGTGGATTGTAAGTTCATGCATCATCAGTAATTGCAGCAGGAGAATCATCGTTATCATCACCTCCATTTTCCATCCATCGTCATGTATCATTTCCATCACAATGATATGTAATCACGTTCATTCATTACGATCGTCATTAGGATCACTGCCATCGTTGACAATAGTCGTGATCATCATCGTTATCTTAATTTTCTTTTTCAGCTTCAACTTTGTCTTCATCATCATCGACATCAATATTAAGTAATGATAAGCCATATTTTACTAAGCCATACATTTTCTAAGCCACAAATTCCAGCTCACTCTAGAATTCCACAAACGCATGAAAATTCCGCTTGAATCGACTGTAAATGCCTCTTATTTTTCAAAAGAGAACCGATCAAATAAGGAGATCGTAACAGCAAACAGTTTTCAGTGCAACAATTAAAACTCCCATCTAAACATCATAAACGACAAACATCACAAAAGCAAAAACGTATTCTCGAGTGCAACAAATGAACACACAGTTAAACATCATAACAGCACATGTCACAATGCAAGAGGCTCTGTAATCTACAATGCAACAGAAATTGTTTTTTCAATTTCAAGTTGAATCAATCCACGACGATCGCCCTCGAAAGTAATATCCGATGTAAATCTGTTCACCGTGGAGAATACGGATCCCGGTATGCCACGAGTGGCTTCGTCATCACCACCTTCTCCTCGTCGTCTTGCGAGTGCGAATCACCAGGCGCCCTCGAGGGCACGGCTCGGGGGTGGGGGGAGGAGAACGATTTTAAGAAATCTGATGCATCTGTGAGCTTCTCTTCACATTGTATCCCTGCTTTGGAAAGTCGTGGCTTTGTAGCGTGGATATGACTTGTGGCTTTCATTAAATTGAGCCTTGGGCACTTAAAAAAACGAACGTTTGTGACGGATATAAACTTGAAGTGCCTTGTTTATTTTAAAGGTGCAGCCCCGCAATTTCTCACTCAAGTCTCTGCTGGAGGAGAGGCGTCCACTAGACGGAGCTCTAGACAGCCACTCCACAGGGTATTTGGTCTACTCTTACACAGTATTGCTTGAGTATGTTACATCATCTAAATTCATTTGTAAATAAAAAATGTTTTAAATCTACCACTGATAAAGTACATTTTAAATGTTTAGTAGAGGCAAACCAACAGATTGCCTCATGAGCAGCTTTAATCTTTCAGGCCATCAGCATAGCCACCCTTTACTACTGTGACTTAACCTTGGAGTCGAACAAGTGGCGATGCCCCCTGGCAGAATTCAACATTTTTCAAAGGATCTGACAGTAAAGAGTTCTGTGCCTTCATTGAGTCGGCCACGCTGCGGGAACCCTGAATGATTGTCTCAGGCGGGGAAGATCTGTCGGTCGGTTCAGTCGCTTTCTGCGGCTCACCCATCGCTCAGAATCCTCAAAGCGCCCTCTCCGCGAGTGTTCGATGCCCTCCCTTCTCTCACGTCGTTGAAATTTTACTCCGAGGGCATTATGGTAATTGGACCGGTGCTGAATGTCTGCACCGCTAATTGAGGAAGTCAAGGTTAAATATGAATGAGACAATTCGTGAAGCTGCTCATTGTGCTGACGTGCTGTACATTTTATCTTTGGCCAGGCTCCCGCAGGATGTAAACAAGAGCACTTATATAAACCACTTAGCCATTCACTGTGGCCAATAAAATCGTTGTATGCCAATAAAACCCATGTATCTGCTCCCACAACAGGAGGACGCATCTAGTCTCTCTTTTCAACAAATCATGACGACAATAAAACATTGCCCGAATGATTCCTGCAGGGTTTTTGATGGATCCCATTATGCAGAACGGGAGGAGGAGGAGGAGGATGATTCAAGTTGTGGTTTTTAATCTCGCGCAGCATCTCTCGGCACATTGTTTTGTTGGTTGTCATCACGGGGCGCGGGATTGTGCGTGGGATTGAATAGAGTTTTGCGAGGGTCCCCTGTGGGAGAGTTTGTGAGGCCCTCCCGGCTTTATCGCAGCTCGATAACAATCGCAGGGCAATCGCGGGAGGTCGCTTGTCACGGAAAGGAAATTTGAGCACAAATACCAGCACCCCCCCCCCCACACACACCACACGCTCGTTAAATCCACAGGATATTTGTCAGAGTGGGGCTGTGAACTCGGATACCTGAGTTCGATTCCTGGCCACGACTAGCGTCAGTGGTGAATGATGTCCAAACTGGTCCATGGTTCTTTCCCTGCACAAACTCACACTAACCAGTGCGGTGAAGTATGGTCAAACCAACCCCATGCCCTTCATCTCGCAATGGGATGACAGAGGTCTGTAAATAAATATTACAGGCATTTACAAATATTGTTATGATACTAAACTGTGGGTTTATAACTGCGCATCGCAGGCGATGGAGAAGCCAGGGATTTGGTAACCGCTAACTTGACAATCCAGTGGAAAGTCTGAAATATATCCCCAATTCTTCACTTAGGACAACTGAATTATTTCCTCTGTGATGAATGGGTGCTGGGCCGTTTTAGGGCACAAGCGGCAGGGGTACGTGTGAGAATATAAACGTTAATTCGAGGTGGTACAGCATCCTGATTTGGTGAATTGCCACGATTCAAAGGATCGATTCAATTTTTTTAATTTAAATTCTTCTATTTTTATTTAATTAGTTTTTTTTTTCAGAAATGATCTGGTCACAAATGATGGCTCAATTAAGTGGCTTATCACGTGGAAATTTACAGCAGCCCAACAATCGAAACGCGTGTTTCTAAATATGGAGGGAAAAACGCGACCACGGGGAAAACAATCAAACTCCAAATATACAGGGTTGGAATCGAACCCACGACCTCATGTGTACCAGCCGAGGGAGTTAACAACTCGTTATCGTGGCGCCCTTTGACAGTGAATGTAGCAGCTACTGGTGGCTGTGCAGAGATCTTGTGAGCCCATCACATACAACATTAACAAATAACAATACATCGATTCTTGCACACATCATTCAACGAATGTAGCTTATATAAAAATATGTAAATGTATGAATCAATTGATGCATTAATACACCTATAATATGAAGGCTGTGCATATGAGACATCACTTTTTTAAGACGATGCTAACGATAGCATGATAATTCTGGACATAGGCGAATGTATTCGGTTACATGCGTCGCGCATAAACGACGAGGCTTCAGCAAGAAGCTAGCGCTGGGTCTGAACGGTTCATCTGCCCCAATCCGTTTTACCATCGCAGTTCAGGGATAAGTCAAAGTAGATTTTTTGATGTCGCTCTTGGTCGACAATGGATGCGTTTCGCTGATCGCAAATGCAGCCAAGTTGTTGGTGGCTGCACCTGCCTGTGTTTCGAGCGATGCCAATTGTCGCACGTGGGTGTCTCTGGCTCGAGGAATCGCTGGCGCCCGGCCTACATATATATATACCTCTGGTGGGAAATGTCCCCATGCCAAAAGTATAGCACGGCACAGGACGTGACACAGTTACGCGTCTCGAAAAGTTATTTGGGAAGGATAAATAAATGAAGCGTCAGAATAGATTAACATGGTGTACATTATTATGACTTTTTTTTTAAAAGAACGAGCGGTGGGAATGGGCCGATGGAATTCCTGAGTTTCACGCTGGTGACTGTGGCGGCGATGTTGTTCTATAAACTAAACTATTTTTTTTCCTAGTTAAGGCTCACTGAGCTATACTGCTCTTTTTCAGAAGCGACCTGGCCACAAATGATAGCTCAACCTAAGTGTCTCATCATGTGGAAATCTATAGCAGCCAAATACTCTAAACCGAAGGACGCGGAGAAAAATCTACACGACCACGGGGAGAAAATGCAAACTCCAAATATACAAGCGTTAGGGTCGGGGTCGAACCCACGACCTCCTTCATACCTAGCGAGGTAATTAACATCTCGCCACCGTGGCGTAACGATGAGCTTGAGGCATGAGCGGAGGGGAACATTTTTACTTGTGGACTTCTTTTGGGGCAGCAGACGAGCGAGAGGCTTTCCCCAGCCAAGGTCGATCAAACATTCCCGCTGCGTGGAAATGAACAATGAGACTTTCACGTGCAACTTCATCTGCTATCGAGATTGTCAGGTGGAATTATTTTGTTCGCCGAGCTCCCCGATGCTCGTTTTTTTTAAAAGCAAGCGGCAGATCGGGAATGTAAACCAAGACGCCCATGCTCATTACAATGCCGGTATCGTGGCGCTGAGGTGGGCGCGTTGGTTAAACCTGCCTCGTTCCATCGCTGTGTGTTGACGTGACGCTCGCTGCTCGCGTTGTTCGAGCGGCTGTCGCACAGAACAATAGGGCCCCGTGACAAGTCCGCTCAGTGCGGAGTCGTGATGATCACAGAGACTCGAGACGGCGTCCTGCCAACACCCTCTAAAACTCCACAATGTTGACGAAGAGTGTGAGAGGACGAGTACGCGCGCAGTTCATTATTAAGTGCGATGCAGATTCAAACGTAAACGTTTTTTTGTTTGTTATTATTTGACCAAGTAAGGCCCACTGAGCTATGCAGCTCTCTTTCAGATGAGACCTGGCCACGAATGATAGCTCAACGAGGTGGTTTATCGCATGTATTTTGTTTTTAGCAACCAAACCCTCTAAACGCGTGATGTTGATTCTAAATGTAGAGGGGGGGGGAAACCGGAGGACCCAGAGAAAAATCCACGCGACCATGGGGAGTACACGCAAATTCCAAATATACAGGCGTCAGGATCGGGATCGGGATCGAACCACCAACCTGCTGTATACCAGGAGAGGAAGTTAACATTTCACCACGGTGGCGCAGCAGCAGCACCTCTGTATATATACACACATACCACATACACCTTCATGCTATGCACATATTAACATGCCTGCACATACATGCGCCATGCGATGCATATATAGGCATACAGATATAAACACCCAATTGTAAATAAACACTCCAACATGTCACATGCAACACTGCTATAGGCGCACCCTCATGCACACGACCACATGTACGCAATAAGCTTGTGTTCATGTGCACGTGTCACACGCAAAACATACAAACTGTAAACGTGAGCACAGGCGCGCCGGTTTGCCGGTAAGTTTACCAACCCCTCGTAATTCAACAAAGTTCATACTCTTAGGTTTTTTTCGGTAAAGTCACGTAGGTAAAAAAATTAAATTAATAAAAGTAAAATAAAAATAAAATAAAAATAACGACGTTTCGGAGGCAACACAAGCTTCCGTCTTCAGGTGGAACAGTCACAGCACGATATCTGTATCAAGCTGTATCATGCTGTGACTTCCACCTGAAGACGGAAGCTTGTGTTGCCTCCGAAAC
>CM025627.2:3214114-3354716 GCA_014621495.2 Entosphenus tridentatus
GCTCCACAGCTCCACAGCAGCTCCACAGCAGCTCCACAGCTCCACAGCTGCACAGCTCCACAGCTGCACAGCTGCACAGCTCCACAGCTCCACGGCTCCACGGCTCCACAGCTTCACAGCTCCACGGCTCCACAGCTCCACAGCTCCACAGCAGCTCCACAGCTCCACAGCTCCACAGCTGCACAGCTCCACAGCTCCACGGCTCCACAGCTTCACAGCTCCACAGCTGCACGGCTCCACAGCTTCACAGTTCCACAGCTGCACGGCTCCACAGCTGCACAGTTGCACAGCTCCACAGCTCCACGGCTCCACGGCTCCACAGCTCCACAGCTGCACAGCTCCACAGGCAGCGCGCGCTGGCAGACCAAGTCCGCACGGGTCGCCGCGAGTCCTCGTCGAGCATTCGTTCGTTCATTGCCACCCCCCCCCTGTCCTCCCCCCCCCCAACCTTCACAATGAAGCACTGGATAGCCAAATTAAGCCAATTAAGTCGATTCATTGATTTAAAAAAACGTGTAATTGGTTGCTTTTCTTGTGATCGATAACGCAGACACCTTTGAAAACGGCGGCCGTCCTCATATCCTATCTCCCGAAGTGGGGGGGGGGGGGGGCAAACCCCCTCTATAAGCCCGGCCCATCACCTCCCGTCCCGCGGCGCACGTGGGAACAGAGGTGGGAGATCCCCCCGTAACTATTTTTTTAAATGTAATTTGATATGTCGAGTGATGGAACGGATAATTGGTAGGGTAATCACTGACAAATAATCCGATGGCCCCGCCAAGATCGATCTTAATGGAGCACACGTTGGTCTTCAAAGACTCAGGGAGGGCGATGGAACACACAAGTGGTGATTTTCCGAAGTGTGGCTGACCACACCACCCACTCGTGTGCCGTGCTGTCGTTCTCCGGGTGCTTGCTGACAGCACTTGCCCCCATGAAGCAGTCTGTTGAGGGCTATATGTAAGGGGGGGGGGCGTCTTTGTGTTTGTGTGTGGAGGCAGTGACAGGGATGCATCGTCCACAAAGAGACAGAAATCTTCTCTCGCCGCCGTTTTATGTCAACGTGAGAACTGGAAGAAGAACTGCATTCACTGCGTTTGATAAATCATGGCTCTGGCAGCGATGCAGCTACTTGGGCTGCACGTGCGCTTGAGGCAGAGGTGATTCCAGGACGGGTCTCGTTGGTCTGCGGCACCAAATCGTATGTAGGGAGGCACCCCCCCCATATCCACAGTCACGGTGAACAACTCCACCAGTGGGGTGAGATTGTTCAGAACAGATCTTGGAAGGCAGGGGTAGAAACGTTCATGGCAACGTAACATTGATGCTCGTGTTGTTTTGGTCCATATTAATGTGCGCATCGTATGCGGCCACATCACACCAACGAGACCTGCATACCACGTTATTCACGCTACTTTCACTGAACACCAAAGACAAAGATCCTCCGTATAGCATTAACAGACTGTAGGGGCAAGTGCTGTAAGCGACCACCTATGAAGGCCGGCACGGCACACGAGGGGGTGGGTGTCCAGCACCACTTCCGGCCGTCTTTGTCTCCCCAGTGGCAATGTTTTTACACGTCGCACTAGGTACTTATTTGAAGCTGAGTCGACCTAGGGGAGGCCCAGGACCGGTTCAGATAATCGTCGATCGTATTGGCCCTGACAATGGACACCACACACACACGCAGAGACAGTCTAAAAATGTATCAATTCATTTTGAGAACAGGGAGCACGAGGGGTTGGTGCACCTGGTAGTGTGATGGCGGGAGACACACACGTCCACCAATATCCACACCCTTGTTATAAACTCCATGGGTGGGATCTGGCAGGAGGAAGGAAGCGATGGCGAGGTGCGATGGCGTCGATGGCAATGGTTGTGATGTATCTTGGCTGCCTCGATAACTTGAAAAGTTGGGTGTCTTTCCGGCCACTCACGACGAGGCCCTGATTCGGATTAGGGGGGGAGGGGGGGAGCGTTATTAAGGGGGGTCCCATGGCCCTCCGCCTTATTTACAGTAGACCCGCGTCTGGGTGTATGCCCATGGCCCAGCGTGGCGATGCTGTGTTTAGATCGTTGCAGTAAAGCCCGCGGAATGCCTCCGGACCCGGGTTCAAGCGAAGGTCAGGGACAGCCACTGGGAGCCCCGGTGCTGCGGGCTCAAGTGACGGAGTTTGAAGGCTGTTTTGTGGCACGAGAAGTAACGGAAGCTTCGGAATAGGCTTCGAGTACGGTCGTTTAAAAAAATAATTGTCGGGCCATTTGCCGCGGCTGCAATCGGGATGGTCGAGAGTTACATAACTCTCGCAAAGCCTCAGGAAGAAGTGGACGCCGAGAGAGACACACCACGAGCAAACGTCGGGGCTAGAGGCGTCTCTCGCTACACAGAGTCTCGATGTGGTTTGACCCAACGAATTGCGCCCAACTCTGCGGTGAGGTCACAGCCCGGCCAGAGGGTCACGAGTGTGAGGTCCGTGAACTTGGCACCCGGCTCCACGCGAGCATGCTCCGACTCCTTAAACTGGATCAATCCCCTCCGCTCGTATCAGAATCACAAGCGAATGGATCTTTCATAGGTGGGTGGGGGGGGGGGGGGGGTTTAGACCGCGTAAAACCCTCCACCACCCGACACAGTCAACTAGTAAGGGTTGTCACACAAACAGAACGTGCCAATTCGTCACTGCACTATGATGGATATTGGTCGCGGAAGCCTACGTGTTAAACGAATGGATCTTGTGAGTGATGTGATGTTTGACCGGTGTGTGTGTGTCAGGTGTTTTATTTTTTTATGGGAAATGTGCAAACATTAATATTCACTTATTTAGTACATTTGGCATTTGCACTGTTGCTGTAGCTCAATGTGCTATGTCTCACGCAGCCTGCAGTAGTTTCGCAGGATGGGGCCATGTTGTCACGTGTAATGCCAATTGAGTAATTTTCAGCAATTAGTTTTTATAATTAGGTAAATTTGGACCATTACGCCAGCGCACAATGACATCAAAGGAGATCACAGGATCTTTAGCGTCTGCTGTGAAGCAGGCGGCGCGTATTTTATGGTTATAACATCTGCAGTAATAACCAGGATGACCTGACGGATGCATACCACCTTTCCCATGCTGAGGGCTGAATAGGACTTTTAAATACCTTTGGCAGGCAAATAGAGGCAAATGCAAAGATCCCCTGTATAGCCTTAACAGATTTGGGGTAAGTGCTGTAAGCGATCACCAATGAAGGCCGGCACGGCACACGATGATGTGAGTGGCAAGCACCACGCCCGACTGCCTTTGTCTCCCCAGTGGCGATGTTTTTTTACACAATGCACCCGCTACTCATTTGAGGCTGAGTCGACCTAGGGGAGGCCCAGGACCGGTTCAATTAATCGTCACTGGTGTTGGTGGCCGTGAGCGCGGCGCGCTAACCGCTGCACCGCCGCTCCCCAGGTGACCACACATTCCCCTATCGCGCTCACTCAGTGTTGCTGTACGATGCTTTGGCGGTGACGGATTAATGCTGCTTGTGCGTCCGTTTTTGTCGGGGTGGGCAGCCCTCATCACGTGGTCGCGAGCATCGGGTCGGACGCGGCCCGCAACCACCCGCCGGCGGCTCTGAAGCGATCGGCGATCAACAACCCGTTCATTGAAACGCGCTGCGCGTTGCTCCTGAGACGAGGGCGCGGTGGGAGCGCGAATTGTTGGGTTATCGGCGCTAATTCGACGAACAATCGGACCGGCTCCCGGAATTTTCCCCCGGTCTCCATTGAGCTGTCACCATTCACCTCCCCGGCGGTCTGATTAATTCTTACAATTCAGTTGGTTACAATGTGAATGGAATACTTTTTCTTTTTAGTACTGCAGTGAACGTAAGCGGGCCACCAGTGGCTGCAGCCGTCAACGCGAGCTCACGTGAAACCCATTACAGTCGTTTCACTGAATTTATAAAAAATCGTAATTTGAGAATCGGTAGTAATTCATTAATCGTCCTTACATCCTGAGCCTCCATGTGAAGTGTTGTAGCTTTCAAGCAACACAGGATATGGTGAAGTAATGCATTTGTTATGGGGGCGAGCTAATTAGTGGGTTGTGGTGGGTGGATGTGGGACCCTGGTGCAGTAAGGCGCCTGAACCCCCCCCCACCACCACCACTCTGGCTCGTGGGGTTTCTGAGCAGTTGCATCGTCTGGCCGCTCGACAGCGACGCGAATTGGCTGTGTACAGCAGGTGGCACGACTGCACCACAGTTGAGCCTCGGTGCGGCCGGGAGCCCGAGGAGAGGCTTATCCAGCTTAATAACATTGGCGCGAACAAAACACGCTTGAAATCTCGGTTTGTCATGAAATTTAAACAAAACTAATTAACTATCTACGGCGTTATATGAATGTTAACAGCTGCACTGTCTGCCAAAGTAAAATGTAGAAAAAAAGTTTCCCGTGAAAGAGAATCCCGCAATTCTTTGTGTCACTTGTGAATGAGTTGCTTTTCTTTTCGACAAATTCAAACAAAGACTGAATTTCAATGAGCATATTGAGAAGCTTTAATCAAAATTCCAACAAAACACATTTTTTGTTCATAAAACAAATACTCGGTCACACTACTCTATACAACAGTACATATATTTATTTTTTCTATGCAATTTTCTTATTTTTGGAAAACGAAAAATTATATATAAAGATGGAGGACGCGTAAAGATGTTTAACGGCATCGAGATGACAATGTACTATAATCGGTTATGTGACAACCCTCGGGTTCTTGATTCATAAAAGTACTGTTCTATATTTTCGCAGGGGACTGCCTCACTGAGCCTCAAGAGTTTTTTGCTCACGGGGTTCCTGCGATTGCAGTTCAAAGCCAATTTCATTAATGAACAGATTGCGTGTGGGACGAATTCAGAGTTGCTTGGAGAAACCCCACGCGCACGATGAGGTACACTTAAAGTTCCGCAGATAGATGCGAAGACTCTATTGCTCTCCTGCCTTCTCTTGGTTACCTCGCAGCCCAAGCCGACAAGATGTGATACTTTGCAGGCAGTCTCCCACGCATTTGCTAACCGGCCTCAAGGTTGATTATCTTTTAATATCTCATGAGATTAGGCACGTTCACGTCGATTCGGCTGTTTGGCGAGTTTCACAACGTGCCTCCTTGTGTGTGATGACTCACGTCTACGTGATCGGCACATGCACTGCCGTTTGGGTCATCTAATGTGGACATAAACGTTGGGGTTGCCATTCACCCAGCCATATGCAAGGGAGACTGTCTCTGGTTTAGTCAGCGCACCTCACAATTGCAGCACTTCTGGAGGTTTGCACAGCAGTGGACTTGGAAATGTCTCAAGACCCATCTAATGTGGTGCATTATGGGTAATGCAATTGGCATCCACAATTCTAATGAATAACACGAGTTACCTTTAGTTATATATAAAATTCCTTTAGGAGTTAAAACAGGGTCCTGTTGTGTACATGGAGTACCCTATGAGAGTATCAGCTGGCTACCCAGCGGTATTTGTTTAACAAGCCTGACCCGACTGATGAGACCCAAAGAGGTCAAAACCAGTCCAGAGCTTTCTTGTTGAAACAAATGGCACGAAATAATATTTATCTGGAAAACCCATACGCTGGTGGAGTAAATCATATTTTTGTTTTCATGTGGAGAGATGTACTGATGGCTGTTATTAATAGTTTTTATAAGCACATTTCCGAAAACGGGTGGGGCAATGGCACACTGAGCTATGGACTCTGCAACCCGAGTTCAATTTATTGCCACGGCTAAAGTCAGTGGCGAGTGGTAGCCAAATCGGTTCTGCCCCCCCCACCCCCTTAACGACGGCATTGGGCGGGGGACTACATCCAGTAGTCCATTGACAAAGGACTGTGATTGAATACGAACGACTATGATTTTAATTTCTTGAAGCATGCCCCGTGATTTGAGCAGTGGAGCGCGTCTTCGTGGTGCCGTGTGGAGGTTGGCGCTGTGTCTGATGACCATGCCTGTTTCCATGGCTCGTGATGATTCCGACGAATTTATCACTTACGACGGACAGCTCTCACCAAATTTCGGTTGCCAGGGGCTCATAGCATCCACCTAACACCACCCAGAGAGATCACAAACTGACGATGCAGTGAAACATGATCTGTATAAATAATTGACTTTATACATCTGGCGTTGAATTTAAATTGGACAGTGACTTCAGAATTTAATGATTCAGAATTAGATACTAAATATTTTGGTCCAGATAATACTGCCTTTCCTTTTCACTTTTGAGGTGTTTTCTAAAAGGCAATAATTTAACCATCTTTAACAAACTATTTAGAGTTGTTAAAAAGTTCTAAACTAATCCAGTAATAAACTAAAATTGAAATGCTGCATTGAAGCCACGGCAAATCATTACCCCTTCTGACAGCAACCTTGGCATTACCACTGCGTAGGTTTTCACGGTTGTACTACATGGCTCACCGATGTTTTTGGGAGTCGTTCGGCACAATGTCCGGCGTTTTTCTCTACATACCGGAAGCTTCTCATTCAGTTCTTGATGAAGCTTCCAGCACGTGGAGCCAAACGTCGGACATAATGCCAAAAAAGACACGGTATGACACGGAAACGCATCAGAGACCTGTGGCCTCATTTGGTTGTGTCGTGTGCATCGTTCATTGGCGAATAATTTTGTGCTTGAAGGTCTTTCCTTGCCTCCTCCTGGCCACGAAGACACGACGAGACGGGCTCAGGTATTGAGCACTTGTAGACGCCGGAATGACAGCTGGAAAACAACACGTGCTTTTATTAAAGTTGATTTCCATTGACCCGCAACGCCGCATGATTTGATGTAAAAAAATGCTGGCATTCTGGGAATTGCCAACACCGCCCCATCTGCCTTGAACTATCAGGGGCAGCACCTACTGTAAAAATAATGGTTTTTTTTGTTGATCCCGTGACCCCTCGCGAACAAAATTATGCTCAGCCTAAAAATACACAACAAGCGCACTCCCTCGCGGAACGGGGTGACGCGTGCAGATGAAGAAAAATGCCGCCCCCCCCCCCGACCGCCCCACCCTCCTGAGCCAAAACCTCCTGTCTAGGGCTGCCACTTCTAAGGCACAAAGTAATGGGACTTAGAAGGGGAAAAAGTCATATCTCACAAGGTGTCTGTGAGAGGGGAGAAGCTACGTGCTGCTCGGTTAGTTTATTATAATTTTTTCTCAGAAGTAAGGTTTTCATTTGCTTTGTTTGTACGTGTGTGTGTTGGGCTTCTTAGCACTGTACGTAACCAACCGATTACATGGGATTTGGTCCTTATATATTTAATAAATGTACAGCGTTGTGGGATGCTTTTGGCATGAATAATGCTTTTGAAAATGAAAGCATTATTATTCATTTCCCCACTCTATTTTCTAGAATGCTGCGAGGTTGGCTTGGAGTAGGGATTATTGGTGTAAGGCATTACCACTAGAGTATGAGGTACGCCTACCCATAATAATCATACATTACTGTACCCTGTATTTCCGTGACAATATTGCCGGGTTTTATGGACAAAAATAAGGCGAAATGGACGCTCGTGCTGAAACAATTCCCAGGGTCAGCGTTCTTGACTGTTCCGGCTGATTTAAACACTGGGGTGTATAGACTCGTAATGTCCCAGAAAGACTTTGCAGATCTCCCAGGACAGCTACAAAACAAAGGAGGCCTCTGCTGGGAAAAACGAGAGAGAGCGAGAGAGAGGGCGGCAACCGAGCAGCACTGACCCTGGCCGCAGACGCTCATGCAACTGCGCTCACTGCCGAAGTTGTTGTCGTTGCCGCCGCAGCCACCATAGGTGAAGCTCTCGCAGCTGCTCGTCTGCGGGTTGTAGCGGAAGCGCGGGATGACGGCGCTGCACTCGCCAGGGTCGGCTTTCATCAGGCAGATCCGAGGGAGCACTGCACACGCGGGAAGGGAGGTAGAGAGGACAGGGGGAGACGGCATTCGGAGCACGTCAGGGCGGCGGGCGGTGCGAGCGAACGCCAAAACTGAAAAGTGAACGAAACAGTGGGCATATTGAAGCGTGAGAGGTTTGGTTAGCGGAGTAGAAGGACCTGGTACTTGTGATTGGTTGGCTAGTTGGTTTAGCGGTCAGTGGGAGGACTGATGCTACTCGTGGCTGGTTGACTAGTTGGTTATGGTTCGAGGCAGGAGATTACGACTATCGCCTTCGATCGGCTGGCGTGCTCGTAACCCAAACTGCTCGCTCTTGTTCTCCCCATTGCACCACGCGGCCTTGTTGTTGTTGTTGTTTGTTTTTGGCCGTTTTTTTTTAGTTTCTGGAGTTCCCGGTGCTGCTTTCGTGTCCTCTAACGCTGACTTGCGTGCAGGTGTGTATGCAAAGCGGCTCTCGTTGTCCTCTAACGCTGACTTGCATGCAGATGTGTATGCGAAGCGGCTCTCGGTTGGGAGGCAACACACCTGCACACATGAGATCTATTCTTGGTTTCAGGTCACGTGCTCAGGTGGTTTGGCAGTGGCTCCATTTAGAGCTTCATCTACCAGATGGAAACACTGAACGGCACAGATGTTCCCAGAAGAGCAGGCCTGGTTTATTATTATCAGCATCATCACCATCACACATCTGGTGCCTTTCATAACATGATGCCGCTGTATGAGAGACGCGGTAGCGTGCACCTGCAAACCGGCTCTTTGGAGGCGGGGTTGGTGGATGAAGCAGATTTCACAATGTGTTGTGACGCTTCCCTCTGACCACCGAGCTGGGAGGTGGCCACGAGGCGGCAGTACAGAAAATAGATTCCCAATCGGTCTCTACACACCATCGAGCGCTGTTGCCTTGTGTGTATAGGTTTCAAGGCCGTAATTATAATATATATTCGGGAGGACACATCGGCCACAATATTCAAATATGCTCAAAATGTCCCCCCCCAATATATTGCTATTAAATATATTTCTGTTCATATGATTGTGGTAATGGTTGTACTTTATTCATCCCTATTCTCTGCCATTACATGCAATGAAACAAGAAAAGGTAAAAAAAGAAAAAACAGAGCAATGAAATACAATACACTATTAGACATTAATGTAAAAAATAAAATAAAAAGTCAGTCCCATGTGTTAGTGATTTTTTTTATATTTTAGGCAGGAAATTCATTTTAAAATTTAGATTTTGTCTGGGGGTGGGGGGGACCCCAGACCCCCTGGAAGATTTGGTCCCCCCCAATGTTGACTCCATGGCTACGGCCTTGATAGGTTTTATCAAAGCACTGTGGTTTCCTCCCAAGTAAAAACACTCAAAACAAAGGGATTTGCCGACACCTATGGAAGACCCTTCTGAAACAATATTGGGCCTCTGTGAGGCTTTTCTGGATACAAACAAGGAAATGTCTCTTTTTTATAATTCATTGTCTGCTCAATTTTTATATCCATTCTTCGATTGGTACCACCCATTTGAGATGACGAACTCTCGCAGAGCAGTTCGACTTTCTGTTTCAGAGAACTGCCCGTGGAAGCGTGTATCAAAGAACTACTTTTGAGATCCCTTCAAGTGATCTCTGACCAGGGGTTAAGATCATCAACTCACTGCACTTGAGAACCTGGATTCGAACCCAGAATCTCAGTGCTGCCATCTCAACGCTCTGACCTCTGCATGCATTGCATGTTGAACTTCTTTCGCACCGTACATAGCCAACCGTGGACGTGCACAGGCTGCCTACAACTGTAAAAGCAAGTGATTACGCGGACTCCGACGACGAACGCAATTGGCGCGAGGACGGCACCGACCCGGGCGATGGACGCAGTGCTGGTAGCAAGATGCCGCGTCCTTGAAATTGTTGAGGTTGCCCTGGCAACCTCCGTAGCCAAACTCCTCGCAGGAGCCCGAGGTCATGTTGAAGAAGTAGCGGCGGAGGAGGGCTCGGCACACGCCCACCTCCATCTCCAGGCGGCACGCCTTCGGCGCAACTAGGGGGCAGGAAGACGCGAGTCACGAGCTCGTACGACGCGCGCGTGTTTATGCCCAATGCTGTCACCGTGATCGTGCAAAGCGCCGTGAGCGATGGTATCTTTGGCACCGTACGAAGGCAACTCTGCAGGGTGGAAGGACAACAAAGGATTGCGTGCGGTGCTGCCGTGTGGGTCCGTGCAGTGCAGGCTGTGGAATGTCAGAGTTACTACTTTTATTATTTTATTTGCGTGTTTAGCCAGGAAAGCCTCACTGAGTCTCATGACTCTCTATCAAGAGGGTCTTGCCAAGTTGTTTGCAGTTGGCGGTGATTGTTGCTATGTATAATCACGATTAGGTCATTTGCGGGTAATTGTTTTCTTGTTTGGTAAATTCGGACCTTGACGCCGGCACATTATGGACCTACTCTTGCAAACAACTTCACGGGATCTTTAACGTCCGAATCTGGAAGAGCCATGGGAGAGTTGGTATCAGTTTGTTTCCTCCTCAATTGTAATCTGTGGTCAAAGACAAAGTGATGTCCTGCTGAAATGAGCACTGAGTTAGTACTCATAGCTCTTGGCCATTGGTGGAAATACGAAATTCCTATTGCAGGGGCGAGTCTGCCCCGAGGACAAACACTTTTGAATTCCCTACAAGTGGTACTAATTTTATCGACCCCCAGAGGGGGTTGGTGAGGTAGACTCAACCCCAAAATGCTATGGATCTTCTGCGCTGCTGAGCGAGTTGAACTCGGCATTCCGAAATAGATGTGGCAGAGACATCATGAAAAACCGAGTTTTCAAAGAAGGAAGACCAAGGTCTCCTTCCATTCGTGCTTCCTAGACCACAACAAACGTGCAGCAGTGAAGCAAACATGCTGTTTCACTGCTGCCCCCTGGGATGGCCACATTTCCTCAACCGTTTGAGTCGGTGGCCCAAATTTAAACCTACTTCAAGCCTATTTTTTATTTTACCAGGTAAGGCCCAACTGAGCTATGTAGCTCTTTTTCAGAAGCGGCCTGGCCATCACAAATGATAGCCTAATTAAGTGGTTTATCACATGGAAATTTATTGCAGCCAAATACTCTAATTGTGTCATTATAAATGTGGAGGGAAAAATTAGAGAAAAATCCACGCGACCACGGGGAGAACATGCAAACTCCAAATATAGAGGCGTGAGGGTCGGGATCGAACCCACGACCTGCTGTATACCAGGTGAGGTAGTTAATATCTCGCCACAAAACAATTACCACGCTTTCAGTATTTTGATCAGACGATGGAGTTTGACTCTCAACGCCCAAAACTGGGACTTGAACTTGCAACCTTCCGCTCGCGAGCCGCTGGTTCTGCCCCAGCCGAGCCACCGGATCGCCGGAGCGCCAGTGCCAGGGGGTCTCACCGGGGATCCAGGCGCACTTGGCGTTGCACTCGGCCAGGCTCTCGAAGTTGTTGCCATTGCCGAAGCAGCCGCCGTAGTGGAAGGGCTCGCAGCGCTGCGTGTAGCGGTTGTAGAAGACGCGCGGCAGATAGGCGCGGCACGGCCCCGGGTCCAAATCCATCATGCAGCTCGAGCGAGAATCTGCCACCGCCCCTGCACACCGCACCCCGCGAGGCCAACGGTGCAGCGGAGAGGGTGGAGGGGGTAACGGGAGAAGGGGTGTGAAGGTGAGCGTGAGGGAGTGTGGACGGAGTTGTGGATAATGTGGCAAGGAGGTGAGAGCAAAATGTTGATGAATAGAGAGAGAGGTATGGAAAGAGGGCTCCAGGACTTGGCTCGTGGTCGCATCAACCAGATATCGTCTGTCTAGGAAGCGAGGTTGGTTTATCTGGTTCAAATATCGCTCACCACTTTTGTTCGCCATTGCCCGAAATCGAACTCGGGTTGCCATGTTCATTGAGCACTGTGCTCACCACTGCACCACCGCTCCCACCCCTGATATGTTTAGTGCATAATAGAGTTATCCAAGGAACTCATTTTATTGGGAACTGTAGTTTACCTGAAGTATGCAATTCAATTATCCCGCAATTAACAATTCTATACTTTATATGCGTCCTACTGTTCATCGTTTTTATTTTATGTTGATTTTCCTCGGCGAAAATAACATATGCATGAAAAGTACATAAAAGATCATACATATTTAAAAAAAAATAAACACTTGACGCATTACCGCAATTGGCAAAATATAATTGAAACCGTGAAAGCGTGCATGGATTTACGCAAAAGACATCGATCTTAAAAACCCAAAGGCTTTTTTCCGATTCCCAGACAGCGTGCCGGGAGTGTGCGAGAGTGACGAGTAAAAGCTCGCACAGAAATCCCGGTTGGGTAAGGACGACTAAGGCTCG
Organism: Entosphenus tridentatus; assembly: GCA_014621495.2. Lineage (NCBI taxonomy): Eukaryota > Metazoa > Chordata > Hyperoartia > Petromyzontiformes > Petromyzontidae > Entosphenus > Entosphenus tridentatus. The sequence goes on from CM025627.2 coordinate 3,226,373, forward strand.
ATCGAGGCAGGGGGTTGTCGAGGGGAAGGGAGACCGTGTACAGTGCTACGGATCGTCTGCGCCGCTGAGCGAGTTGAACTCGCCGTTGCAAAACAGACGTGGCAGACGTCGTGAAAAAAACGGAGTCTTTCTAAGAAGGAAAACCAAGCTGTCCTTCCATTCATGCTGCATAGACCACAACACACGAGCAGCAGTGAAGCAAACGTACTGTTTTGTACATGTATGTATGTGGAACTTCTTTTGCGCCGTACGTAAACCAACCGTGCTAATCGAAGGTGAACATTTCTTGATGAAGCTGGTTGTAATCACCAGCGAAACGTCTAAATGTAGTGGGTCTATTCACCCACACATCGGTGCGCTGAAGTAGTAACTAATCAGCACGTTCTGTTTACGTGACAAACCTTACTAATGGCCTTATTGGGTGGAGGTGGGTTAACAACACATTTACATTTACACGATCTAACTCAGCGCTCCTTTAAAAAAGGCAAAAAAAACCCTTTATTGTGAATAATATTGGTCGCGAAAGCCTACGTATTGAACTTCCATCCCAGCAGGCAGCTGGGATGTGTCCTCCCAGCTGTCATCCCTGATGTGGCCACCCCAGTTGCCTGCTGAGATGACCGCTTTTTCTCTGCCGTTTGAGTTGGTGGCATAAATAACAAACATGTTCATGCTTTCAGTATTTTTGAGCTGGTGGGTTGGATAAGGCTCAGAGCATTTGTACATGAAATACTGCGCACCCTTTGCATGTTGTTGAATATATTTGTTTTCAGCCCACAGGAATATTTTTCTTTTGCAAAGGGTTTTTTCATCAATTACACATTTGAAACACTTAGCGTAGCTTTTTGTAGAATAACTGAATGGGGCTCTGTAGGGGCTTCGTGAGACTGAGCGAGTTAGTGAGACCCACCACAAACGATTATAGGGCTAAATGAATGAATAATGGCCCTGCTAGTTCAATTAAAGTGGCAGAGGAGAGATTTTGTTGCAATGCTTGTATCAGTAGGCATGAATAGAATGCATGCGTACAATTTTGCAGGGAGCTGCTGGGATAGTGTATCCAAACATTGTCTCTTGTTATTCACGTTAAAAAAGGATGCAACAATATAACTTGTGTTGCGAAGAAGTTGATTTAGCTCCGCCATGCAGAATACATTCCAGATTTCCAGTCACTCTCCTAAAGTCCTCCCCCCTCCCCCCTCACGATACCCTCTCAATGATCTATAGTTGGTATTCTGTGTATGTGGTGGGCAGCCGAGCGCATTATATTCACACGTGTGGGATTGTAAGGGGGTTTAGATAATCGCCATGGATTCGGCGGTTCTCTTGATGGATTTCTCAAACTTGGACTGAGACCGTTGCACGCCTGCTGTGTACGAACAGGTATTTTAAAAAACGTTGTCTGTTGATATTAAATAAACATTTAAATATCGCAGTCTGAAACCACATGCGAGTTTTGGCCCCGTTCCACTGGGCAAAAACAAATACACCATTTGCATCAATGTTGATAGATGTTTTTTTTTCTGCTGCCAGAGAGTAGCAATTGGGAAGGGGTCCTTAGGAAAACTGCTACGATATCGGATGAAACGCCAATAATGAAGTGTGTACACCAAAAGAGAGCATCGTAACACCCGCTTCGTCTCTAAGGTGTGTTGCCGAAGTCATTTTCAAGACCACACTTCAAATTTGGTGTTTCATCCAATATCGCAGCAGTTTTTCATGTGCCCTTACAGCCATTAAACCACCAGTAAATATACTTTAAATATACTGCAATAGAATATCGGTGTAAACTCGTACGTGATACTGTAATTCACCTGACGTCCTAATTAAGATTAACTTATGATTACGATGATACACTGTGTGCATTCATCGCCTAAACTGCAGGGCAGTATCAAAAACATGTGGTTTGTATGACGAGAAACGTTGAGAGGGCTTTTAAGCTAAAGAAGACCTCAGAAAATGATCAAAGATATACCTGTTTCATGTATTTGTTAATTTTCAAATGTAACAAAAATATACACAGTTGCTTATTAAAAAAAAAATATATCAACAAAAGTGTTTGTAAGCTCACAGGCAGGCTAAGGGTCACAACTGTGTATAAGAAGAGAGGGCTTCAAAAGGCTTGTTATGCCATCGGAGACCTCAAACAGATACAACTTCAGAATGTTTATTTTTACGTGTCTGTTAATAGTACGCGCGCACACACACACACAAATATACAATTGCTCACCAAAAAAAAATCCACGAACAAAACAACATCTGCCAGCATCTCAATGCCTCCAACCGTGACCAAAACATTGCAACGGCCAAGAACGAGAGAGAGAGAGAGAGACACGGTGGCGAAGCGCGGTCAAACGAGCGCCCCGCCACGACGGGCAACTTTCTTGTTAGTTTTTTGGGGCAGCGCAGTGACAAAGAGCGTTGTGGGGTGGCCCCGTAATGAACGAGGAGCCATTCACGTGGGGAGAGCGAGGCCGGCGGGGGATGCCGTCGTTCACCTGTCTGGCCGAGGCCGGGCCGCGCGAGCAGCAGCGTAGCGAGGGTGACGACGGCGGCGCGGAGAAGCGGAGCGGCCATGGCGAGATGCGAGTCGCGAGCGAGGTGTCTTCACGAGGGATGAGGGGGGCTGTGTGGTTGGGTTGGGGACGCGGTGGCGACTGCTTATATCCAACACCCCACCCCGCGACCTCGCGGCCTCGGAAGGGGAGGAGAACGGACCGAGGCCGTCAGAGGCCCTGGCACGGGGCTTCTGTTTTCCTTTCCATTATTTACTTTGTGATGATAACTTTCTGAAGGTGGGGGGGGGGGACATGCGGGGTGTGTGGGAAATGTATATTTGAGTCATCGGCCTCAAACGTTGAACCGTTGATTCGACTTTTTTGTTGTTGTTGAAGCCTTAGAGAGTTCAACTTTTGTGGCGTATGTCATTATGGGTTTGGACAAATGTCTTGAAGTTTGGGTGGCAGGCGAATGTGAAATATTCTGCGGTTGATTAAACATATCTTCTCCGAGACAGATCTTCATAAAGAGCTGTCTGACGCAGTGAAATATTTTTGACTTTTTTTTCATATGCATTTTCTTTGCGCTCGTCTGAGCAGAGCCACTGAAATGTTTATATGCGACCTGTCTGTCTCGCAGCTGTGTGTAACGAGGGGCAAAGCAGGTAGCGAATTATTTTATTGCCAAAAAGGTCCCATGAAATAGCTGCTCACCCGAGCTGAGTGCCGGATGATCTCAGTAGCAAAAGTAGCTACACATGTAGCTACGGGCCCCGCACTTTCAATGGCCCCGCGCTAAATGCTTTCAAGCTATCAATTCCGGTTCAGTGCTTCTGCACTTGCTCTATTACTCTAGTACTATACCGCCTTCAACTTTTATGAACGACTGGGTGTTTAAGGTTAGCGATTTGTCGTGTTATCTGACTGTATAACAAATGAAAAAAATTCGATTGCTTTACTATACAAGTAAAACATTTGTGTTTTTATTTTTGTCAATTGTTTTTATTTAGGACTCCTTTATAACATATGCTACAGGCCCCGCACTAGCTTAATCCGGCACTGCCCGAGCTGCTATATACATGCTCTGATAGTGCATTGTCGTTGTACCGTTCGCCTTTTGACGTTGTTATCTGGTCTAACACTGGCGAGATAAGGCCATAGAGAAGGCTGCCTCTTATTGGTGTAGGCTAATCAGTTTCAAAGACAATGCATATATTATCAGGGCGTGTTTGTTTGTATGGTCACCACAAGTACGTGTGGTTAATGCAGTACTTGATTCCTTGCAAAAGCTATCTGTCTGGTGTTTGAACATCTTAACACATTTTTAAATTATTCTTGGTTCTTTCGGTAAAGTCACGTAGAAGGGAAACAATAAAATAATAAAAATATAAAACAATAAAATTCTCACGACGTTTCGATTGAAGCACAACAGCAAGAAAATTAGAATTTTCTTCAATTTTCTTGCTGTGGTTTTCACACCTGATGATGATGATTGCTTGTGTTGCAATCGAAACGTCGTGCGAATTTTATTGTTTTATATTTGTATTATTTTATTGTTTCCCTTCTACGTGACTTTACCAAAATAACCAATAATATGAATCCCTCCAGTCACGAATGCTTTAAACCTGTTTTATTGCCAGAAAGGGTAACACCTATTCTTATTTTTCATATTTTGTTGAATGTTTCAACCCGTGCACCTTACTTAGCGTGAGTGCAGGTGATGCCGAATCTTTAAAAAAACGTGTTTTTTCGTTCGTCTTATGCCCCCTGAGTTAATATCTGGGAGTGTCATCGTTCCTTTTGCACTGGGTAAGAGGTTCATATTTTTTGCTGTATTCCTACGACGAATGAGTAGTAACTCATCCGTAACCTAGCAGGTTCAGTAAAAATATGAAAACTTATTTACGCGGAATGTTACGTCGCTTCGTTTCCTGCAGGAAGTAACTGTGTAATTAAACGACCACAAACTGCACGCCACTACTGAGGAGGTCAACACGACAGGTCAGGCATGAAACTTGCAGACATATTTACGTCGCAAGAAAACAAACTTGTAGAGTATTACAGTCTAAATCATGCATGCACCTTCTGTTCCCGGGCGATAAGACTTTATTAAATGCATAAAAAAACTGTGATGTATTGTGGGGTTTTTTTTTGCGAGAAAAGTGAAGAAATGTTTAGAAAAATAGCGGAGGCTATTTAAACTCCAGGACGTGTGGGCGGCCTGGGCATCCGGCAGGAGTGAGACGGGGGAAGCTGTGTGTTATCTTCCCATGCTTTGGATGTTTAACCCACGCCACGAACTCCGTGAACATCCGTTTCTTCAGGGTGATTTGTTAACACGCACTCTGAGCATCGTCTTTAACGACGACGACGACGGTGGTCGCGATTTAACAATTTGAAAACGGTAAGAGTGGTTGCAGCTCTTAATTAAGGTTTCGGTGGGGCTATCGTTCATCTCCCGTTTCGAGCCCTGAGCCAGTTGGTGGCAATGATACATTCCTCCGACAGGGCTGAGTATGTTTCTATACGACAACCACTGTTGCTGTTGAAATTCTCCATGGAGTGGTCTTCACTTTGCAAGTCCCAAAGGGATGATGGGCCAAAGTCAACCCTCTAATCGGAAATGTAACTTAAGTGCCTTCCTCGTACTGCTTGCCGCACGTTCTACCGCTGCGCCACATATCAAAATATCGTTTTAAAGCGCATTTTTTACATATCACAACATGCACTTGCAGGTTCTTGAAACGTGATATTTTTTTCACGATGATTGTATGGTGCACGTGTACACTTTAAACCCATTATTACTACCTGTGGAACACACCGCTTCCAGCACAGTTCTGGAATGTATTTGTACTTTACATGGGGTGTGTAATACAGCGTGTGCATGGAGCCCACCAGTTCAAAATAAGTTATGGATTTTTGAATCTATCCGTGCAGAGGTTTGACTGTTACACCTCATATCATGGGTTATCTCCGTGTACTCCGGCTTGCCCCCACATTGAACCAAACGCGCATTCATGAAATTGGCCGAAACATATAAATGCAGGACCCTCCTGAAAAAAACAATCTTAAGGCTCAGACAGACTTTTCTGGATGAAAGGGCATAAATATTATGATTTTTACTCCAGTAATGCTATCAGCCCTCACAATGTGGAAAATGAGCCCAGCTAGAGCGACTGTTAGAACACGACACCGCTGTGAGTGTGAGCCAGATGCTACATCTCAGTGCTACGCTGCTCCTTCACCAGGTCTCACACTCAGCGGCAGCTCGCGGTTGCAAGTTGAGAAGGATTCAACCTCGCCCCTCCTTCCCCTGGGTTGTAAGTCATGGTTAACGAGGGGCGTGTGGACTAAATCATGTCTGCAGTAGGAAGGGAATGCCTTAGGACTGAGTGAGACTTTTTTTTCTGTGTGAAAGGAAATATTATTGTGGTGTAATTCTCTGCAACGGTATCCATTTCATATTCTTTGGGTCTTTCGGTACATTCACATAGATAGGTTCAAAGAAAATAACAAAAAAATAACAAAATCCAATTCAATCGAGACGGTGAAAATGTTAATGTAACAAAATGTCCCCGTTCACAGTAGGGGCAAGCTTCACTTGACTCAGACGGAACAAATGACGTTGTTATGGGAGCCATAGGCCGGTCACGCTTCAGTCAGAGAAGACCCCAGTGGCTCATCAGAACCCCGGGCTTGCAGCACGAGCGGTGTGTGTTGACAGTTGGAGAAAGTGAGAGGGCAGGAAACCCAGGCGTGAGTGTCTCTTCCGCAAAAATTACTCGCTCGTTGCTCGAAAAGTTCAGCGCTACAGCCTCGCGCGAAGAGTCAGGAGCCCACTTCTGCCAGACGGCACTCGACTCGGCCGTGTTTCTCTGCCGGCGCCGCCTTGTTTGGATAGTCGCCTGTCCCGGTTTCTCTGTCTCCGTCCCAGCGGCAGACTTTGGCCGTGTTTACCGGCGATGGTGGAAATGCGTCACTCGACGTCCTTGTTCCAAAAAACGATGGCTTTTGGTAACGTAATCTATCTCGTCTGTAAACCTAATCACCCGGCATGTGCCCGATCTCATCCGATCTGGGACGTCCAAGCAGGTTCGAGCCTGGATAGGGTTTGCGTGGGCGGCCACTGTGCATTAAAGCAGGCTGGTGTTCGTCTTCTTGGTTCTTTCGGTAAAGTCACGTAGAAGGGAAGTAATACAATAATAAAAATAAAACGTAATAAAATAATGCTTACGACGTTTCGGCCACAACGCAAGCAGCCGTCCTCAGGTGAAGAACAGGTCTGTCAGAAAGACAGCGTCTGAATGAAAACCACCAGGCTTGGCAGCGTATATTTAAGCTGGGTTGGAAAGGGAAAGAGCGCCCCGACAAAGGAATTCGCATATCAAGAGGAATCTTGCATACCCATGGGAAATGCAGGTATGCGACCAGTACCACTTATGCCCGTGCATTATGCAGGAATAGCAGCATCAAAGGGAGGGGTGTTGGCTATTGACTTCGGCTGCGTGGCTGTGCAGTGGGAAATAGAGGGCTTTGCAAGCAAAATTCGCGTTTGTACTTACCGCACGCCTAATTTACCCTCGTCTGTACAGCCAAAGCATCGTACGTAGCCAACCGTGCTAATCGGAGGTGCGATTTTAATCCACCCGCAGTCATTGTTGACTAAGATTATTTTTTAAAGCGCTCCATTGCGGAATTTTTTTGCCGCTGATTTCACGAACAAAAATTCCCACCGGTGGCAAGTCACGAGATTAAAAGTCGAGGGAGCCGTGCCGCGTGCGCACCGCACGCACGCGTGGGGTGACTGGGCGACTCCTCCAGGGCCCTTCTGATGCCTCCACCGGGCAGGTCGTGCTCCCACAGAGGTCAAACTCACCAGCCAGAGGTCGGTGTGCCAGCACGCCCGTCGGCGGCAGTTGCAGCGTGTAGCCCACCAGACAGCGCCTCTGACGAGCGGAGGCGGTGGCGTCATGGTTATTAATGTTCTGCGATGATGTGGAAACAAGCAGCGTACTTTACACTAATTTACTGGTGGGTTATGTTGTGGGCAGCAGAGTGCAGCAAAGATCCGTTGTTGGACTCGACGATGCTCCAACGTCCATGCACAGCACCTTCCCCAACATGCATCGACCAACGTGGTGAAATATGGTCAAACAACCCCCACGACTCGCATATTTGTAGGTAAGCCTTCTTCCAGCAGGCATTGCCATTGGGAATAGACATACAGTCCGTCGTTAATGCCCCTGTCCCTTGGAAGCCGTGCGTGTCTTGTGAGTGCGTGATGTGTTAATGTAATTTTCTCTCTTTTTTATTGTCAGAGGTGCTGTCAAACATTTTTTTTGTTTTTCTTTGCATGAACTCCCGCAGTCAACAGAGGAAGTGGCTGCCCCAGTTTAATCTTTCAGGGCGCTGATGGGGTAACATATTTTATTTACGGCGTAGGGGGCACCGTGTGGTGTGCCTCCTGTGATGGAACGTTTTTCCACGACCAGTGAGTGCCACAATCCACATGGATATCTCTATTCAAAGTGGATAACAAATATATATTTTTAATTTTAAGAAAACATTTCCCCCCAATTCATTACAGATTGTACTATGTTGGTACTGTCCAGTCTGAAATATCGCAAGGTCGGTGCATCGCCCCTCGTGTTAGGGAATGGCTATTTTTCACAGGCCGATTGACATCCTTCGTGTGCCCATTTCAGCCTTCAGAAGGACAGACGTGTATCTGAACTAGCTTTTAGAAATGTGGGTAACCAATCCCCCTCCAGCCTCGAACCGAAACGTGGATTCGAACCTAGGTTATGAGTGCTGCCGACTCAGCCGTGCCCTCTGCGTTACGCAGCAAATGTTCGTCTTTGTTTGCTATTTTTGTTGAAGACGCAACAAAGGAATGTCATTGACTCAGAACAGCAGTGGCTTCCAGAACTGTAACCCTCCCATGCCCCAGTAGAGGGGGGGGGCAGGATAGCGACACAGCTGATGAGTTCATCCTGACGAGGCAGCAGGACGGTGCCGCTGTAACACTCGCGGCTCGCAGCAAGAATATCCTGGGTTCGAAGTCTGACTTGCCTTTCTGCGTGCAGTTTGTGTAATATAGATTTTGTTGGGTTAGAGCGCGTGAATATAAACCCGCCAACACACGACACAGCCAATTAGTAAGCTTTGTCACGTTAATAAAACATGCCAATTCATGACTAGTACAGCACACAGGTGTGTTGGAGCGCAAATCCACAACATTTACATGTTTTGACAAACCTTACTAATTGGCTGTGTCGGGTTGTGGCGGGTTTAACGACCCATAATTATGCCATCTAACCCAAAACCTATATTATGTATGATATTGGTCGCGAAAGTTTACGTGTTTAACTGGACTTTTTCTCCCCCCTTGTTATCCATGGGTTTCCTCCGGGTTCTCTGGCTTTTCTTCCGTAAAAAAAAATGTCATATTGACAAAACATCCCGTCGGAAGAAATTTTTACTTTTGCAAATGACTCAATTGGGATTGCACAGGGTGACGTCGCCCCCTGCTGCCAAGACTTGGCAGGACCCTTTTTCCTTCCTTGGTAGACAAACGAATTACGAATAATAACTACAGTATAATATAATTAATTATTATTATAATTATATAATAATTAGAATGATATTTTTTGATGTTATTATAATGAGATATCGTCTTGGTTATTTCGGTAAAGTCACGTAGAAGGGAAATAATAAAATATATTTTTTTTAACATAAAATAAGACTGTCTTTCCGACAGACCTGTTCTTCACCTGAGGACGGCTGCTTGCGTTGTGGCCGAAACGTCGTGAGAATGATTTTATTATGTTACATTTTTATTATTTTATTATTTCCCTTCTACGTGACTTTACCGAAAGAACCAAGAAGATGAATCCCTGCAGTCACGAAAGCTTTAAATCGAAATATAATGAGATAATTATAATTACCATATCATATGTATTATTAATGGCTAATAATTATAACAATGGATAATAATACAATGATTGATAATTATTATAATAAAAATTACAAATGTTAATTATAATATAATTATTATATCATTATCTATTTTTACGTTAATAATTATTATTCGATGCAAAGCGAAACATAACTCATCGCAGTGAACACGTGGGGGCACTGTGGCATTCGGAATACGTTGCGGCAGTGTGTGCATCAGTTTAACACGTGGTAGACTTTGCGACCAATAGAATTTGTTTTGGGTTAGATCGCGTAAATATATAAATGTGTCGTTAAACCCACCACCACCTGACACAGCCAACTAGTAAGGGTTGTCACGTAAACAGAACGTGGCCAATTCGTCACTAGCACAGCGCACCGGTGTGTTGGAGAGCCAAGCCACAACATTTACAATCTGAGTACGACGTTTCGCCAGTAATTACAACTAGCGTCATTAGGGACAGCCAGATTTGTGGAGAAGTCCACCTGTTTCGTTCCTTATATAGAGGCGTAGATGTGGTGACCAGGATTCTGCACTCTTGCGCAAAGTGAGAGGGGGGTGTTTATAAGTCGGCAGTCGTATTTTCAGAGACATTTGCATTCCTTATTCGCTTTGAGAATTCCGTCAAGCATTTGCAATTAATTAGTCGTAGCACTCTGTGGACAGTGATTATGAACTGCTTTGGAGATGCCGTGCCTCCACGTTGGAGCCTGTGACACGTAATTAATGCCTTATCGGGATGCAGATCTTGTTGTTGTTGGGATAATGAGTGTGTGCGTGCGTGCGCGAGACGCAAAACTGACAGCCGTGTGGGAGGCTTGAATTTGCACAACAACCTCGAATATCGGAAATTATACAATCCTGTGAATCTTTGGCTGGAATTAAACGAGAGAAATGTTTTCGCGTGTGTTTTTCTACCCCCGTGTTCTTCTTACCACAGCTGTCACACGCAGACTTCAAGGGGTTTGTTTACTGAGCGTTCATCCAAAACAATGTCTGCACGCGTACATGGACTGCTAAGGGTCATGTTTTTGGTGGGGGAAATACATATTTACATAATTGTGTTGCAATTGCAGGCCACGCTGTCCCACAGCTTCTCTCATTACCCTTTGTTTCCCCTCCCTTCTCTTTCCTCCTCCTCATCCTCGCGTCATACGCTGGATGCCACCTTTTCCTCTGCTGCAATCACTTCAAGGGCCTGCAGAGTAACACCTCCGCCGCTGCAAGACGGATGGGATCCTTATGTGGCACATTAGGAATGGATCACTCTTTTAATTATGTCCTTGTGCAGCAAGGGAGTAAAGTGTGGTTCTGTGTAAGTCCTGATGTGCTGTGCAGTGCATCAATGCATGTGTGTACAGCAGCATGTGATGACTGAGTCGGGCCTGTAGGTGGCTGGCAGGGTTATTGAATGACCACGCGGATATACCAGTCACATGGTTAATGGCGACTCGGGAGCAAGGCTGGTTGCAACACACGTGTTGTTGCATTTGACAGAGTGACGGTGCTGTTCTTCACAAGATTACTATTAACCACAATAAATACATGTGCTTGCCCTCGATTTGGAGCACCTGCCCACGCCCTTCATTTCGAGTGTGCAACACTTACCACTTGCACCATTTTGGCAATGTTCTCTCTTATTTAGACTGATGGCCTTAATCTAAGTTGTCTTATGTTGTTGTTGGTTGTTTGACTTGCATCCCACTGGGATTTTTGCACACAGCGTTGGTGTACGGTGATTTTTTTCTGCAATATTTTGCTGTCTTTTCTTGGATTTCTGTTTGCACTCAGTCACATATTCACTTTAAGATGTTTTTTTTTCATGTTTTAGTTTTTTGTTTGTTGCGGTTGCACCTGATTCAAGAGCCGAATGGCTCACAGGGCTATACTTAATAAATGAATTTGAACTTATTCCAGATTCCGCTCCCACTCGAGCTTTGTGTTTGCCCTTTCGGAGTCATCACGGCACGAAGACGGATGAGCAAGCGAGACGGAAAAGCCGCGTGTTCGCCAGCCTTTTTTTTAACGAGAGCGGAAGCCTCTTTTCACCATCACCTGACTCACCTTATAGTTGAGTATCTAAGAGATGATGCTCGAGATCTTGATTCTATAGTCGAGTATAAATCGAGTACACTTGTGAATGTTTCTGGTTTACTCTCCAACACACCGGTGTGCTGGACTAGTAACGAATTGGCATGTTTTGATTACGTGACAAACCTTACTAATTAGCTGTGTCGGGTGATGGCAGATTTAACGACGCATCTATATAGACGCGCTCTAACTCAGCACTCTGCACATACGGATTCGATCTACCTGCTGTACTGCCACCTCCTCGTCACATTGCAGCCCAGTGAGTTTGAGAGTTCTACTCCATGATCTGCCAATCCTCGCCTGCAGGATAATGAATGACAGGTGTGCGCCACCATTGGGTGTCCAACCTCGTACGCACTCACCATACCGCGTGTTGTGCAACACGATGTCCGTCAAAATTGGTTTTTTACCCTTCTATCTGGCAACAAAACTGACACCTTTTTTTTACAAGGAGTCATGTTTGCATAGACCACAATACCTGCAGTCATAATGCAAACAAAAAACATAACTCTGATAATGTGCACTGTCCTTGAAGTTGATTGGTCCACACCCGAGACAGCTTTCCTTAGAGCCTAGTCTCACATGGGTTGGACCAGATGACGCCAAAAGGCGCACCATGTTTTTTGTTTGCATTATGACTGCAGGTATTGTGGTCTATGCAAACATGACTCCTTGTAAAAAAGGTGTCAGTTTTGTTGCCAGATAGAAGGGTAAAAAAACAATTATCATATTTTTTACTGGCAAATGAGGTTCCAATGGTGTAAATGATGTCCGTCGTTTCCCTCCAAATGCCGGCAGCTTCTTCAGGAAGTGATTCTTAGGGAATTATGTTTAGTTTCTAAGAAGCTCTAGTTCATGTGTATGTATGTTGAAGTTCTTTCACACCGTACGTAGCCAACCGTGCTAATCGGAGGTGCAGGGGAAGGACCACAAATACGCACAAAAAGCAGTTCTATAGAAATCCGATTTTTTTATTAGATTTAAAAGTGCACAGCTTCAGTGGCTTGCTAATATGTGGAGCGAAACGGTCGCCATCGTGGGGAGCAACACATGGGACCAAGCTGAAACCAACATAGGAGAGCTAAAACAAAGGGCTGTAAATCATTTATAAATGTATTATCAATGTCTAGGCTGAGTGTAAGTGTATGTCCCGCTACGCACACTGCCAAATAAGTTAAACATACATAGCAAGGTGCATAAGTCACACTGTACAATTTCCTGCACATCCCTTCTCACCAAAGCAGGAAATTACATTGAAGCCAAATGTCTTTTTAAACCGTTATTTATGTAAAGCTAATCACACAGAGAATAATAAGGATGCAACCTTCAAACATAATGCATTTAAAAACATTTTATGGTACCCTGCGTGTAAAATTTGAAACGAACCTTCAAAGGACCTTCTAAAAATGTCGTTTTAAATTGATTTCAATTCCTCGCAGAAAGGCTTTTTGGGTGACAATTTTATCTGTGAAGGTTTGAAAATAATACAAACACAATTCACGAATAATAGAAATTCTGCCATTTATTGTCAAAGTATTTTTTTAGAGAGTTTATAGAACAGATTTCAGTTTTGCTGGAGAATTTTTGCGAATGAGAAAGGGGAGTGCATGTTCAGGGCACATTTTATGCTTATAAAGCACCTTTTGTTAACCATGTAACCCAGTGCTAAACCGTCGTGCCGCGAGTCTCATAATAGACACAAACTCGGGTTCACGAATTCTGCAAATGACAGCTTCGGGAGTTGAACAAAGCAATCGGTGTTACTGTTTATTTAGTCTAGGATCATTAGCGCGAGAATTTGAATTGCTATGAAGATAGACTCGGGTCACCTCTGGGGTGAGTAATTAGATTTTCCGAATTCATTACTTGAATTCTCGAATTGGTTGATTAATCGCCGACTCGTCGTGAAGGCTTGGGATAACGAGGTGAAGCTATTTGCATACAGCCACCAGCATGTGACAAATTGGATGCATGGTGGAAAATAAAATGTTTATAGTTTCATGTTTAAGAGGTATAAACTAAAAACCCAAAACTTTAAATAAAATAAAAAATGACGCACGTGTTTACATTTTCAGATTTTTGTTGATGCGTTTGGTTGTGCAATGCTATTTTAATTACGGTGTCAAAATTGTTTCGTCATCATTATTTAATCCTTTTATTTTTCTATCAAGCGCCATACAGTAATTTAAACATTGGCTGTGCACTAATTGTATCTTCGTTGTTGTGGCTTCTAATTTGTTGGTTTGTTTATCATGCCCATTGCACGGTGAATACCGATGGCTGTGATTGATGCTGTCACGATTAGGGCTCTGGTTCAGCTAACATAAACAACATAGCAACATCTCAGTGCAAAGAACATAACTGCTCTATTACCAGAGCACGTCTGTTTGCATGTTTTACGACAAGTACGTGTGGCTAATGCAGACGTGATTCTTTGCAAAAGCTATCTATTTGGTGTTTGAACATCTTAACACCAATTTTATTGGCAGAAAGCGTCAAACATTCTTATTTTTCATGCTCTGTAGAAATATAAAAATTTCTACAAAGGCTCTTGACATCAGGGCCCTTGCTGCAATGTTCATAATCATCACTAGGTGGTGCTGACTCGCTACTTTTAAAACACAGGACTGCTTTATTCTGTGGAATTCCTTGCATGGCTGCCCGTATAACTTCAAATCTCGTGTCATAATCACAGCCGGTGCACATTTGCTAATGGCTGTACTTAAGCACGCCTTAACGCAACGATTAATGGGCAAAATATAAAAATGCTTGTTTTTTTAAAGCTCATATTAACATACTGTAATCTCACTTTCCCCAAATCCTGCAATTGATTAACTTTCCCTTATTCGCAATGTTTGTAAACTTATCTTTTTGTATACACTTTTACTGCATGTGCAATTTAGGAAACGGTTAAACCCTTCTGTTTCATGGGACACTTCATTCCAAAAAGAAATAAAACACTTGAACAATATGGAAAATGTAAGACAATCCAATTTCTTAAAAATATACATTTTCAAAGCTTAGATGGTGGAAAATAAATCCCGACAATCACCGCAGAACAATAAAAAGATTTAAACTTTTTTTTTTACAATCGATGCATTTATATTTCAAAGCTTGCTCAAAAGTTTGACATTTTCATTCACAGCACTAAATCGTTTGCAGGGGCGGTATTTATTGACGAGGCCCTGCTTGATTTCCAGGGGAAGAGGGGCCGCTGGAATGCGGCGCATTATTAATTTGCTCGAGAATGTTGGCTGAACGAGTGCCTATTGTGCGCTTGCTGCTGCTGCTCAGCGCTAGCCGGACCTGCACTGTGACCGTGGGTCTTCGTCTCAGGGCAGTGCCCGTCAATGCGCAAAGGAAGAGATGTGCATTTGACGAGGGCCGCTCATTTTCTTTTTTAACACATGAATTTAAACTCACTTTTGGGTTAAGTTTTTAAAATAATGTCATTTTTTGTTGTTGTATTTAGTTATTCCGAATAAGTAAATGGGGAAGAAGTGGTGCAGTGCCTTAGCACACCGTGCTTAAAAAAATTGCCGACCTGAGCTTGATTCTTGGCCATGGCTCACAACAGGGGCGAGTTGAAATCTAAACGGGTCCTGCCTCCTGCTCCCTTCACACCTTCACCGATCCCCCTGACCGACATGGCGCGGGGAGACCATCATCCAGCAATGCACTGACAAATGTGTAACTTTTTTCATAATTACTATTATTATTCTTAAATAAAGTGAGTGTGCTGCAGTTTAACGTTGTCGCTTTAACACGCATAGCTCAGCCCGATAGAGCCAGACTCTGTGTAGGAGCACAGGGAATACGGGGTACTGGGTGTGGCCAGGGGATTGAGCCGATTTCTCGGCTATTCTGCTGCTGTTGCTTTTCCCCGCACTACTCCAGTCTGTGGCTGTAGCTCCCAGAACGCGTGAGCGCACTGTGTTGTGCAGGCAAGTGCACGAAGGGCAATCGTGAAGCTTTGAGTAATGCTTGCTTACGAGAGTAGCACTCATGTAATGAGATGCCTATAGTGCGCAGTCGTAGAATGACTATAAAAGCCACTTGCTGTTATCGTAGTTTGCTGCTATAAATGTCCACGTGATAAGCCACTTCGTTGAGCTATCATTTGTGGCCAAGTCGCTTCAGAAAAAGAGGTGTATGGCTCAGTGGGCCCAGCTTCGTAAAATAAAAAAAATAGTTTAGTTTAGTTGTATAGAAGTTCATGGATAACTGTAAACATACGAGAGTCCACCCAGGTCAGTTAAACAAACCCAGCGGCAGTGTTAAACAGAACTGACAGCTGATGTCATTTAGAATGTGCATGCATGAACAATTGCTGCTGGAATTTTTTTTTTGCCAATAAAACGGATGAACAAAAGAGAACATTCTCGTGCAGACTACTTGTGTTTAGTTTGTTGTCCTTCCACGCACTTCGGATTAGCACAGTTGACTACGTGCGGTGCAAAAGAAGTTCAACATACATACATACATATACTCTTTGGTTCTTTCGGTAAAGTCATAATAAAATAAAGTCAACTAAATTAAATCACTTTCATTTTTATTTTATTTTATTATTTTCACCTACGTGACTTTACCGAAAGAACCAAAGAGTATGGACCATTGCAGTCACGAAAACTTCAAATCTAGAATTAATACATACACATGTGGAGTTGTGGTATAATTCTGATTTAGGAGAAAATGTTCTCAACCTACATGGGTGCTCACATTCAATATATCTGATGGAGCCGTACTATTGTGCAACAGTGCAATAGTGCATCGATGTTGTCCACGATTAATGCACAATCTTTGCACGTTCTCGGATATCCTAAATAAACCAACTGTGAACTCTTCAGCGGTTACCTGGATGAACACGGTGCAAGTGCACATTGCTGGCTACGATTCACGTGGGAATGGATGCGGATGCTCTGCTGTGCTAAGACGTCCGTCCGTACCCGTGATCCGAACGGTGTGCGACGACTTAAAGAGGAAACTGGCACAGGAGAGAAATAGCCGTGAAAATAATGAAAAACCGTGCGTCTGATTTGAACTTTCCGATAGCGCAATTTAAGTTTTACAAGGACCTTGTGTAGAGTTGGTAGAAGTAAAAAATAATGAGCATTACACGAAGCAACTTCGTATCTTTGCGGGTTTTACTCACCATCTTGCAACAATGCTTGCTAATTTGGCGTATGTGCAGTGCTTAATGATGCCAGCAATTACAAGAGGCAAATTCAAACTTGGTTCAATCACGGCAATGACGGTCAAAACTTTCCTCCTCTCTGCTTCTTTCCTCGTTCTGCTCAACTTTGGAATCCCTTCCAATATTCGCTTCTCCTAGGTTCTCACAGCCTTGCTTAATTGAAGAAACATGTAAACTTTTTTGTCCATTACATTCTGAACAGTTCTGTTCATTGCTAGCTGCTTGGCAATGTTGGTCTTTAAGGGCCTTTTGCTCAGCAACCGTGAAAATATTTTAAACAAAAAACCTCCCCATATAAAACGTTTCCATCAGTTTAGGCAACCAATATGAATTTACGCTGGTAGCTGAATGCCACTCCAAGTAATGCAATGCACGCGGCGTGCGAGATAAACGGGTTTGTACAGATGAGTGAGTGGCCGTGATTGTCTGCACGACCACCCAGCGAAGGGAGGGGGTGACTGAGGGATTGTAAAGGGACAATCTTCCCCTCGTACACACGGTGACGAATGAGGGGTCCCGGGTGACGTCCTGCTCGTGGCCTCCAGGATCTTCTGGGCGACCCAGCACACGTGCTCTGTTTAACCTGTCGTTTTGAAAATCGAGTACGCCTCGAGTAGCTCTTCTACAAAGAGGCTATCGTTAGGGCCAGGGCATTGGCTTGGCCGCTTTCGAAGGGTCGGGCCTAGCTTTGCGCTGTGCCCTCTGGCCCCCGTTCGTGCCACGTCCGTCGTTTTGAGCGTCGCTGCCGTGCCAGCGCCTGTTAACGTCTGTAAAGGCATTTCCTATCTCGAGGTGTGAGCACGGGCTTCTGAAATACCTTTTTGTTTTCTTTTGTCAGAGGTGGAAAGTACCAAGAGACAGGAGAAAATTGCCTTTTGATTGCACCGCTGTCGCTTAAGACCACCTTGGAGGAAACGCTGCATGGTGAGGTTGTGACTTTTTTGTGTGCCTGTTGGAAGATAGCATGGATTATTAAAACACAAACTACATATTTTTTGTTCTAAAATGTAAAAGCTTTAATTGGTTATCAAGCTTAAGATTGAGCAAGCAAAAAATATTGATGACGAGTGACAATCGATGACGCGTAATGACAATGTAATTAACGCAAGGAAATCAATGGTTGAGTGGTAGAGAAAGTCTTCCAGGGATCTGTGATATGGCAAGACGAGCATCCTTTGTCTGGAAGCATATCCACTGCAGAATGCCTCTTAATCTTCCATGTCTGAAAAAGATCATTCTCGTGACTGGAAGAATTTGAGATGCCTCCACTAACATCTCTCCTCCAAACAACTTCAATCCACAAATAATTTTGTCGCATTGTTTTCAAACTCGAATGCGACTTTCGCTCCCACTGACCTCTCCGATTTAATATTCTCTGCCGCTCACTCCTATTTTCCTCTGCGCTTGACTCAGGCGCTTTCATAATTCCACTCTGATTACAGTGCAACACAATATAAACATTTTAATTTGAAAAAAAAACAATCATCCGTAAATAATTGCACGGGAAGCCTCTAAACAGCTGGAAAATTAAAATGTAAATGCTCTGTGTGATTGCGTGATACTAACGTCATGGATGCACACCGTGGGGCGCCACGGTGGCTAGATGTTAACTACTTCGTCTGGTATACAGGAGGTCGTGGGTTCGATCCCGAACGTGCCACCTGTATATTTGAAGTTTGTGTTTTCCCCGTGATCGCTTGGATTTTTCTCCAGGTCCTCCGGTTATTCCCTTCACATTTAGAAACATGCATTATGAGTATATGTCTGCTCTAAATTTCCACACGATAAGCCACTTCGTTGAGCTGTCATTCGTGGCCAGGTGGCTTCTGAAAAAAGCGCGAAATAGTTCACCTGGTAAAACTGAATTCGTAAGCGTTTTTCGCGGAGTTAAGAGCGAGCCACCTGACTGGAAGTCGCTCTTCACCTTGTTAACACCTGTGGGTCCTGCTGGACCACAGCTTCGTTTGGCGCCTCAACGTTTACTGCCTCATGTCCCCAGCAGCGCGGCCAAGGTAGCGGCAATTCATTACTGGCACATCTGGGCCTAATATTGTAATTTTGAGTGACAAGCAATTGTAAGTTAACGGCTTCCCTGTTTGGCGCATATCGTGAGCCACGCACCAACATGTATTTCTTGATGTAATTATTTAAGTAGGAGCCAGAATAATAATATGCATTTCATATTCTATTTGCTTTTAATTTACCACAAATGTTCAGTTATTCATCACAATTATTTGCGTGACTTTGAAAGAGACAAAAAAAATATTAAAATTTTACACAACATAATTAAACTGGATGTACGTAGCCAGCAATTTCACATACTTACAGGGCGTTTACATGCGATGGTAACTAATACAGCCTTAATTATTTTGCGATGCAGTTTGGAATAATTTGTTAGAATAAATCCCCGCACGCGTGGAGGTATTTGTGCCACGTCTGCTGGCGGCAGAGGCACACACACGCCGGATGTGGCCCAGCTTGCTCCTCCGCCGCTTATTAAAACATTCCTCTCGTTTCACACGTTTTTTTTTTAACCCGTCATGAAATCTCGCCGCTAGGAAGGTGTTCAGTGTCAATGCAGTCCTCAAGTATCACTTGCCAACCGTTCAGAAAATCTGATGCAATATCTCAGCATATACCTGAAATATATGCACTGGTTTCCAAACAGAAAATATCTTGTTTTTTTTGTTGCACAAAATATGGCAGTCGTTCCGTGTGGTTTTTTTTAATTGAAGGAGTGTTCATTAAATGTAGCTAAAAGCCAGTGGCCCACTCCGCTGTGCGACCTCTGGAGAGGTCCTCGTTCGCTACCTGCAAATGATTTTGGGGTCTCGTTGTGGTTGCTGACGATTTTCCACGTCAAAAAATAATTCCATCCATTCTCGATCCACCACGCCATGTCATTCGTAGATATTTTTTTTTGGCCGAGGAAACTCCAACTCGGATCTCTGAGTGCATGCTAACCGCTGCGCCACCGCTCTTCTCATTGCAGTCGACATCTGTGAAAAGGAACGTTTAAAGCCTCCAGTATAAATAACTATTCTGATTCTGGCTTTCATTGTTCGCTTCGTTGTAGCTCCACAACGTTCGCGCTGCGCTCGATGTGATGAAAATGTAAAACAAAGAAAACCAATCTCTCAAGATTTGCGTCTCTCCAAGCTTAGCCATCGAGCTGCGATGACAATTTGTTTTCTCGCGAGCGCGCCACGCGGAGGCCCAAATCACTGTAAGTCTCCTGGGAGACCCCGACCGCAGAGGCCTCCACAGCTGCGTCGCCCCCCCCCCCACCGCTTGCTTCGGTCGCTGGAAGCGGCAACGGACGAAGTGAAGAGCCCCCCCCCACCGCAGCTTCAGGGGCCCCGCGGTGTGCAGCTACAGCTCGGCCAGGCGTCGATCGTCAATCGCCGTGCAGGCAGCAGCGTTGTGTAAATCCTGGTGAATCTGTCCTTTTTGTCTTGAGCCTTTGTAGATGTTTAATCGGCATCCAGCGGCTAAGTTTCAAGCAAGCACGTAAATGCTCATGCCCTTTTGTTTGGCGTGATGAAAAACAATCATGAGCAGTTTTGGAAATTATGCAGAGACTAAGTGCTTTTTGTACACGTGTTTTTGTGCTTTGTTTGAAACTTAATGGTTGTCCAGCCTGCACTATTTTTCTGTTATAATTATGATGATCATTTACATTTGTAAGAAGCATTTCATCCGTAGATCCAAAAGCACCATGCATGGAAAGCAGGAAATAAACAGAACCAGCTGGGTAAACGGCCAGAACTATGGGGTAAAGGCCATTTTTACTAGGTGAGTTTTCAAGACAGGGCTTAACTATATTATGGGGTGTTTCTAGTCATTTACAGATTTGATCCAGCGCTAATGTCCTGTAAGAAGCTGTATGGCTTGAAAGTAAACTCTCTGGTCCAGGTAAAATTCATGGAGGGTTTGTTTAAAAATTTTGTGGGGGTTTTTTTAAATCAAATTAAATGTCATGTTACAATATAGGAACTCACAGAAGATGTTATACATTACATGGATTTTTTAAAAGTGTGGTTAAAATGTTGCCACTAATTCCAAAATGTTATTCAATTGCCATGAATGTACATATATATTACGTTTTGGGTATGTTTAAATCTTACATTGGGAAATGTACAATAAAAATGTGTTTTTGAGCAGTCGTCTCGCTTGCAGGTGCCGTACACTGAGCTTACAGTCACACGAATGGTCCCTTGTCATCGACCCTTTACGAGTCGATGCATGGGGACAAGGGAAGGAAAAAATAACCCAAAACTGGTGCCCTCTCAGCGAGCCAAACCCAGCCAGTGGTGTAACGGCTTACTGCTCAATGGAAATTCCTATGCTCCCCGAACCAATGGATTGCGGCTTTCGACAGGAAATTTACTCAGCCATTCCCTCCTCGCGTTTAAATTCTCTCGTTGCCCCCCCCCCATCACCACCACCATCTCCAACTTATTCGAGGCATCAGGCTGCAATACAGCACTAATGCGGCCAAACGCTTTGGGCTCCGGCCTGCTGACTCGAGTATTCGTACGCCGCTCGTTTCGGCAGTCGTTGTCGCGGGCGTTGCGTTTCGTTCGTGGGTTCTCAATGCAGCGCGCCTCTCTGCGGATGCGCCGGCTAACAAGAGGAAGCGATACATGACCACAAACACACGTACATGTGGCAGCGAACAAAGCATGTGCACGTGGCCTGGAGATAGCTGTTGGCTGGAAGTCCCGGTTTTGTATTTGGCTGAACGTGCCAAACTTCGACAAGCATATCCAGATGTTTCGTTGAGAGAAGAAAAAAAACACGAATCGGACGCACACATGTAAAGACACATTGTATTTGTGCACGACATGATGTGTAAGAATGGAATTTTATTGTTTGAAACCGCACTAACCATGCATTCGAATGAATGCAGTTCTGTTTTGTGAGCGCGCAGCTTTTAAGCGTTATGGTTTACGAAGATAATTGTACGTGTCGTATAAATAACTCTCCCCCTTTCTGATGTACGTTCAGGGTGTTCACGTTTTGGCAGTTAACTGAAGGCCCCCTTAAAATACTTAGGTAGTTCTCCATAAATTAATCTGTAATTACCGACAGCTCGGTGTGACTGAATCAGCCACGTGTTTTCAAAGCTTAAGGTTGCACCATCTGCATGCTGAAGAACTTTCCCGCTTACTCGCCCGTTCATCCTTACGGCATCTCATTGTCCGTGCCCACATCTGGCACCGATGAAGCTGAGAAGATTACCAGGTTCACTATCAAGTGACCCACTGGGCCATGAAGGGATCTTTGAAGCTAAGTCGGCCACATGTGCCTTCATTACGCTACGCTTCTTTCATATCGGTGGTGGCACGGCCCAGCGGTAGCATGTTCACCGCTTGTTGCGGAGGATCCCGGTTTGAATCTGGAAGGCCGCCCTGGTTAATAACGTGGGTGTGCTAACCGTAACATATGCACCGCCTGCTTCACAGTGGACGTTAAATATCCCGTGCTGTCATTGGAAGAAGAACGTGCCATTGTGAGCCGGCATCACGGTCCAAATTTGAAAAATTACCTCCGAATGGTTTGGGAAACTCATAGCAATCGTGACCAACCCCAGGGGCCCCCCTTCCTTAATGTAACACTCCTGAAAAATACACGTTTTACTCAATGAGGCTTTCTCCGGGTAAGTGAGACTGGATTGAATATCCTCTCTCGTACCTGCGTCTGGTAGTGCCAACCACGCACTGTAAAATGTAACGATCGCTGTGGACAGAAGCGCCACAGTCCTTGTTGCGTTGCCTTTATTCAACCCATAAACCACAACCGTGTAATGTAAAACAAATGGATTTTTTTTTTGCATTTGCAGAATAGTATCAGGGCAATAGGGCAAAACATTAAAACTGAAACAGGCGTCCACGTGGCACCTTCCATTGATGTGGTGCTGTAAATCAGAATGTAAGGGCAATGCGCCCGAGTGGCGAGGAATGCGGCGCTCGTGATAACGTTGAATGCCGGTGGGGGTTTTTTTTTGTTTGGTGCAGCGTTGAATAATGTCGGAATGAATGAGCTGTTCGTGGGTTTACCGGCCGGAGCATCTGTGGTGTCGCGCTTCTCCTCTGGTTGACACTCAAAGCGAAACTCGTTCTCTCTTTCTCGCCCATCGCGTAGCGAAAAACACGGCGAGGACACGGCGAGGAAAAACGATCCATGGACAACGGCATAGCGAAATGAATGGGTGTATTCCACGGGGATTGTTTGCAGGCTCGCGCTCAACGTTTTATTTATTAAACTTAAAGCCAGTTGGAATTTCCTGAATGCACACCAAGCCCTCGCTGGGTCGTGATAGATTCGTGCCGACGTTTATAGTCGGGACGTCAATGAGTCATGGAAACATTTATCCCGGCGATCGTGTCGGCGGGAGAGGTGGTGCGTTGCGGTGCGGCCTCAAGTTACATCCACCGAATAGTGGGCTTCAGTAGCGTCGCAGTTTCAAATTGTGACCGTCTCGTGTATGTTTTATTTCTCCCGTTAGCATGGCTCGGGTAAAGTTGTAGGGGACGTTTTGGGCAATGGCCCTTCAAACAAGCAGTCAAAGTGATTTCCTGCTCAAATGAGCATTGCGTCGATGCTCGTAATCTTGTTCGCAGCCTTGGTCAAGTGGTGGAAATTTCACATTCCTGTGAACGGAGTGAGTCTGTCAATAGGAAAACCACTGTTGACCTCCCTGCAAAGTGCTTTTCAATTTATCAACCTCGGAGGGGATGATGAGCTGAGTCAAACTCCAACCAGGATTTGATCTCGCAGCCCTCTGTTTGTGAGCCGCTTTGCTCTTCCACGTAGCCACATGGCTGACGAATGTGTTGCGTTTTAGTTTTTTTTTTGCGCTTGTTCCAGCACAGCCAACGCGGGATTACGAAAACCATGTATCTTCGTACAGCGCCCATGCTGACTGTAGGCGCAGAAAGAACAGTGGTTTGTGTTTAACACTCGTATGTGTGACTCACTGCAAAAATCTCTACTTGAATCCAAAACCTTTTTGTGGCAGACGTGAGATAATTAAAGCTGTTAGCTTGCAGCCCTTCGTGGGTGAAGATGACAGCCCTACTTAGTTAAATACAGGTATTTGTTGTTGCCTTTCGTCAATGAGCAGTTGTGTGTTTCGGAGAAACATTGCACTGATAAAAAAAAATCCTTACTGGTGCACAACAATGGCAGAAGATGTTGTTTTCTGGAAAATATCAATAGCAACTTAAAAATACAATTTACACCCATATTAGTTTTCCTTAAAACAAAAACATTGGGCTCCTTGTGTTTGTAACATGATGCCAAGTCTGTAATGCTCGTTTGTAAAACTAAGCAACGATTTGATAACATTTTCCCAGTCGATGTATTATTGCGACTCATTTAACGTGCAAAGGAACTTTACATTTAAGCCATTTAAGCCCCAAGGTAAGATGCTGCATTTGTGTCATTGTTAGCGCACTCGGCTTGCAATCCAGAGGTGTGCGGTTGATTCAATTTCCCGGCACGGCATTCAAAGTAATAGTTCCAGTTTCTTAACCCCCCCCCTCCACGCCTCTGTCCCCCAGCAGTATAAATGGTTACAGCACAATCGCGGAGTAATCCCACCTCATCCAAGATGTTTGATCAGCCGTGATATGCAGGACAAATACCCTGTGGATAGGGGCTGTCGAGGTCTCTCACTCGTGCAACCCTTTCCATGAGCAGTGACCGTGATAGCCATTGCAGGAACGCACCTCTGCCGTTACCTTTTTACCCGACGTACGTAGCGTGTCACTTTGATGTCACCATCTTACAACGAGGGGGGTCATTTGCGTCGCAAGTTAGCCGCCTTCCCTGGTGAGGGAGCTTCGTCAGCGAGCCCTGAGCACCGCGTCCGCTGGGAAGGCACGCGTGGAAAAGGAAGGCACGCGTGGGAGGCTGGGAGTGAAAGGTTTCAGTGGGAATTGCTCCGAGCGAGCGAGCGAGCGGCGCGCAGAAGCGCAGGGCACGGAACGAAAGGCGTGCTGTGGACGTGCTGTGGACGTGATGAGTGGTGCACAACAACAACAACAAAAGAGATGCTTAGCAGGGTTTTTTTTAGCGTCTTCATTTTTTACACACATAAAACAAGTACTGCACAGTATTGCCTCTTTAAAAAGAATACAAAGAATAATAATGACGTTTGTAAATAAATATTCACGAGGCTTAGCTGACCGCCCTGCTTCGTGGTTTAATCGTGATTATGTACTCATAACTAAATTATCTCTTTGTTTTAACGAATTGGTCGATGGAGTACTGGAGTACATTACATGTATTTATTCATTCATAAGAAATCACGACTCCGGGACTTGCATCCGATATGTAGCGCTTAGAGACACTCCTGGGAGCCAATTACAGTTTGACCATTGACCCAATTTGCACTAGATTCGGCACTCCACGCAATCTCAAAGTCCGCAGCAGGTATAAGGTGC
The DNA here is from genome assembly GCA_014621495.2 of Entosphenus tridentatus. NCBI lineage: Eukaryota > Metazoa > Chordata > Hyperoartia > Petromyzontiformes > Petromyzontidae > Entosphenus > Entosphenus tridentatus. The sequence goes on from CM025627.2 coordinate 3,251,567, forward strand.
CTGTCTTCATTAAACTGGCCAGTTATTCCAGTGGAAAATAATTTAATGAAATTAGGATTTTACTCTGGCTTGTATATGGAGCATGTATGTCGAACTTTTTTCGCAGCGTACTTAGCCATCCGTGCTAATCAGTTCGAAAGAAAAGAGTTTAGAATGTTGGCCTAAATAGGTCCAACGTTGAAGCTAGCTTTGGCTTGCCGGTGGTTTAATGAAACGCTGGAGATGTTTTTGAGCGGAAGAGCTCCAACGAAGAGAGAGAGAGAGCATTTTCGCAAAAGCTAGTTTCTGCTGACACGGGAATATCCGATCCACAGATGAGACATCTCACGGGGGAAATCATCGCCACGCACACACAGCAAACGCTTCTCCATCCCCTTCATAGCAGCAGCGTGTCGTCCACAACGTCACCTTTGTGACTCAAAGTTAAGAGGCGAACTCTTGTTTGAATGGGCATCGAGGCGTTGCTCATCTCCTACTCGTGGCCCTGAGCCAGTGGTGGAAATTCCATGTTACCGTGACGGGAGTATCATCCCCAGCACGGACAGTTTCACTTCCCCGCAAAGTGGTGCTTATTGTTGAGTGAGAAATAACACATTACGTTGGTGCCATACTAGTTCTAAACAGTGTATGAAGCCTCTGAGAATTCACTCTTGGATGCCATGTGAGTCATGTGATTTATTTTACCATACCTCACGATGCTGGTCAGTGTGGGTAGCACTTACCACCAATTCGTCGCCGTGGACAGGAGTTCAACTCAGGTTGCCAGATTCACAGAGCATTTCCGGAACCAGCGTTCACACCATGTGCTATGAATATGCTCCCTGGGTCTTTAACATACGAGACCAGGCAGTGTCAGTCGAAGCCAAACCTAAACAAGTGTTACTTTTGAAACTACTTTTTATGACTCTACTTTTTTTATGGAACTGTGTTCACTTAGCAATTAATTTGCTTCCATTTATTGCCTTCTGTCATATGGAATTAATTTAAGAGGCCTGCAGCGTGCCACAGTTAATTGGATATTTAGGGAAACAACGTTAATTTAAACCCGAGGAATGTGCTGTATAAAACATTGCATTAAACTACTGTAGCTGTGGAGGCTGAGGTCCCTTGCACTGTGCCTGAGAGGAATTTAAACAGGAAGTTTTCCAAGGAAGAAAAAAATAATCTGCATCTGGCTTTTGAGATTTTCCCAGTCTCAATGTTCGTTGGAAATCATTGGGGCGATGTAAAGCAGAAGGAGTACAGTTTTGAGCTTTGTGGTGGTGCAATGCAATGGTTGGCACTTAAAGGGTTCGTACTTTCTAAACTAAACTTTTTATTTTATTTTACCAGGTAAGGCCCACTGAGCTAGATGACTCTTTTTTCTGAAGCGACCTGGCCACAAACGACAGCTCAACGAAGTGGGGTTCAAACCATGCCTGCGGCATAGACATGCAACGTTAGAAATGTGCGCTTTAATTGCACGTAAACATCCCAAGTCTCAACCTCTTGTTACAAAAGTAGCACAACGATGTTCAGCACATGGCATGAGATCACATTCACTGTCAATAAGTTGGTCCGTGACTATTATTTTCCAGACTGTTGTTCATGATCACGTGACGTATTTAATAAGTTATGAGTGCTCTGCACTTTATATCATCGTCGTGAATCAAAAATACCAGTCATCATAATTAGAATCCCTTCATCCTGATCATCACCAATAGTCACCACTATTTATTATTAAGAATTACACTTATGTACATGGCTGCCTTGCCAATTGCCTTGCTGGAACATCCCGGACATTGTCTTGCAGGTCTTATTCTACGGCGGCAAGCGTGCGGTTGTGCGGTTGCTGTGCTCGGTGGTTGTTGTTGAGGGCATGTCGGGAATGTAAGAAGGTTGTAGTGGCCATGTGTGAGGAGGCTAGGTGGTTGTTGTCGAGGGGATGTAGGAAAGTGGTTGTCGCCATATGTGAGCAGGCGTTGATGGGTGTTGTTGGGGTGGTGTAAGAAGGTTGTAGTCGCCATGTGTGAGGAGCCATTGATGCTTGTTGTCAAGGGAATCTAAGAAGGTTGTGGTCGTCATGTGAGGCGTTGGAGGTTGTTGTCGAGAGGTTGTAAGAAGGTTGTAATGGCCATGTGGAAGAGGCTCGTTAGTTGTTAAGGAGATCTAAGAAGGTTGTATTCACCATGTGAGGCGTTGGAGGTCGTTGTCGATGGGATGTAAGAAGGTTGTAGTCACCATGTGTGAGAAGGCTCGGTTGTTGTTGTCGAGGGGGTGCAAGAAGGTTGTAGTCTTCATTTGTGAGGAGGCTCCTGCGAGTGTTGTGTCGTTGGTGGCGGGTCGGTTGAATGGGCTTCCTGTTGTGCACGGTGCCAGTGGAGGTTTGGGGTTGGCCTGGGCAAAGAGGCTTCAAGGCTGAGTAGGGGGTGCGCTCTCCTCGGCGGCGGCAGCAGAGGCAGTCACAGCAGCAGCTTGGGTCAATTTTCTGAAGAAGAGGAAGAAAACTACTGGCTTATAAGTTGCCCCCCTTGGGTCCCCATGTGCCTTGCGGACAGGGCCAGGGATTGGGTGGATTGGTAAAGGATCTCAACCATTTCACTGTGAGATCCAGTGCTTGTATTGCACATAGGGGTTTCGCTATTATTCTCCGTGCCTTGCAGTTTGTACCGTTGAGAAAGTTTAACATATCCAGTGAACAAGCAATGCTCGTGTCGTTTTTTCGTGATGGGTTAAATGGAGGGTGGGCTTATGAGGCCTATAGAATGATGATGAGGGATGCAGAATGTAAGATGGTGATTATGTATGTTGAGATTGATCCGTTAGGCTGGTAGACCGTAGCAAGAACACAATAGATAGTACTGTAATATGCCAAGGGGCAGTATTTCCCAGCAGGAAACATGTTTCCTAATAAATAGCAAAGCCTTTCCTAGCTCAATCCCTCTCGTCCTCCTTCTACTCCATATACACATTCTCCATATCTATACCCGTACACCCTGTGGTTGTCGTAATAATGCCAGAGTGTTCGCATGTTTGTGGTTGTTATATAATTACAAATTCGCTGTTGGAACACGCAGGATCATCTGTATTTACAGCATGAAACAGAAGTCTAACGCTTGATATTTTGCAAAGACTCAATGCATTTCTAAATGTTTGGGTGGAGTACGTTTCAAAGCCAAGATTTTTACAATGGTCTGGACTGATGAGGAGCATATCTGTTTTAATGCTTTCCAACCACATTTGACAGCATTAATGCATTTTCTTTGTCCGTCTGTCTGTAACGTTCGGTTATGAGATTACTCTCGGAAACATGATCCAATGTAAATGAAATCCGAGCATTAACGCCGTGTTACTTCCAAGAACGTACCCTAGAGAAACTGGACACATTAATCGAAAACTCGTCCATAACTTGGCATGGTATTTATTTGTTTCTACGAAACAAACAAAAAAAAACATCTAATTACTTAGTTATTGTTGGCTGTAGGTGCCTCTAAGGACCGTCAAATTACAAAGCTCGTGGTAAAACGGGTTTAGGCTGCGAGTTCTCTGCTCACCAACCACTGCCCTGCGATGGCATGACAATGTGGGCATGACTCTAGACCTTAGGCATCGCCTCCATGTGCACGAAGCGCACAGTCCTCCAGCTTGTATGGCCTTCCCATGATGCGCTCGTGTCTCGGGGGTTTTCACAAGCTGTGTTTTACTTGGCCGTGGTCTTTACCGTCCTGGCCTTCACAATAATGACCGTTTCGCTCACTGGAAGCAAATGGCGAGTGCTGTGGTGCGTGTATGTCGAGCGAGACAAAGTTGTGTCTGGAATAACCATTTGCATTGGCAATTGCCAAATCTGTTATACATTAAAGAAACGTTTAACATTAAAAATATCATTTCGGACTACAAATGTGGCCTTTGCTGATTGTGAAGTATAAAAGGGCGTCTTGACTTAACAAGTTACCAATAATCTCTCTAACTTCCCGGCAAGCCCATTCTCTCACCATGTACCCTTCCACCTTGATGACTTTGGTAGTGTAGCGCTGCATTTTGGTCGCGAGTCGTTATTTTGCTGATGTTGCATTGTATGCAAATCCACACTTTTTCAGACGACTGATGCGATTTGTGCTTTGTTTGAAAACTGCGAGCGGTGAGCAAAACCTCTGGAAAGTTGCTAGTTCTTTCATGCATGAAAATTAGCCACCACACCAATTAGCACCCCAAGGGAGGCCCTCTATTTAGTTTCGAGCTCACCTTCATTGTCCTGATCCATGGATTGGGCCAATGTGAAAGACACTCTTATTAAACTGACCCTGCCACCCGACGTAGTTGTGCTTTGCCGATCTCTTCTTGTATGTACTGCACAAGTCTGTGGACTCCATGCTGGAACACCAGTGTGGTATTAAATCTCACCTCGTGTGCAAAACAGTGTAAGCGATTCCCCCTGGAGTAGTGTGTACGTGGCATGGGCTGGGCCATATCCAAGGCTTGTGAGTGACACATCGCCCCCATTGTTCCGTAGGACATATTCTGGCTTTGTAAGCGCTGTCTCTGCCTGCGTGTACACAAGTAAAGCATTGTCCTAGGAGTTGTTTATTCCTGTGCATTCAAGCAAATCATCGACACCGTCAAAGACAAATGTTGTACGTCTTCTTAATTATTTGATGAACTCCACGAGCCTGTACCATTGTACCGTGGACAAGTTGTGATGTAAACGAATCAAGAATTTACCACTTTAATTGTAACACTTTCAATGACTTATGCCAAGACTTTCATACATCTTGTGGTCGTGTTCTTAAGTGTAACTCCTGTATATATGTTTTTTGCTGTTGTGCTGTTATGTCGCGGGTTTTTTTTATTAAGAAAACGAGACAAAGGCAGCAGCCACTCTCTTGCCACAAGAATGCGAGGAAATGCAGATCAGATGTTGGCGTTGGCGGTGGCCAGCGGGCGTTTGTTTTCCATGACATGCTTTATTTTGAAGCTGCGTGGCAACTCCACGAAGACCCCTCTCCTCCCCCACAGCGACCCCAACCAACTTCTCTGCAAAAGCCACAAACCGTGTAAAAGACATTCGCAGGTTACGCGAAGGCTGACTGACGGGACAACGGCAAATCACAACAAATGGTGCCACCCTCATTGTTCACGCGTGCACGAGCGATGACAATGGCTATTTTCCCGATACTGGTGCAATGAAAGGAGATGTCATTCATTCGTTGATTTCTATTTATCATAGGTCATGATCATCTAGGGCTGGATGGCAATATATCTATATACTGAAATTCGCATTAGTTTTTTCCCCCCATCCGATATAAACTCCTCTGTGATTGACTTAATGTCACCAGGCGGTGATAATGTCACGTTGTTACAGAACACAGTGCACTGCAAAGGTTTGTGAGAAAGGGCGATGAAAAACTAATTGAGAAATGTTTCTCCGGCTGTTGGTAGTTTGGAAAATTGTGGGTGTGACTTTTTGGACTTGGTAAATGATGTGTGTTTGTGGAATGACTGCGGCTAAAAGAGTATTTGAGTCAGTGGTGAAGGCAGAATGAGGCGGGCGAGGGGAGGGAGGGACCCCACAGAAGAAACTAAACAATTTATTTGTTTTAACATTACTATAGTTCATCTGCAAAGCGTAACTTTCAGCAGCTATATCATTAATGACAATTATTGTCGATTGGACGTTTATGATTACACGGTTAGAGCATTGAACGTCCCAAGCAAGTTCTGAACATTTACCATCAATCCCTGAAGAAACGTGACGACCTGAAGTGCACGTTAATCACCGTTTTTAGCCGAGTGCTAACCCTGTGCCCATTCACCGGACACTTGGTTCAGAATGGGAGAATATTTCATGATCAATGCACCTAAAGCAGTGGTTCTTAACCTGGGGCGCACGCAGGCCCTGGGGATGCGAGATGCCGTTTCTGGCGGGTGACAGACATGGCCAGATTTTTTTCGAAATTAAATAATCGAAAAACAAATTAAGCACGGGCACGTAAGTACAACTATTTTTGATTTTAAGATTTCGTGACTGCAGGGATTCATATTCTTGGTTCTTTCGGTAAAGTTATGTAGAAGGGAAAAAATAAAATAAAAAACAAGAATTTTTTTAAAATTACTTTATTATTTCCCTTCTACGTGACTTTACCGAGAGAACCAAGAACATACAACTACTTTGTTTCATTCAACCTTTGTATTTATTGACATCATACATTGTTTAACGATTAAGAACCAAAGGGGGTGCAAGGCTACAGTAAAGTTCAAGAACCACTGACCTAAACCATGGGCCCAGTCACCAGCAGCCCTGGATCCAACAATCATTGGCTTCGGTTGGGTTGGTGAAGCGGCAGGGGTGCTAAGACTCACAAGACACCTCTTAGATCTGACCACTGCCATATATTTTAAAGTGACAACTTTTAAGGAATTGATCGTTCTCATGAGGGTCCACCGATGAAGCCATGACATCAGTTCGGGTGGAAGTGCTAGTTGGGTTATTGCATCGCAGGATAATGAGAGGTGGTGGTGCGGAGCCCTTCATACAGCAGTGGATTGAGCATGACTGATTCTAATGAATGGTAGCATCATCCTCAAAGAGGGTCAGGAATAGGCACATCTGCACAACACCTCGGGGGGAGTTAATGGGTCACTTAAGCTCATGAATGATTACTCACCAAAATATTGCTACTCCAAAAAGTCTTTGAGTATTTTGATGTAAAGCTTTCGTGACTGCAGGGATTCATATTCTTGGTTCTTTCGGTAAAGTAACGTGAAATCCACAGCAATATTTTTTTCTTGCTGTGGATTTCACACCTGATGCTGATTGCTTGTGTTGCAGTCGAAACGTCGTGAGAATATTTATTGTTTTATACTTTTTTTATTTTATTACTTCCCTTCTACGTGACATTACCGAAAGAACCAAGAATACGAAGTTTGAGTATTGTTTTGTGATAAAGGAGCGGTCTCAACTGGTATGTATACTTGTGCATTATTTATAAAAGCAGTTTACTTAAGCCCAGGTTTGATTAAAATCGAGTTACCTCTTCGGTGGTGGGGAGATCTCCCACAATATATATTTTTTTAATTCACAATATAAAATCCTGAAAAAGTGAAGAATAAAAAAATATTGATTTGTCATTGGTATTTTCTCAATATGTTGTACTGGCGGGCAGTAGCCTGAGCGAATTTCCATCGAATCTAATATCCACTTTGCGACAAGAGTGTGAATAAAAAAGCGTGCAACGTTTCAGTTGTAATTAAAGTGTCGCCACGTCATAGCATCAACCTGTAGCGATTCCAACCAGTGAAGGAGTGATGCCCATTAAAGGGACCTTACCACAATCACACCAACATGAAAACATCACCACACGCACAAGAATTAAAACCAAAACATATTTATATACTTGACTTAAAGCTTTCGTGACTGCAGGAATTCATATTCTTTGGGTCTTTCGGTAAAGCCACATAGATATGTTTTCTATCTACGTGGCTTTACCGAAAAACCCAAATAATATTTATATTCCTGTAAACTTAAACGCAGGTTATTATTGCCAACGCAATGATCCCATGTTTGTTTTTGGGTTGGGTCACGTGGTTGGTAGCTTAATGCCAACATTAATGTTTTTAACTTTACCACGACCCAAAGAGATTGTCAAGTTTAAAAAGCTACCAATTACTCGACACGTGCATGCAGGGTGGTCCAGATGTCGCGTGACTCCTATTTCGTTTTCTAAAACTTGCTTAACATTTTTTTAAGATTTATTAAAATTAATATGCAGAGGGGAAAAAAATGTTAGGGGGTCAATTAATTGGAGGTCACAAGACAAACTGGACCACTCTGTACAGTTCAATACTGAATACATTCTGACCAATCAAGTTCCTCCCAATCAGCGGCTTGAGAATTTTCGTGACCGAATTCAACAATCAGCGTGGGCCGACGTTTACGAGTCCACGTTCTGCGTGCTCGCATTGCGTGTCACTCGACACCCCGGATGCCCGTGCAAACGAGAACGTTCCATCTCCGAGGAATTATCCCGATTGAAAAAAATCTCCCAGTAAACCGTGCACATTTTTTTTTGTTAAATGACAACAATCAAATATGCACACGCGTGCACGTAAGTCGGTCGCGCAAGATGCGACAACTCCCCCCCCCCAAGTCGCCGTACGCGCGCCTCGTCCCACAGCTGGTTCTGCGCTTGGTGAGCTCGAGAAGACACCAAACCGCCTTCTTCTGCTCGACCACGACTACCGCTCGAGACCCGCGGCTCGGCGACGGTTCACATTTTCCTGGCATCTCCCCCCCACCACCCCACCCACCCACCACCTCCTCCTCCCCACCACCTCCTCCCCACCTCACCCCCACCCTGGCCAGCACGCACGCCCGCCCGCTCGCCCACCCCCGGTCACCGGGGCCAGGCCAAACAACAGAGAAGAAAAAAAAACCCGCCGCCTGCCAGACACATCTGCAAGAAATTATGGAACCTGTCTGCACGTGGGAGGGTAGAGGAGACTCCCCTGGCAGTGATAGCGGCCGTGCGCGGAGGCCCTTGGCGGGGGGGGGGGAGAGACTGCGCAAACGGCACGATGTTCTTGGGGATGTACAGTACCCGAGCGGGCGTACAGTCTTCTCCATTTGAGCCTTGCGCACCCTGCAAATTAACCTGCGCCGCGCTCGCTCGTCCGTTCTCTGCGGCCAGCAGAGTCCGACGCGCGCGGGCTCTCCTCTGCGGGCGCCCGGTCCAGCTCGCCGCGCCTGTTGAGCGGGCACCGGGGGGTGGGGGGGTGGAGATTCGCACGTGGGAGAGACTTCGCATCGAGGGCTTTTCCACGTGGAACAGCCGCGGAGGTGGTTCGGGCGGACGACAGTTGAACAATCGAAACTGCAGCACAATTTATTTTTGGGGGGGGGGGGGGCATCACGACGGAAGAATAGTGCAGGCCAGAAAACCTATAAGTTAGCCATAAAGCCCACAGGTTTTACACGTGTTTTTTTGTGTGTGAATGTCAGCCAAAGGTAGGGAACACACCTGAGACGATGACCACCATGGATATGGAGTGATGCCATCACCTGGTGTGCAATAGTGAGACGATTTGAAATTTAACAATAATACTGCAGTTTATTTACGTGCGTTTTTATTAATTAAAACTATTCGGCTCCTTGTGCATTAGCAATCTTTGAAAAAAATTCCATAATCTTCCTGACGTCCGCTTCGACTTGAGGTGCTGGAGAACTACATTTTTTTCCAAACGTCTTTACATTTCAAACCAACAAAAACTTCAACAATGAACGCCCCTTTGCGTTTTGCGTGCATTTCGAGTTGGTGCATGGCAGGCTCAGTTCTATTGGACGTAACCGCACGTCTTGGGACTCCCTTCGGAAGAGCGCCTGGTTCTCCCTAGTGTGCGTATAAACGCACTAAAGCACTCAAGAGAGATTGCTCCGGGGACTCATTAATAGCCACGTCAGATCACCGAGCCAGCATGACAGACCCTGGCTCCGGACACAGGTTGCACAAATCAAGTTCTCGATGTGTAGCAAATGGATGGCTGCGAACGGTCACCAGTGACGGCACACACAAACACAAAGTGAAGCAAATTTAAAACTTGGTTGTGCTCTTTGCTCGTCCCAAGCTCTTCGAGATGAAATTTCCCACTATATTTAATTGAGTATGGTGAAGAACCATGAAAGCATGTGGCCTAATAGAGGCCCATCGAAGGGAACCCCGAGAAGGTCATTTGCCGTCTATTAAAACTTCAAAGTAACGACCGGCTCAACCAGTCGAGTTTAGGCCTACTGGAGCAGTAAGAAAAGTATAAATGGCCCCAAAAAAGAATGCTCTAGAAGCATATTTCCAGTCGACCATCTACTCTCCACAGTGCCCTGTAAGGACCGGAAAAGGAAAGTTCAGTCGTGCAGAGTCGAGGCAGTTTCTGGTTGGCAACTCATAGTACCAACCACAATATCTTGTTAACAAATTGAGAAAAAAAAAACGAGTCGTGGACTGCCCATCTTGAAGTCTTTCTAGAATTGGCAAGAGTGAGCACTGGAAACAGGCAAGAAGCCAGTAACATTAGTTCTCTCTTTCCTGTGTATAGAGCAAAGTTAACGATTTCCAGATCGGGAGGGGTGGGTGGGGGCATATTTCATGTCTTAAAAAGTGAGGGAGCAAGCAGTGGTGAGGCGGTGCACATATGGCGAGACAAAAGCCAGTGTCTTGATGGGATGTGGCGCTGACCACAGACGTGTTCACTTGGTGTCTGGGCCCCCGGTGCAGTCAGCGAGGCCGTGTTGCCAGCCGCACTGTGGTTATGTTTTCCAGCAGAAAGACGCAAAGCTACTGACGGTTTTTTTGTGAATGCGCGTTAGTCTGCACGACAGCAGATTTAACGCGAGGATTTGATCGTGCAAAATTGTGTGGCAGCAGTTGACTTGTTATTTTTTCCGTTTCAACTGCATCGGTGGATGTCTGAATTACGTTGCCGTGTCCTCACTAAAAGCTGAACTAGACGTTTGCTCAACCAACAAAAACACATTTCAAAGACTAAAGAAAATATCTCGTTTTAAAACGAATTTGATAGCATTTTGTCTTTCAGACTTCACGGATCTGCTTTTGCAGAGGTTGGAAAATATCTACACAAGCACTGTCAATGCTTTTTAAAAGCTCTGCTTATATGGTTTAAATATTTTCTTTTTTAGATGGCCCGTGGTGATTTTTTTGAAGAGGAGAAAAGGGGGAAACAAGAAAGAATAGCGAGCATTCCGTCCTTAACGGGGAAGGAGGCGTGAAGTGAGCCAGTGCAGGGAGGTGAGAGGACAGCGCGGAGTGGGTGCCCTTGCGAGGGAGGATGAGGGCCCCATCCATTCCCTCACCAGAGAGGAGGTGGTGTCACGTGATGCCAGGGCAGGGGACTGAAGGGATCTGGGAGAGAGGGGGGGGGATGCAGGAGATGGAGAGTACACGAAGCTTGCAATCCGCCCTCTCAGCAAGTTCCAGAAGATGTATTAAATGCACAAGCTGCCAAAGTGTATTAAGCATCAAATCATGGGTGCTCCATTCCACGCACCCACTCTAGAGCCCCCTCCCTACCCCCATTTGGATGTGGGTGTGGGGTAGGGTTGATTCCATACACGGACTTTACAGTGGAATTGTCTGTGCCGCGTCGGCACAACTCCATCCAGCAATAATACAACTTGGTGGATTTCGTGAGGGCCTCTAAGACGCCACACTGCCTTTAACGGCCCCTCGCAGCTGTATACTGCTCTGGCGGGACACAGAGAGAGAGAGAGAGATACGGCTACGCCCAGGAGCCATCGGCGAACTTGCTAATAGAACCGTCTCATCGAGTTTCATGCCGCTTGGCTCCATGCCGTGGTGGCAATTGACGCTCGTCCTGCTGTGGAATGAGTCACCGCGATTATCCTGCTGGACTCTGGTGGCGGAGGGTATAAGGTACTCCCGACACAATTGTCTGGCTCAAACGCCTCAATGTAAAATCTAATTTGCTGCACATCAAACATCAGCCATACGAATATGAATTGTTTAGCATGCTGAGCTATGAACCCAGCCACCTGAGTTTTATCCCTGGCCATGGCTAAAAACCAGTGGCTCTTAATATCTTAAACCGGTCATGAGCATCTCTCTTCCACAACCCGCACTGAACCTGTGTGACAAAGTCGTGACTAACGGGGTTTGAGGAGGCCTTAGGTGTAGCACTGGATTGATAATCACCAGTATTGTCTTTATTTCTGATTGTGAATGAAGCATGGACAGCGTCTAAACACATTGCTGCAGTTGTGAGAGTGAGGATGAGGCCACCGAATGATCATGCTGCTTAATAAGTCAATCTTATAAGCGACACAAGGGCCCCATCAAAATAAACTCTTGCCAAGCACGACGGTTCGCCAAGCACGATGGAATAATTTTCCTACCCTGGAGTTTCCATACCTGGTCGGGCCGAAATGCGTTTCAGAGCTCACAATGCGTCTCAGTCTCCGTATTCTTTTCCAGAGCCACACACATGCTAGAATAACAAAAAAGGGGCAGTGTGATATACCACGTTGCAATAAAGAGGGGAACAAGAACAGGATGGTGTGAGTGCCTTCGGAGAGTTGAACATGATAGTGAAAAATGAGCACACCAGTGAGTCATGAAGAAGACAGTTTTTAATCAGTGCACTCTGCTGCTAGCTTTGAAAAGGTGATCTGAAGCATGGATATTGGCAAAGAAATGGAAAAAAGCAGAAAATTGCACAAAGAAGCATTGGAGAGATGCGTTGCTTAGAATTGCACCGAGGGACAGAAAAAGGAACACACCGATCAGGAAAGAAACACGAACCGAAGACATCGTGTTGACAAGTAAGATAAATGAGATTAACCAGGTCACGTGAATGGGATGATGGCTGATGGCCGAGACTGGTGACAGAATGGCAGCCAAAGGACGGAGAGTACATCCAAGAGCACGACCCCCTCGGGCAGTGAGCGATAAGATGAGTTCATGCGGAGTAGAGAGACGGACGATAGCAGCACTAGACCCAGATGGATGGTGACGGAATGGGAAGGCCTTCCTCCAATAGCGTATAGACAATGGCTTATGATGGTAAGGACTGTACCACAGTATGCCTCCTAAAACACGTTAAAATATTAGCTGTTAAAAATTGCTTTATTATGATTTGCATGCAAATGCTGCTTGGATGCTGAGCCAGTTTGAGTGCCAGTTTAAGAGCCGATCTCACGTAAAAGTAGAGATCAATTTTACACCGGGAAAAAATGGCTCATGGCCGTCTGCTTATAATAATGATGACATGCGGTCACGAAAATGCAAACATCCCTTCATGTAAACTCTGCAGTGGTATGCACTTAAAAAAAAAAACGCCATATATGTGGTGCTGCAGTGGGTCGTGTTGCATTGTCATAGAACCTCTGATGTTAAATGCCAGGATTCTTTAAATAGACGTGTGCGTGTGCTGGTAACGCATGGCTAAGTTGTTGGTTCGCAATTAACGTCGTTATTTCCGTTGAGCAAAGGCGCATAGTTTTCTGTGCAAGTATTGGAATAATCGCTCTCATATTTGACTCTGCACTCTTTGACCTGTGTTGATGCTCAGATGACCACCCCACGGCAACAGTGTTCCTTGCAGAGGCCTGGCACTTTGGGCCACTCAGCTTCTGCCACGTTCACTCATGGAAGGAATTCAATGCACTGGCACTGTGACCTAAATGCTTTTGCGTTTGAAAAAAAAATCACGTTCGTAATAAAAACTGAATAATTTTTCCACCCGTTGTTGATGCATAGCGTTTTTTTATATTTCCCCCCTGCTGACCTGTGTAGAGGTGGGCTATGATTGTTATGAATAGCTCTTCCTAAAGGTGGTCGGGTCGCCCTGGGAGCTATTATATTTTCAGAGCGCTCAACCGGTATCCCTAAAATCTTGGGTTCAAATCCAAACAGCCATTGCAGTGATTTTCTGGGTTCTCAATTTTTTGCTGGTTCAAGGTCTCAGCCCAGTCACCAATGACTTCACGAAAGACCATTATTTAATATTTCAAGATCAATGTCATCATTGCTAAACCTCTTCTTGGTTCTTTCGGTTAAGTCACGTAGAAGGGAAATAATAAAATAATAAAAATAAAACATAATAAAATACAATTCTCACAACGTTTCGGCCACAACGCAAGCAGCCGTCCTCAGGTGAAGAACAGGTCTGTCGGAAAGACAGCGTCCGAATGACAGTTGAAACGTCCATCATTTCCGATAGCCCTGTTCTTCACCTGAGGACGGCTGCTTGCGTTGTGGCCGAAACGTCGCGAGAATTGTATTCTATTGTTTTATTTTTATTATCTTATTATTTCCCTTCTACGTGACTTTACCGAAAGAACCAAGGAGATGAATCCCTGCAGTCACGAAAGCTTTAAATCGAAAAAAAATTGCTAAACCTGTGAAATCCACGCTTCGTCAATGCTTTCTGCCCTTCACCAGATCCTGCAGCTGCTGCACTGTCGACATGCAACCTCCAGAATCTGTCCTGAAAGCCTCCCGCCATCTTCTCTTATGTCTTCCCCTTGGTCGCTGAACTCGTGGAGACCACTCCAATGCCTGCTTCGTAACAATTCCTTCCCCATCCAGCACACGTCTTACCCAGCACGATATTTTGTTTTCCCTAATAATATCGACAACACTTATCTGCCATGTCCTGCATTGCTTATCCTGTCTGTTCATCACATTCATAGTATCCATCTAAAACATCATTGCTCAAATGCCAACAACTTATCTTTGAGCTGCTTAGTTGAGTTTAAATGTAGTTAACTATTTGGCATAGTTCCTGCTTTGAGGACAACAGTTTTGGTTTCATCAACCTTGGCAATAAATATCACTGCAGCTGGGCAAGTGACAGTGTGCATACGTGGCAATTGAAGGGAATTCAGAAGTGGTTATGCGACGGTATCTTCCACAGGCCGTTCTTTTTCCAATTGCGTTCGCATTGTAATCCCCGTTGGCAACAGGAGCTACCTGAGCGGGCTGCACGGCTCGGGTGGAGCTCACGGGCTGTCGTAGCAATCAGGGATAGGCCCACTTGCCCAGTTCGCTATTAAGTGCTCATGGGAATGCAGAATTTGACACAACGTGATGCAATGCTTATTGCAAGCGTTACCAAAATGAGTGTGTCCTTGTTTTAGGGCAGGCATGATGTCAATATTTCAGGAGGAATACGGTTGGGAAAATTGTGAGAATTGTATTATGTTTTATTTTTATTATTTTATTATCTCCCTTCTACGTGACTTTACCGAAAGAACCAAGAAGATGAAAAGGAATACACTTAAAGAATAGCGTTTGCCTGCCGATATCCTCGTGTCTTTTTTACGTGCATTCCTGTCTGCCTGTGCGTGCCACGTGTTCACAATAGTGGCAAATGAAACACCACGTTGATGATGATGAGGTTTGATTCTTAAAGTATTCTAGTACAACCATTTACGTATCTTTTAACAGTGGACATATAAAAATGTGTAAATGCACTAGAATTGCTTCCACGTGGGCAGAAGTTTTTTGATGCATGGGAATACTTATCTCCTGCACAGTTGAAACGTGCATCAGAGTTCAAGCGAGCATCTATTACTGTGTAAGGTTTTGGTGTGACACGAGGTTTGTCTCAGTTTTAACAACGCTGTGAATTTCAACAAAACTGTAGAAAGAAGAACTATGCATTGCGATGTAGATTTTTTGTTTTAAACTATGTTTGTTATTTCCCCCAGTTTTATCTCGATTGTGTTCGTTGTATCACGAGACGAAGATTCATTTTGGAAGTCTCGCAACAGCAGTGCAACCCTTCCTGGTAGAGAACGGCCCACAGAAGTGGATATCACAGAGCTCCCTCCGAGAATCCTCGAGTGATTTCTAATTTACAGAAATGGGGAGCATCGCAAGGTAACATTTAATTCTCAGACCTTCAATATATCAACATTAAAAGCAGAACCAAATATTTAATGTCATGTCTTTTTTGTGTGTGTGTGCAGTCATCGGTGACCAAGCTGAGACCAGAGAACCCCAAGATTAAACCACAGGCGGCTGAAACCCAGAGTCGAACCACTGCAATGCAGTGTTGCTTTACCCGTACAATTGCTTCTCAAGAGCAATGGGAACACAATTCAATCTCTCATGAAAGGGCAAACAACGTCTGACAGGTCATACTTGTACAGTGCTCACAGCAGTGATTACAGCTCACACTCGCAGAGTTTGGGTAAGGAAATGGAGAGTGCTGTTCGTGTTTTTTAGTCCCCCCCCCTCTTCCCAATCCCCTTCGCTGTTGCTGTGCCAACCTCAGCTTTAATTCTGAGTCAGGAGCCACAGGAGAATATTATTTTTCTGCTCCGTTGCACGAACGTACAAACATGAGCGCATATTCAGCCACTCAATGCAGCTGATCGAGCAGCAGTGCACGGTTGTCGTGCCCCATAACCAGGGCCCTGCACTTCACGCAGAAGAGGGCCCCCCGCATATAAATTCAGAGGACCTCAGGTGGCATTCTGCCCCCAGGACTCCAGGAACTTCTGAGCGGCCCTGCTTAAGAAGATTAACAGTGGGCTTCCTCCAGCAACATCCAAACTCACACACATTCTTTGACACATTTATCACGAGTGTAAGAATCAATGTTAATTCACACATCGCTACACGCCTCTTACCAGTATAGGACAACAAAATTGCAAATGCCCTTCAATTAATGGTATGAATTGTACAGAATTGTGCTTCGCACATACATTAGCACGTGCAAAACCTCTGGTCAGCATGGACCAGTGGGCCAGATATCCTCCACAGGGTCTCTCAAGAGCTCCCTCTATTGTAGACACTTCCGCCAGCAGTGGCATGCGTGAGCAATTGCAAGTCTTCACCTGTAACTGTGGCTTCCTCCGTGCTGCTGGACCCCTTCCTAACCCATGCAATATTGTCTCGTTTAGTGACTGCAAATACCTGAGTGATATAGGGCATCCTGTTGAGACACTGGGCCAGCGCTATCTGCAAATCGCTAGCTGTTGGGAGGACAGTAAAGATAGGCAGAGAGACGCCACGTGGGATGATCAAAGTTGGGGGGGGGGGGGGGGCTTCGGGGCCCTTTTGGGAGCCCGGGTGGGGGGGGGCCTTGCGGTTTCTCCGACATGTGTTAAGTCCAACAAAGGTTTCCTTTATACGGCATTTACACTCAAAACAAACGATGCACACCAGTGGCCACAACTATGACCAGATGCATTGCTGTGTGTCGCAGACTGAAGCAGCTCTTAACGTCTTCATCTCTGAGACGGAAGGTGGTGTTGATGTGTCTGGATTGAGTCGGCTCAGCAGATTTGATCTCGTGTCTGCTCGTGTTGTTTGGTTTCGAGTGCAATCCAATTTGTGTTTATAAAAGCGTCCAACTGTGACTGCATCTCAAGCCACTGTGTACGTGGAGGGAATTTATTTATCTAAAGGCTTTGAGGAACCTTGTTATTTTTTAAAAATATGTTAAGGCAGTGAATGCTGGGAAGTATTTTACAAAGATGGAAAATAATCAATGAGTGTCTTTACCAACATCATCTTTCCTGTTTGAAGAGCGCACAAGTGTCGTCATCACATCTATCCCTCTACACTATGGAAACCTCATTTGCCAGTAAAAATATGATAATTGTTTTTTTACCTTTCTATCTGGCAACAAAACTGACACCTTTTTACAAGGAGTCATGTTTGCATAGACCGCAATACCTGCAGTCATAATACAAACAAAAGACATAACTCTGATAATGTGCACTGTCCTTGAAGTTGATTGGTCCACACCCGAGACAGCTTTCCTTAGAGCCTAGTCTCACATGGGTTGCGCCTTTTGGCGTCATCTGTGAGTAAGCTGGTGAAGGGGATTTGTAGGCAATGCACGAAAAATATTTCTTGTGGTGACTTATAGTCCGGCGCAGAGTATTGAAGTGTGTGCTCTGTATAGTGTAGTATTTTTGAGTCAAGTTGCACACAATTTAGTATACAGGTTAAAAGCATAATGACCCCCCTCCACCCACCCCTGTGCGTGTCTTGTAAACACGAGCCCCTCGTTTAATCCAGCCGAGCTTCTGGATGTACTGTGACTATCACTGTCTCGACGTTGTTCCGTTTGGAGATTGCATTGATAATTAACTCCAATGAAGTAAAGTGAGCGCAACTCGCTTGGCTTAAATGGATCCAGTGTGTAAGGCAGTTGTTTATGGGCGAGGCTTAATTATGGACCCGCAAATTACACTGTGCCCATTGCACGCGGCCATTCAGTCGGTCGGTGAACACTGACAGCGAGAGTAAGGCCCTGCAATCTATTTGGGCCATGGGAAATTTTTGAGAAAACGGCACTGCCGCTCAGGTCCGAGTTACACAACACCATGGGGTATTGTCGTGAATTCATTTAGTCGGCATATTTTATTTTAGTCATAGTGTCAGTCTAGTCGATAATACACCTCTTAGGGTTTGAGCCAAGTCTTAGGCCTGTGGATATCATGTACTCATTCTCTTAGTCTCGTTGTCTAAAGACACAAAAATAGTTTTCTGTTGGTTATTACATTTTCGCGAATAGCTGATTTTGTCTGTATGTATGTATGTTCGCACCGTACATTGCTAACCGTGATAATCGGAGGTGCGATTTTCATCCACCCGCAGTCATTGTTGACAAAAAAAAAAGCGCTTCCTTGCGAAATATTTTCCCTCTGATTTCATGAGCGAAAGATCCCACCGGTGGGGTGTGCGGTGAGTGGAGCGGGCCATGAGATTATAAGTCAAGGAGCTGCGCCGTATGCTCACCACACGCGAAGCACGGATGATCACGCATTGGGAGCTTGGCGACTCCTCCGTGGTTCTTCTGTTGCTCCCACAGAGGTCAACGCACCAGCCAGAGGTCGGTGTCCCGGCCCATCATGGACGAGGTCGGAATCCCAGGGCGCCCGACGGCATTTGCAGCGTGTAGCCCAGCAGAGAGGGCCTCTGACGAGCGGTGGTGTCATGGTTATTAATGCTCCTCGGCGATGTGGAAAAAGCAGCGTACTTTACACACATTTCCTGGTGGGTTATGTTGTGGGCCGCAGAGTGCGGCAACGATCCATTGTTGTACTCTGCTATGCTCCAAAGCCTAAGTACTCCACCTTCACCAACCTGCACTCACCAGCGTGGTGAATTATGGCCAATAATCCTCATGACCTGTACAGCATGAGCGACCCTCATCCAGCAGCGGTTTGACAAAAGGGTTGTACAAGCATGGGGTGTCAGGCTTGAGTCACAAGTTACAGGTTTGTTGGTGAACCAGTGTTGAGGCTGATCCACAGAGAACGTGGGACGTCACTTGTAGCATCGTTTTGTACGTAGAGGAACCCACAACCCTTCTATCAGAAGCAGGCTAATTGTGTGTCTGCATTATAAATAATGTACATGCTTCTATGGGAGAATATACAGGGTGTTTAAAAAAGTTGGACCCGATTTGAAATCGCTATATCTCTGCAACCACGAACCGCCCATGAATGAAACTCTTACCACTTGAAAGGGCGGGGCATAGAGAGGGCGGGGCATGGAGAGGGCGGGGCATAGAGAGGGTGGGGCATAGAGTTTCAAATGATTACCGCTCCATGCCTCTCCCAGCGCACAAACAGCCCCTAGCCTCAGTCATTCGCAAGATGGTGACCCGGCAACACAAGGGGCGTTGTGCGTTCTGCAGTTCAGCAAGACTGAATCTGTAATTGCGGTGCAGCGTGCGTTTCAACGGCGTTTTGGCATTGATCCGTCAATGTCAAAGAGCATTCGTCGTTGGTACCGACAATTTGAGGAAACAGGCTGTTGATGTAAGGGGAAGAGCACAGGGCGACCACGCATCTCAGAGGAAAACGTGAGAAGAGAGGCGTTTGGGACGAATTCAACTATCGCCTCGATGTTGTCCGTACAGCAGGTGGAGGGCACATAGAGCATTCAGAAAATGGTTAGTAAAACTTGATAACTCATTAAACCGTTTGCAACTTTTTGTGTAATTGTAACATGTTGACATCGTAAAATATACTGCTTTGAAATTGGGTCCATCATTTTAAACACCCTGTATTGCTAATTAAAAAAGGGACTCAAAGTCGGGGTTTGTCATCCCGTGATATTAAAGAGGGGGACGTGAAATACGCTAACTGCAGGGGTACAGTGCGAACATGTTTAGAGAATGTAGGAAGGCTTCCAAAATACTGTATATAATAATTTCACAGATGCTGGGAAGGAGGCCAAGAAGGAAACGAAGCTTGGGGAGTCAGCAAATAAGCTATATGAAAACAACACACTTGAATATAACCGCATGTTTGATATAAATCGGAAAGCTGCAACATGAATATTATCGTGGACAAACACAACATTATAATTTAAGTTTATAAAGCGCCCTGAAACAATCCTTCTCTGGGCGCTTTTTGCAGTCAATCTGTAAGGCGACCTGATTTAGCAAATTGCGCTTAGTTTGGGTCGAACACGGAGCTCGGCTGCGTTTGTTTTCCATCACCGTCAAGCATCAGAGACACGGGCTCCTCCTCCCTGTTGTCCCACTCCTCCCGGGAACCGTCCTAGTTATGGACAAACCATCCCAATCTCCTCTCGGCCCAACAACCTCTTAATCTTATTCTTTCTTATGGCTGATGTAGATGCAGAAGCAACAACTACGGCTTCACATTCAGGTGGTCAAGCAAGATAACCGCGTCAGGAGCGGCGCAGTGTATCGCTGTAATGCCACCGTCATATATGTAGATCTGGCATTGCGTTGTTAAACGTTGTATATGCTCTGTTCTGGATGACCACAGGGCGTACACTACTTGTGCATCAGGTATCCGCATCTGCCATGGCGTGTGCGGATGCGGTTTAGGGTTGACCACGGGCTCTTTAATTTAAATCGTGAAATGCGCACCTGTCCGGCCAGCTTCCACAACACGTGTGCCAGCCAGCGCGCCCTCTCTTCCTTCGACTGGCACAGATTAACTCATTACTCGCGCCGCTGTTCTTCACCCCCCCCCCCCCATTGTCCATTGGCGCAATAGGAGATGGGCATTTCTCAGGCCGCGCGCATTTATTACTTGAAGCCGTGGCTTGCAATGAGGATCGCCTCCCTCCCCGGGTGCATCCCGTGTGCTCTTGGTGAAACGCGCCCGCCCGCTTTGAGCGCTGATTATCTGCACGTGTGCGAAGCTGTTGCTACGATTCACGCAGAAGTGGCGCGTAGCTGCGAAACATCACACAGTTATCTTGCTCGTAGGCCACGCGGGGCGATCATCAGGCAGCGGTGTCGACCGCTCCTCCGGCGACACCGACCGCTGCTCGAACCCGCCCCCCCCATCGGGTGACAACGGTGGTGGAGGCGGGCCCTGCCCTGCGCTTTGTCTCCGGCAACGTGACACGTGGCTCGCCTTAACCCCACGGTGGCGAGATGTTATCTTCCTTCGGCTGGTATGCAGGAGGTCGAGGGTTCGAACCCGACAACCGACGCCTTGTGGATTTGGACTTTGCATGTCCCTTTCTCTTCCCCGTGGTCGCGTTATTTCTTTTTCTCCGGGTCCTCCGTGTTTTTTTCCCTCCATATTTAGAAACATGCATTTAGATTATTTTACATTTTTGTCTGCTATAAATATCCACATGTTTAAGCCACTTCGTTGAGCTATTATTTGTGGCCAGGTCGCTGCTGTAAAGAAGCTAATAGCTCAGTGGCTGTATCTGATTAGATTTTTTAAAAAGTTTAGTTTAATTTTTATTTTTACGTGATTTGCTTATCTTTCCCATACTTTCCACTTTCATCGTGTTTTTTATATTGTTTGTTGGAACGTTCTGAGCCGCCCCTAACTGGAAAGCTGTAAAGCTCATCGGATTGCTCTGGCATAAATACATATTATGATTATTATTATTCTAAACCCAGTGTAAACAGGCGAAAAATGCACGTTTTCAACATGAAACACATTAGTGCATTCTGGTGTGTTGAGGCAGACAGCTGCAATGTTTTCTTTCACGAATATTAAAGGAGTGCTTTCCATGAATAAATAATCGAAAATGCTCTAGACCTCGTCACATTTCAGACGCTAATCGGGGTTGAGCCAGGATAGTGCTTGAATGAGCTACCACCATGCATTACACGTGGTATGGGTTGCTGTGGGGCTATGCTGTCGGCAGCAGAGGCGCTAGTGCAGCGAAGTACGTACGTACGTTAGTTGTACTTAAGTAGGGGAGCGTACACCCACGTGTACGCTCCCCTCCTTCACCAAGGCGCACTCACTGGTCTGGCGAACGTATGGCCAAGTAACCTCCAGGACCCACACGGCACGGTGAGGCCCTCATTCTGCAGTGGGATGATGAAGGGCAGCACTTGTAACGTACACAAAGACGGGCACTGCATCGCGCGCTTTCAGTTGCGTGTCTGCGGCCGTCTGGAACGCTCTTCCTTCCGATATTAGGAAGCCATTGGGAACTATGCACTTTTAAATCTATACTGAAAACTCATTTCTTTAGAACTGCTTTCTGTGTTTAGTTTGTTGTCCTTCCCTGGCACCTCCGATTAGCACGATTGACTACGTACGGTATGAAAGAAGTTCAACATTCATACATTACAGGAGCGTTACTTAAATATTCAGCTCAAAGGTAAAATTCTATTTCCGTGCATTATATCTGTCCATAGTTTCCATCCAGTGCCCAGCTTTGGCTCCTGCCAGATTCACCCCTTCATACTTCTGTTCTACACCCCTCCCTGCCATATATGGCTCCTTACATATAAATCATTTCTTTGTTTCGTTTCCTGGCTCAAGAGCAGTGTCTCACAGTAGGTGAACTGGACGAGTATTGTGTGACTCAGAATTGAAAAATTCTTCTTCAGCTGATGTCCCAGAGTGAGGGGCCTTATGGACCCAGTCGTTCCATTACTGCTGTGATGGCGAATGCATTCGTTTGCGCGTGCCCACTGCAAGAGGTGCTGTGCATTGCATTATATGGACCGTCTCGAAGACACGGGTCGCCTTGGAAACGCAAGTGTTTTATTTTATAATCGATAAATGCGCACATATTGTTTGAGGTGGTGCTTATCTCCCGTCTACAGCCCCTGAGCCATTGGTGGACATTCCACATTGCTATGGCGGGTATGGGATTTATTATTCCATAGAACTTCGAATGTTGTCTTCTCCACAAAGTGGCGGTACTAGTGTTATCAATCGGAATGGGAGACTGAGTCTAACTCCGCGCGGAATTTTGACTCGCTAGCTTCCAATCGGGAGCCACTCGCTCGAATGGTGAGGGACCAGACCAGATACAGTAACACATTCCTGCTGCGGAGGGAGCTGGTAGGAACGTTGGGTTGCTCGGTCAATGGCCAGGGTCAACGGCGGCGTGGTGTATTCCGCAAATATGCCCGACCATGAGGGCGGGCACAAGCCGGCGTGAGTAGGTTAAACGTTGAGTTTTATAAGGGCACCACGGGGTGACCAGCCCCTCCTCACCCAGCCCCACCCCTCCCAGCCCCACCCTCCCCACCCAGCCCCTCCCCACCCTCCACACCTAGCCCCTCCCCAACCTCCCCACCAAGCCCCTCCCCACCCAGCCCCTCCCCACTCTCCCCACCCAGCCCCCCCTCCCCACCCAGCCCCTCCCTGAACGACGGACACAATAATCCCCTGTGGGCTGGTGTAACCAGGAGGTTTCTACCAGTATTCATCTGCATTCGTTTTTATATGCAAAACATCAACGCTTAAATATATATTAGACCTATTTACTAAATGTATGCACAGAATGCAATATTTCTGTTCAAAAAGGGAACAAAACTGATTTAAAGAATCGCAGACAGCATTGCCGATTGCACGAGACATTATTCGCGAAGATCATAGGAGATTGACTAATGGACAATATAGAGGCGAACCAACCACATGAGCCAGCTGGATTGAGGAAAGGGTTTTCTACCATGATCACTTTCATAACTATCAACTAGATCCTAGAAAAGACAAAATGAGAGTCAAAGTCCCACTATGTCTGGATTTTGGAGACTATGAAAAGGGCATTGTATGCAGTGGAAACTGAAGTAGTGATATAGGCTTTCACAAAGCAAGGCCTTAATAAAAAACATATTTAGTCTTGAAAACAATGTATAAACTGCTACATTGAGATGGCGTGAAGACAACAAAAATATACAACTCACAAGTGAAAAGGAGAGGCTCACCAAGCATATTTGGAGAAACAGAGGACATTCACATACAATTGTTTTAAAGGGATAAAAAGAGAAAGTTTGAGCTCTCAGATTCACTCGTAACACAGGCGTCGTAGCAACCGATGAAAATGTATTGCGGGAAATTGTTCTAGAACTGCACAAAGATGGTCGCAACGTTGGGCTCAAAATAAATTATCAACAACAAAAACCAATAAGGCAAAAAATAAAACCAGGTCTTTAAACGTCTCACCTAGCACGAGCTGATCTCCATTCACAAACACCGCACGTCCCCAGCCGCCTGCTCAGATTTCACCTTCAAACGTGGGGCTTCTGGACCCCATTAAATCGCAATCTTATGGGAATCATTCATGAAGGTCCCACATGTCCATGTTACGCGTGGTCGTCGTGATAGCTTTTAGACATCTTTTTTTTGCCCTCGGAAAGGCGTTTGATATCCACGGTGTGTAAGTACAATGTTTGCTTACGAGTTTGGAACAATCCTGGGACTGGTAAAGAACCCTAGGCCTGGTATGGATGGTGCTCCTTTCATCGCCGAGGTGTGATGTTCTGTAAAGAGCCACCTGGCCTTGGTCATTGCAACTGAACCTAGTCACTCCTCGCACAGACTTGTCATACAGCCGAGTACAAAGCAATCAATTTAAACTTTTTGTGTGTGTTTTAAGTCATCTTAAAACCAGGTCACATTTCTTGGGCTGTGACTGTGCAAGATGCATATGGTTCTCCAAAGCCTTCCACAATAAATCAGTGCTGCAGCAGGAGAGGTGGTGGGTGGGTGGTGGGTGTTGTGAAGGGAGATTTGATCACCCGCTGGGCTGGCAGCAATCTGTGTGGGTGATGGTGAGGGCAGCGAAGCAAGGGGAGGAGCCATAACACGACCCTACTCCGTTGTTTAAAAAACGTGTGGACGGCTCGCTGCGTTAAGTTGTGAGCATAAAAGAGAACAACGCACCACTTGTTGGAATTTTTTACACCGTTTCAGAAGGGGTTTATACAGCGATTACAATAATTGCCGTGATTATCATTATTATTAAAAAAAAATGAAATCCACGCAGCGTGCTTTACATGAAATAAAAGGACAAAAAAGGAAAAATAATGGGAGATAAGGGGGGGGGGGGGCAATGTCGAGGCAACCGGGACTGGAGGTGCACAACGGCACCAGGGGGCAGGACTGCCAGAACCTGCCACTGACAATGGCCCAGCGCTGACAAGGCCCAGCAACCTCGGCCAAACAAGAGCAATGAAGTTTGGAGGCCGATGGTTAAGAAATTCCAGTGGCAGTGAGGTCCAGAGGCCCAACCATAGGTGGAGTTTGACTTCTATATTTGGCGGGGGGTGGGGGCAGGCGTTCGCTTTGTCCTTCACATTATGAATCGTAGGTGCACATAATTACCTATTTATTTGTAATCACAATGGTAGATTACTGAAAATAAATTAATAAAGGTGCCCAGTTTGGGCGGGGCTTTGCCCCCCCCCCCGTAAACTCCGCCCATAGTCCCAATTCCAAAGAGTTCCAAAGGCCCAGCGCTGATGAGGTCCCACACAAGCCAGTATGAATAACAACTAAATTGCTGATGAGATCCAACCACAATGAAGGCCAGGATGGCCGACGCCAACAAAGTCTTAATGTCGATGAGGTCTTAAGAGTCGGCGTCAAATGAAGCCCAGAATAAGTACGTGAATAGCGGTGGTTATAAGGGCCGTTATTCGTTAAGTCAGTGGTTCTTAACATTTCCTGCAGCTATGCACCCCTTTGGTTCTCAATCGTAAAAAATGCATAATGTTAATAAATACATTGGTTTTATTCAACAAAGTAGTTGCATATTCTTTGGGTCTTTCAGTAAAGTCACGTAGATAGGTTCAAAGAAAATAAAAAATAAAAACTACGACGTTTCGATCGCAACACAAGCAGTCGTCTTCAGGAAAAGGGGGTTAGATTCCAAAGGCAAACTATTTACAAGGGTTTGAAATGGACGTAGCCCAAATGTCAGCAGCCAATGTTAATGCAGGTGGTGGGCAGCCAACCTGATGGTGGTTGGTTTTCCACCAATCACAGGGCTGACAAGTGAAAATTAGCATGTTATTGGGAGATTATCATGTTAATGGTAAAATCGCAGAGCCGCAACCAAGGGGAAGTTCGCACGCGAAGTGGCTGTGTTGGTGTGAAGCCTGTGAAATGGGCGTAAAGCGCAACTAAAATCGGAAGGATGGTAGGATGGGAACATCACAGCCAGTTATGATTTAAACTGGTTGATAACGTCCTTCCAATGATCGCTCAGTTTGTACCCATCTTCTCGGTTGAAATTGTGTCTGTGTCTATATATATGGATGGCTTCATGAACGAATCTTTGTTGATAGCCAGTGGGCTTGCAAAGTACCTTCGTCTTAGAGAAATTAAATTCGTGTGAGCCCACCGCATTAAAGCAATGATCAGCCATGGCTGAGGTATTGGTCCTACCGTGTTTCAGATCTGCCTTATGTTCACGAACACGGTCCGAGACATGTCGCTTAGTTTCTCCAATGTAACTCCTGCCACAGACACAGCTTAGTTTGTAGACGCCGGGGTATTGATCACATTGTTCACAGATGGGATCAGATCAAAAATTTTATTTCCTGTGTTAAATCGAACCTGGATCTTGGAAATATTTTTGGTTACCCCTGCTATGTATCGCAGGGTGATGGTTTTGATTTGGTCCTCACTTGGTTCAATCCCAACAGTTGGGGTGATAGCTTTACGGATTGTGTAGTCTGAATATCCATTCATCTTGAGAGCTTGGTGTACAGGTTCCAGTTCACTGGCTAGGTGATGACGGTCGGAAATACATCGAGCTCTATGGTGTAGAGTTTTGATGAGGGACTTCTTCTGGGATAGATGGTGGTGGGAGTCAGGTTTTAGATATGCATCCGTATGGGTGGCTTTCCTGTAGACAACGTCCCATTGAGTAATCTGGTTTCTTTTCGATTAAAACATAAAATAATGGTAACTTACCATTCTTTTCCACCTCCATGGTGAATTTGATGGATGTGTGTATGGAATTGATGTGGTTGAGGAATTGGTTCAGAGCTGGTCGGCCATGTGGCCAGATGACGAACGTGTCATCTACGTACCTCTTCCACAAGGACGGACGTAGAGTGGATGCTTGGATTGCGTCTGTCTCAAAATTTTCCATTAAAACTTTGGCTACAACTTGAGATAAGGGAGAACCCATAGGGGTACCTTCAACTTGTTTGTAGAATGTTCCATTCCAGGTGATGTGAGTGTTGGTGAGGCAGTGTCTCACCAGGGCCGCCGGTACATCAGCATTCAATTCTTGTTGGACCAAATCTTAAATGATTGCAATGGTGTCAGATACAGGAACTTTGGTAAACAAAGAGACTACATCGAAACTAACGAGCAAATCACCTGGAGACAGTGAGATGTCCTTAATTAACGAAACCAAGTGAGCTGAGTTAAATACAACTGAGGTGGTCTTACCAGTGAATGGTTGTAAGATCTCAGACAGAGATCGGGCCAGTTTGTAGGGGGGTGAGTCAATGGTAGAGACGATAGGATGAAGGGCTGTGCCTTCTTTAAGGGCGGAGCCGGCCCTGACCTGGGAGAATATAAGCCGGGTCCCCGCAGGGACCGGGGTTCGTTGTTGCTACCGTCATCTGAAGATCTACGTTCTACGTTCAGAAGAGTGGTCAGGAACCCAATCCGGGGTCCGGTCCGTTGTAGCTAACTCCCAGTGTGTTAGTGTAGTTAGCCAGGTGGTCCACCACCCTAGGCTGTTATCTGGTAAAGGGGCAGCTACCCCTTTGTGTATTCGTGTTGGTGAAATAAATGTGTTGCCTCTAAGAAGTATGTCTGCGACTCAGTTGGGCCCACTACATGTGTATTAAAATAGCCGTACCAATGGTAATCCCTTTTCATGCATTTAAATAATGTATTACTTTATGATTCGCTTCCATGCAGCACTAAGGCGGTAGCTATCCGAACGATAAAAAATATTGATATATTTTTCAATTTCGATAGATTATCTTATTAGTCTTGGCCAGTAATAGTTAGTTTTGCACAGTACTTCAACATTATCAAAATAAATTGAGTGTCCTTGTTGGCATGCGTGTTCTGCTACTGCTGATAGTTGTATTTGGGAGTATTTAATATTTCTCTAATGTTCTTTTAGTCTCGTGCTGATTATTCATCCTGTTTGCCCAACATAACATTTTCCACACGTGCAGTTAATCCTGTACACAGCTTCTGTTGATAGCTTCGGTAATACATCTGTTGTACCAGATATTAATTTCTGTATTTTATGTACCGTGCCAAATCTGACTCGGATGTTTGTTTTTCCAAACATCTGGCTAGTTTATCAGTTACTCCCGCAATGACATCCTTCCAATGATCGCTGAGTTTTTACCCATCCTCTCGGTTTAAATTGTGTATGTGTCTGTATATATGGATGGCTTCATGGGCGAATCTTTGTTGATACCCAGTGGGCTTGCAACGTTCCTTCGTCTCAGAGAAATCTATTTCGTGAGCCAACCAGATTATAACAATGATAAGCCACGGCTGAAGTGTTGGTCCTCCCGTGTTACAAATCTGCCTTATGCTCACGAACACGGTAATCATTGGAAGGATATCATCAACCAGTTTAAGGCATAACTGGCTGTGATGTTTTCATATACTCACTTTTAAATATTTTGTAGTCATTTTGTATTACTTTAGTATAAATACATGTTAATTTTGATTCATATGGGGTTTTTTTCCTGACTTTATGTGAACGAAAAGACACAAATTCGCCCGTTTTCTCATTGATAATAGGTCAATTTCAAAATATCACTGTCCTGGTCACAAAAGCAAAGTTTGTGGGGAATAATAGCCATTTGCTGTACTTTTGAAGCATAAGCAATTAGGAAATAATACTTACTACCCAGGAACAACATTTTTTTGTTACACAGTGTTATTAATTCTTATTATTCCACAAGTGGAGGCCCTTCCGACAGCAGTGGCTTGTGCAAACAAATGCAGGAATGCACCTTTACCTGTTATACGTTTTTTATTAATGCAATTTACGAATAATTGTGCCCGTGTACTCGTCCGTTTTAGATTCATGCATACATTACACTTCAAGGCAGAATAATTTGTATACAGCATTATATTGAGTGCAAATTTGAACGAAAAAAAACGCCGTGTGAGGATAATCCCGGCAGTATACGAGCACGGGGATAAAGGAGGGGAAACGTAGCATTCAACAAAAGGTCGATTGTAAGTTAGAGTGGAGTTTGAATGCCGACTTCCCTGTGCGTGAAGAATTGCCAGCAGGGCCAACACAAGCACTTGGAAAGAGATTAAAATTGATGAATCCAACTATTTTATTGCAATTATTGCTGTAAAAAACAGCCGCACACTTTACTATTGTGGAATTCAGAAGAAGTGCCGTACAGCGATGCATTGTGAAATTAAATTTGGAAATTTTAATCACGTGCCAAAAGTTCTATTTGTTATAGAATTCAAAATTCAGAGCCAAAACAAATCTACCTCCTGACACAATTTTCGTTGTCTTAGTCTAGAATTCAGCCACTCTTTTCTTTTAGTTTGCGTAAGTTCACCGACCAAGCTGCACTGCTTTGGATTTGAAAGTGAACTTGTATATGACAGACGAGACACGAAGAGTGGCGTGAAATTGGATAGACTTGGCCAGTGGAGCGGATTCACTGATGACATAAAGTCTAACTCTAGATCATGTCTTTGCTACCTGAATTAAGTGGCGAGCCATTTACGGCTCAATAGAAGTCATACTGGTGAATTGTGTCCACGTGGGTGTTCAGGTTTATTTCTGCACGAGTGGTTGCGTTCCTCATTACCTCCATGGTATTTTGTAAATACTTTGCGTAGCATCCTTTTACCTTAATGCATGCACACACGACGTACACTCTATGGAACACGAGCACTGAGGCATGTATGGGGATGCCACTTTAAAGTTTTGAGGCCCCAGATGCACATCCCTGGTCCGATAAAGAGTGCATAAATAGCCTGCCACTTCTGAGTAATGCCACATCCAAGACCACATCTCCAGATGCCCTGGCCTCTGCGTGCTTGAAACAGGCCAGGGTTTTATATCGTTTTGGTCAGAGGACCCGGAAAACATTTCCAACTCTATCCTTGCAGGTTTCGGCAGCACATTAAACTAAATTCGACTTATGGAACCAAATAAGTCTGGCCGCAGTACAGACAAATTGCTTCCGTGCTTGTGTTCAGCAGCCACCACAGTGTATTATCAGACGTTTGTCACGCCCCACTATAACTAAACTTTAAATACTATTAGAATTATACGTTACAATCCATTGTCAATCCCCTCCTGGGTGACGACGTTCCCACTCCCATCTCATTCATGGGGGTTTTTTGGACTATACTTCACCATGCCAGTCGGTGCATGTTGCAGAAAGGGTTGAGGCGGGGCGGTATGGGGAGTCTGGATAGGGTTATGTCACTAAGATTAGCTGCGGCGAGGATTCGAACGTATGTCTATCTCCACGTTCATTGCGCAGTGCGCGAACCACTGCTCCATTGCCCACCGTCGCGATGCCTGCATTGCGTCAAACACAGCACGACACGCATTCGGTGGTTGAGCAGGACGTGTGCGAATCGAACCCCGACGAGATTCGTGAATTGTGCTGGGGGCGCATGTCGCTAGATCCGCCACGTGGCATCTTTTGATGCCGGAATTCCCGTGCCACGTGGGAGGCTGCTTCGGTGCAGCGCCGGGGTAGGGAGAGGAGTTCTTGGCAGGCGGCAGAGGCCCTCACGGTCTCGTCGAGCGGTGAGGATCCGCAGGCACCCCCCCCCCCTCCTTCGCGCGTCACGCCTCCGGTGCCGCGTACGAACCCACTGCATGTGCCCGAACGGCGAAAAAGTGAGCACGGATGGCGATGTGGGGTTGTTTTTTCTTCTTCTTTAGATTGGTACCACGTGCCTGTCCGACGTTTCACTCCATGTGTTGGGAGCTTCTTGTAGGAACGGAATGGAGCAGCTCAGTATCTCCGTCGATGTAAAGATTGGCGGCTGCTAGAAGCTGTCCACTGGTACACACGCGTGAAAAAGAAAAATTCCAACAGTTGAATCGTGGAATGGCTTAGAGAAGCAAAGTGGCTCGTGCATGTATGAGATGCGTCAGGCATCGGACAAATGCAGCTCCGCTTTCCCACACCATGTGTTGCCTGGGCCGATGGGGAGCGATGGGTGAGTCGAGGGAGTTTACAATGCAGGAAATGCACTGCTTAATTACCTCTACAGAGTGAGTTCAACACCAATTTAGCATGGGTGGATCTTTCTGCTGCGGTGGTAAGGATGTACAAACTTTAGAAAACCGGCGGTAGCAGATTTATGGAAAATTATATGCTAAAGTAATTGAAGCAGACTTGTCATGAGAAATTTGTGCAAAATTTGAAAGGTTTTAGGTCCACCGACGATGTTTGCTGGTCTGGTGGCTAACTCACGGTGAAAAGTTCTGCCATTGAAACTCGCTGTCCCTTAAGTTTCGTTATCACATGTCACTTTTATTTAAAAAATTCTCCACAAAAGTAAAATCAAGTACTGTACCATGTGTTGCACATTCACGAAACTCTCAATTGTCCATGAAAACATGGTGACTAAAAAAAAGTCAAAATGCCTAAAGTTTTTCCTTACTCCGTAACTTTTCTTTAAAAAAAAAAAATTTGAAACCTCAAAGTAGGTCGTTTCTGTTTTATTTTAATAGTATGTTTTTTTTTCAAGAACGTTAGAGAATGCAGTTTGGGCAGCAGACGTATAATAAGACTCCTGAGAGCGGGGAGGAGTCGCTGTGCTTTTTGGGCCGTCCTCCCGTTATATGCACGCGTCCGCTGCCCTCTCTGATTCGCTGGCCGAGCCGCTGAGCGTAATAATTCGCTAAAGCTGGGACCGGGCGGTAATGAGGAGGGTAAAATTTAAGTGGCCCGCTGAAAGGATCGGATTACAGCCATGTTGGGGGTCTTGCTGAGGAATACTTTACCCGGCTGTTAAAGCGGTGTGGTGCAGCCCTGCGCAAGGCAAGCCTTGGTATTCATTCTGCTGTGGAGAACCTGCTGGCAGACGGTCCGACCCCAAACATATGACTCCTCGGTAGTTCGCAAGGACTACACTTTGTTGGCGTGACAAAGAGTCTGCATGTCGGTGTAGACATGTTCAGCTCTGTGGATATACGGCAATTGGGAGTGGTGGTGCTGCTGCTAGCGGCGGTGACGGTCGTCAGGTGTCAGCAGGACGACCTCTGTAAGTGACGATGGCCTTCGCACTCCAGCCTGGAGCCTGCCTCCAGGTGTCGGTCCCCTTCGAGCAACTTTGTACTCGGTTAAAGTGGCACTGCCGCTGCAGAAGGGGGCGACAGCTTTGCGTTAAACGAACGTTTCGTTTTGTTCATTTTAATTCGCCCGTCAACGTGCAGATTTTTCGTGCAATTACACATTTTCTCGCGACAAGCGATGCGTGCGAGATGCCGATGTTCATGCAAACTGGCAAATGTTGCCACGAGCCCTACAGTTGAATGGTTTCCCGCTCGGTGGGGCAAATTTGTGAGCGTTAATTGTGGCATGCACAGAGGGCAGTCTGGTCATGGGAACAAAGCCACCGTGTGTCGTAAAATGCCACGGGTGTATGTATTCCTTTGTCCGCACTGCATAGTTCACGCGCGGTGGCGTCTCTGAATGCATCGGGTACTTGGGAGGGTTTTAGTTAAATGTAGCATGAACATCGCGGTCTGTGTCAAAAGTGTTACGGGATTTTGTCAGAGTTTAAATAAGGGGATGTAAAATTGTGATGACCGATGCTTGTTTGGGGAGTTGAAAAAGTTAATGTGGAAAAAAGTTATGGCCGTTGCATTCGCTCTATCACAGCAATTGGGATGAGTTTTTGATGTATCATCAGCTGTTGCTGTGCATGTAGCATGCGGTGCAGTTCAGGAAAACAAAATAAAAAACGCAGACGCAGCCGTAGAAAAACGTGAACTTAGTGACTGCACCTTTCAGTTAGAGCTATATTTAAAAAAATCAGGTGCATCCTTCCGTTCATAATTTCTATTGAGTGAGAATTTTAGCCTGACTTGGTTGGCTTACGGAATTACTTACCTCGCACTGTTGCTGCATAGTGGACCCCACACACTGCATTCCTTTGGTGGAACTGTGTTCACTCGTGCTTTGGTGGAACTTGCGGGGTGACTGGCGGGTTGATTGATCGATGTCCTTTATTTAAACAGGTGAGCGTTCATTGAGATGTTCCCTGCTGTAGTGGCTTTACGGGTCACGCTAAATCAATTGCTGTCATACCATAAGTGCCATAGTTTAAATAACCTTTTCTTTGAAAAAATATCCTCAGGATTAATGTTTTTGCTTTTAAAACTCCAAAGTATTTTTGGCACAATATTAACACCAAATAAACTTTAGAACAGAAATAGGCTTGCAAAGTGCTCTTAGATTTTTGAAGTTAAAAGGTCCTCTTTATATCTGTGAGACCGTAACGTCTCCCAAGTGTGGAAGATAAATAAAGAATGTTTACAGTAACCAAATATATAAATCCCTCTTTTCCTGCAATTGGATTCCTAAACTTCTGGGAAAATGTCCGAAAATAAAGTTAGGGGGAAACGTCTTCAGCTCGAATGTGGGGTTTGATGTTGCTTATTTCATGTTTTCATTTGTATTATTTATTTGTTTATAGCACTTGTATAGTATAAATACAGCTCGTACCGCACGCGGCACGTGGCAAAACCTGCATATCCACTTGTGTTCTATGCTCAGCCACTGTGTGGAGCAGGATGTGCGTGCATCTACCCTGGAGCGCAACCTCCGAGCTGGGAATTTAAAGCCCTCTCTGCGCAGTGGCACAGGGAAGACAGAGCAGCGTCGGTGGTTGTAAAAGGAGCTTTGCTACTTTATCACCACGCCGAGGAGCGCAGGGCGCTGCTGACACACAAGAGGCATGCAAGGGCTGGTTTACACCGGATGCGAGAAAAGGCAGGGTTGAATATTGTAGTTTGGCAGCAAAGGTGGCCGTTTTTTCAAAGTTGTAGCGATACAAATGCGCTGAAAAGATTTAATTTAGCACTCTGTAACGTTTGAGAAATAATGTAAAATTCCTAGGTAGCCCTGCAAGATTGCCTTCTAATATGTATTAACATTTTTTTAACCATACAATCGTTCTTTATCTGTTATTAAATAGGCTGTCTGTATAAAAAATGGCTATTTTGTTTCGCAATTCAGATTTTTATCAAAAGGTAGATCTTGGTGTCAAAAACAAATCATTTAGGCAATGCATGTACGTATGAATGTTGCATTTCTTTCGCACCGTACGTAGCCAACCGTGCTCATCGGGGGTGCAGGCGAATGACAACAAACTAAACACAAAAATTAGTTCTAAAGAAATTAGTTTTAATCTAGATTTAAAAGTGCATAGTTCAAGTGGCTTCGTAATGTCGGAAGAGCGTTCCAGACGGCCGCAGACGCGCATCTGAAAGCGTGCGATGCAGTGGCCGCCTTTGTTCGATGGCCAGCCAAAAGCGAGTTTTCGTGATGGTTTCTGCTCCTCGACGAGATCAGCGAGGTATTGCGGTTCATTTGTAACAAGCACTATGTGTGTAGTGAGTGCGACAAACCATTAACCCATCAGACTTAATCTAAGCCTGATGTTATCAGGGCAGTGAGCAGTGAAGCCAAGGAGAACCCGAGTGGAGAAAACGGAGACCCCCATTGAGTTGAGCAATGTGGTGGTTTAGTTCGTCACTGGCGGAGCAGTCGAAGTTGTTCTCTGGTTTTCTTCCACAGTGCTAACCACAGACAATCTCCCTTCCAGGCTTAGCTGAGTATACGCCGTTAAAAAACGCCACGACAAGTATTGCTTTCGTGAGAGTCATTACTGGCGTGGCCGTACTGGTTCATGCACGTTGCACCCTGCTGCTCAGACTTATTTTAGCTAAAAAAAATGTTTTAAAAATATTTTTCACAGAATGTTTTTTTCTTAACAAACTGAATGCTATTTCGTGGACCGAATTATTTAAAGGCGCAATGCTTAGCAAAAGGCAAGAAGGTACAGATTTATAGAATTTGTTATAATATTTTTCAAGTAGGCATGATCACACATATGTGTACTGTGTATATTATAACTTAAATTCAAACTATATGTTAAAAGTATGCATGTTAAAAAAAGCTATTTAAGTCTATTTATTATGTGAAGTCAGGACTATTGTTGTATAAATGTGTTTAGTTAGGAGACAATGCAGAGTCCTTGTAATAATGTGTGTCTTGCGTACATTTTCTCTTCACGTATCAATTCAAGCTTTGCTCATTCACAGCAAGGGCAGTAATAGGACAAGAAAATTCTTTTCTTTTGCTCAAAGATTTACTACAATAGTTTTGGCTTACATTATTGTTACATGAGGGAGGTCGGGCAATAACCACAAAATTGATTTCTTATGTATCTTTAACGAATGGATTGATTGTTGTAATCATCGGGTCTCTTGTTATAGCCTCGAGGCCACGCTTTTTTACTTGTTCCTTGGTCTTTGCTACTTAATCTCTGTCATACCAGCCACGCTGTTATGTTGAAGGCACCGAGCCAAAGAGTCAGCCACCCTGCTGGCTTGCTGGTTTCTAAACGTGACTCCAGCGATTTAAAGCTTTCGTGACTGCAGGGATTCATCTTCTTGGTTCTTTCGGTAAAGTCACGTAGAAGGGAGATAATAAAAGCATACAAATAAAACATAATACAATTCTCACGACGTTTCGGCCACAACGCAATCAGCCGCTGCTTGCGTTGTGGCCGAAACGTCGTGAGAATTGTATTATTTTATTATGTCTTATTTTTATTATTTTATTATTTCCCTTCTACGTGACTTTACCGAAAGAACCAAGAAGGTGACTCCACCGGTTTGCCTTCACCGTGTCAGGATTGCAGACGAGGGAATGTGCTTGATAACCTCAGACAGAACTTTGCTTTGGTAAATGGCTCCGCGTGCATCTCAGTGTGCCTCGCCTGCGTTCACAACACTCAGTGACCAACTCAGCTGGAGTGATCTTGGAAGCTAAGCAGGTTACAGGCTGGATAGTGCTAATGGGGGTGGCCACAATGCATACCATGTATTAAAGGCTGCGGGCAGCAGAGGGCAGTGCGCCAAAATCTAATGTTGTAGTGTGTTTCTGTGCTGACAGTTTCATGTTCCCCTGCCTTCACCAACGGGCACTGACCAGCGTGGTGAAGTATGGTCAGATAGCCCCCATGACTCGCATGGTGTGGGGAGGCCCTCATCCAGCAGTGGATTTGGGCTGTGCATACACAAGCAACACTCATCTGTGGCAGTGTATTCAGATAACCAGTTACTATTCACAATTACAAGAAAATGAGGAACAGGTTTGAAGTTAAACGAGTTTGAGTGTGGTGGATAGTCATGGAATTATTTTGCTATAGTTTGATAGAAATTTGATATCTTTGTAAAGGAATGTAATGGATCAGCACAGTACCTAGATAACCCTGTTAATCAGTATATGTATGTATACTTCATGTCGCTGTTTTCAAATGATGTAGTAATCAGACATGCAGGATAGTTTATTAGAGATGTTTATTATTATTTCTCTGCTTTCCATGATATATATGGAATATCAATGTTAATGTCAATGCCAATTCGCAGATATGAATCATATAAATACTTACACCCGTGTGTCAGAATTAATAATTATTGGGTTTTCTTACGATCTTAGTCATTACCAAAAAATATGAATGCGCATCGTTGTGGGGAATTTAAGTAAAATCTTCCCATATCTCTCTCCCTCAACATAGCCCCTAGCTTTGCTGTGTGGCGAGCGTGACGCGTCACAGTGGGACGCGATGTCGTGGAACCTTGTGTCATCACTCTGGCGCCGATGTTCACAACTTGTTTAGACAAGGGTGAGTAAATATAGCGGCGTGGTGGCACCGCGCAGTGCCAACTCGGTGGCATGTTGCAGAGGTTGAAACCTCCGTGAGGGCGGCAAAGTGTCGGTTGCACTTACACACCTGGAGTGGCCGTTCTCTCATTGTTTAATTGCAGGAGAACAAGGTGTAAATGCTTACCCCGAGCTCTCATACTCTGATGGTGCATTGTCTTTGAGTTGTGCGCCTTTTGGCGTCATCTGGTCCAACACCATGTGAGACTAGGCTCTAAGGAAAGCTGTCTCGGGTGTGGACCAATCAACTTCAAGGACAGTGCATACATTATCAGAGTTATGCTTTTTTGTTTGCATTATGACTGCAGGTATTGTGGTCTATGCAAACATGACTCCTTGTAAAAAAGGTGTCAGTTTTGTTGCCAGATATAAGGGTAAAAAACCTATTATCATATTTTTTACTGGCAAATGAGGTTCCAATGGTGCAGGAGAACAAGTTTAGAAGGGGCAGGGGGTGGGAATAACTGGAATTTTTAGTGTAACCAAGCAAAGTCAGTGGTGTAGCTATATCGGGTGTGCACGGAGTATAAACTGCGCCGGGTCCATGGCCCAGAGGGGTCCAGGGAGTTGACTACAAAGAATGGAGACATTGGACATTGGAGGCCCCATTTAATTCCTTGTGCCAGGGCCCATGCTAACCGTGCTATGCCACTGACCATCCACATTTATTGTGTGAGCAAAGAAATAAATGTAGGATATGATTGCACAGCTTGCAATTGTAATTTTTGGCATCTGAGAATTAGACTTGTGGTCTGAATGGCCTCTCATTATCTGATTAAATAAAGACTTCTGTCTGTCTCCGTTATGCTTTACTGCATTGGCTTTTTTCTTCATTTCATTTTGTGTTACCTGATATTCGAAGCATCAGAGGAGCTCACAAACAGCAGCAGGCCCCATTCATTCAGTTGTTTTGTTAGTCATTCTGCCCTCTTTTTGGGTGGAACGACCGTCGTTTTCACAGAAAAAAAATCAGACCCATTCTGCCTCTTCCATTTAACACGTGGCTGATTGTACACGAAACACATCCGTTCCACCGCTTCTCACTTCCCGCAATTGGGAAACGGGCAGGTGTGGGAGTCGTTACGGCAAAAGTCTGCGTTGGCAGAAAGTTTATTGGGATTTGCGGCACCGTGTCACTCGCCAGCCACAAGTGTGGATTGTACAGAGGGAGCGTGGCGACCCACCTCGCACCAATTCACGGGTTTAGCCTCTCTCCTCTCTTTCGCTACTCCTTTTTTTCTTTCACGCACTTCGACCCAAAATGTAGGGCAGCCTTTTGTTGGTGTTGCTGCCCTAAGCTCTGCGGCAAGGATCAGTGGGAGGTGCACTCGCGCATTCAGAAGGTGACAGTGATGAAGACAAAGAAACAAAGATGAGAATGATGTCCATAATGATAACAATGCCCTTGATGATTGGGATGAAGATTGTGGTGATGATTGTGATGGTGACTGATCATGATGATGTTCATGCTGATAATGAAGAGGATGATACTGATGCTGTTACTGCTGTTCCTGCTACTGCTAATGATGTTGCTTCTGATGATGATGATGGAATTGATGCAGAAGTGATATGATTCGCCTCACCGAGTCCCGACACTCATTTTAAAGGTGTATGTGGGAGGAAGCTGCCGTACTTAGAGGCTTGGAGAGGATGAGACTCAAATGTGCACACAGATAGATTCAAGAATCCACTTTCTGCACTATCTTTTGTTGGCCATCTTGCAACCCAGCAGATTTGGGAGTTTCATAAATCTTCGTGTGATTCACTAACACATGCCTCCGATTTGATAGACTACAAACACCATGCTCACACTATGCCAGACACCCATTAAAGTCTCAGTCAACCTAAGAGATATCCACAACAAGTTCTGATACCACCCACCACTGATGTGTGTTGGTTATAAAACTTTCGTGGTCAGGTTCATGGCACATTGCATACCCGCACACAATTCCACAACACATACGTTTGCATACACATGCACAAAGACACAAAGACACATTCACCCACATGCACCCCTACTGAAAGACAATGATACCCACACATAGCAGTATAGCTAACGGACACAAGTCACGGGGTAGCGCAGACATGGAGAGAGGAGGTGGGCATCACTGCAATACTAATCTGGTGACCTCAGTTCGATTCCTACTCACAGCTGAAGTCAGCGGTGAGTTATAACTGACCCGGTTCTACCAACCCTACACTTCACCAACCTGGACTGACCTTCGTGGTAAAGTATGGTCTAACGACCCCCATGACCGATACAGCACGTGGGGAATCCTTCATCTAGGGCTGCATATTATGGTCAGAAATGTTTCATTATTTAACAATGGTACAGGCAGCCTTTCGCTGTAATGCCTCGATTTGACCACCAAATGTAGACATGGCTGTCATGCACGTGGGCTGTCTGCAGAGTCTTTATCACCACCATTGCCTTTGGTGAATTGAGAGTTGGTGGATCATCCATCATCAGCTGCTACAGCAGTAGCATAATGGAATGTATCATCATCTCCATCACCATTTATCAACAAAATCACATTTTTTACGCATCGGGACCAGCATCTTGAACTTGGGTGTGAAAGGTAAGCGGTTTCTGTAAGTAAATCCACAGGGGTGTGGTGTTTATCTGAATAATATAAAACAAAAATTATCACTGTTTCTCAGCACTTAGGATGACATTTAAAAAAACATAAAATGTGTCATATCTCCCAACATTAGCATCAACATAGTAAATAACATACATAAACTGATGAAATTAGCAAAACAATAACTAAAGTAAACGTGAGAGAACCCATGTAAACAATTATTTGCCTTTAGTGAGCAGGCCACACAAATGCCAAAACTGCCACATTTAAACAGTACAATTAACTCACTCAGCAGTGACAGGACGAGCTGCTGCGTTTGGTCCATGCAGGGGGATTCTTCAGCCACAGAGGAAAGAAGTTCCATGCGCGACGCTAGCAGGGTTGGCCATCACGTGTTGAGTTTATACTGCCCGCACTACGGGGGGAGTGGGGGGGGGTCCCTCCTCTGTCAATCGCCACACGGAAAGGAATTTAATCTTAAAGTCAAGGGATTCGGATGGACCCCATTTAAGTGAAAACCATCGTGTATTTGCTCACGGAAGTTATTTTCAAGATACTCTATCTTAAATAGCCGTTCTGGCCAGATTGTGTTTACCCAAAGAAAATAGAGACACGGGTGCACACGTAGAGGACACTATGGAACGTTGCAATGTGGCCCCATGTAGTTGGATGGATCAATAACAATGACAGTTGTACTGCCCATAATTTGCTGGATTGTTGGTTATTTTGACGAGAGCATAATGTCCGTTACACCGACAAAGTGGGTTCCTGCTTCACGCTGTGTGCACTATCGCCAATACTAAGTTTGCCCGAATGTCACCCATTACCTCGTAGTGCTGTAACCGAGCAGCTTTAAACCATCAATGAATATTCACCGCGTGAATGTGACAACTGCACGCATCTATTGCAGCGCACGAATGTGAATGTGTATTAATCACATCGGCACCTGACTATGCACAGCAGTGGCAGCTGGTATCTGTGACCTGACCTAGGTAGGTCTCCCCGTAAGTTGGCCCAGATTAAAATGATGAACCAGTATCCGTCTCAGCTTCACCTGTGGAGGGACGGATGTTGTTTGTGAGCTCGTGGCCTCAACTCCCTCTTGAGAGCCATTTGCTGGATGTATGCTTACCAACAGCACTTTTACACCAGTCGAACATCTCATACATGAGCCACAGTGCAGCTGTTGTTTTTATGTATACCTCTGCAAAGCCACCTACGTTAATGCTCAACATACTTTCATTGAAAGTGGTATCTGCTATGTTGGTGAACGTGTTTATGTTTTGCATTATTCCAGGTCTGTACGTTACAGGTATGAAAGTGTATTTAATTCATAACCGAGGCAAGAATGAATTAAAGGCAGGAGTCTCATTCCCGAGGGAGGCCCTGGTAAGCCTATACCCAGGATGTTTCCCGGGGCGCGTTCTAAGTTCTGGAGCCTTGTTTACTTCCTCCAACATGTTTTAAATCCACTTTCGTGCCTCTCTCGATCGTTGATTACAGAGTGGTACATAGCATGCCTTTGTGCCGTGACTCGGCTTGCTTGTAGTGAAGAACGGTCTTTCCTTTCAAAATCTAAAGCCTTAATGGTGCCATTAGTGGCAATCATCGTGGAGTCAGTTTTGTGGGTTTGTAAGGGCTTCTTGTTACGCTTCTTATATTTATATATTTTTCTGAAAACTATACCGGCTCATCCTGCTGTGTGTAGCCCAGTGGTGTGCCTCATGCTGCCATGCATACATAATACATGTATTATGACTACTATTATTTCTTACGATTATTTATGATTGTTTTTTATTTAGTTTTGCTTTTAAAGGTTGCAAACCTGCTTCCCAACGCGGTCCCTTGGATTTTTTGTTGCATTTTTTTTTGGCGCGCATCATTCACTTACGAATGTATAACAAGCTTCCCATCCTCACTTTAATTGTTTTGCCCCTGAAATCTGATTCTGTTACAGATTATGAGTGTATAGAGTTTTAGGGGGGGGGGGTGTGTATAGAGAACGGGAAACAAATGACTTTAGAAGCATTTCCTGATCGTTAACTATCATGCGAATTATCAGAGGTCACTTAACGTAGTCGCAGTTGGGGTTTGAAAGCCCCTCAGTAATTAACATTACACAACTTTCTCCATGTGCGGGGAGAGTGCTGGAGAGATTTCTTTAATCTGGGTCAGTAATGAACTCCGCCACTCCTGGCAATTATCTGGCTCCACCAATGTAAAATTACAGTTGTTGCTCTACAGCAACATCGGTGATACGGGGAATAAGTGTAAGTAATGAACATATGATCTAATTCGTTTGGAACGTGAAAGGGTGGAAATTCCCATCGAAGGAAAACCATTTATGAAAATATTTTATTGGACTCATTTTGAAAACTGAATAGATGCATGAGAAACATAAATATAATAAGAGGCCGTGGAGCATGAAACGCAGACATTTTTTTGACCATGCCCTTCGTGGAGGGTGGTCAGGCTGCCACTGCTCTGAGTGGCGTCTGTTCGGGGTTTATTTTGCGAACGGTAACGCGAATCTCGTGTTCGGTATTGACCCGAGCCACAGATGCCAACTCCTCTGAGCAGCTCCTACGTTCCCCGTGTACTCATGCTGATATTGCACAGTTACAAATTATACAGTCGAGTGTGGTCACGTTCCAAATGACCTCACTGCATATTTACGCAACTGTGTATGCACAGGTGCAGTTTACAGTTAC
Organism: Entosphenus tridentatus; assembly: GCA_014621495.2. Classification (NCBI taxonomy): domain Eukaryota; kingdom Metazoa; phylum Chordata; class Hyperoartia; order Petromyzontiformes; family Petromyzontidae; genus Entosphenus; species Entosphenus tridentatus. The sequence continues at coordinate 3,293,487 of CM025627.2, forward strand.
GTAAATTATATATATAGAAACAATCGTAAATTAAAAAATGCAACCCTTTATAAACCCACTGCTGGATGTAAGCATTCTGCATGCTGTGTTAATTGTGGTATTTTATGGGGGGTTTTATTATCATGCTTCACCACTGTGGTCAGTGGACATTGTGAAGATGATGGAGGAGGCACAGGAGTGGTTAGGATATCACTCAACGCTCACGTTAGCCGTGGCTGATGATCGAACACAGATACCTGGGTTCATAGCGTGGTGTGCCTCAACTCAACCATCTCATCGTCAACACAGACAGATAAATGGGCCACATGCACGTATAGTCTCCTCTTTATAACATGCTTACTAAGTACATTCGCCTTGAATTTTAACGCAGGATGGTTACATATATTATCTCTATAGTCGCACAAGCCCCATATGATTTAATAAGGTATCACACAAAAAACAAAATATTCGTAAATGGTTGATAGGACTATCTCAATTATTTTTCGCACTGGAGTAAAAAAAAAGCCATTACACTCTCCCGCCTTTTGATTTGGCTACGATGGCCGTGTGCAGCGCATCGCACGATGCCTTCGCCGCGCGTGTGATGCTGTCCACGTCTGGAGAGGTCCATAGTGATGGTACTGCAGGACACAGCCCCAGCGCCGACCACGCTTCTGTCCCACGATCTCTGCTGTCCTGAATTAATTGGCTGATGCCAGTGAGTAGTTACGCGCCTTTCGGAGTTCACACAAATATTTACAATCTTTAGTGACGATTATTTTTCAGAAAGGCGTGGTGTGTTGTTGTACGCACGTAATGCGAAATTGGTTACAAACAAACACGAGCGGCCATTGTAGTCTGGTTATTTGTGGTGTCTTTGAATTAATGTAACTTCCTTTATACGTAATTTTTTTTTATTAGTTTAGTAATACATATTTTATAAATGTGTATATTTTAAAGGCTGCATCCATATGGGCTTTTATGTACAAAGAGTGTATTCAATTTCATGCAGACGTTTGGCAAATTTGGGTTCCTGACCTCATGGCGTAGTGCGCAAATCACTAAATCACAGCTCCACACACAAGTGCATCACAGCCAACACTCTGAACTTTTCCACTACGCACACGTAAGCTGCAGTTCCATTCATTGTCTGACCATGCCAGCGAAAGGGAACTGCGCCCAAAACAAAAAAGATAGAAATTTTACTGAATGCCTGGAAATGTTTAAAGAGAGCAAATTACGTGAAACAACAGAGCAAAACACAGGCAGTGTATCTGTAATTGTGGCTTTTAAACGTTTCATCCAAATCTGCTGTGCAGCTGTAAACCCCCACCCCTCCGTTCACTGGACGCGTACGTGCGCGTGTGTGTGTACGCATAGTAGGGGGCACAGGTGGTGCATCGGCCAGTCATCTCAGTCAGTCAACCCATGGCACCTGGGTCTGTCCATTGACCTCCTGCCAGCGGGCGTTCGACACTTCACGTGGCCTTAACGTGCACTCAGCCTGGCACAGGCGCCGTAGTAACGTCACCGCCACTTAGTTGCGAATGGCGGTTTCTGTTGTTGTGTGAGTGGTAATGTAGCGGTTATTGCGCTGCGCTACGAACCCGGCAACTCGAGTTCGATTCCCACTCACGACCAACACCAATAACGACTATCTGAACCGGCCATGGGCTTCCCCTAGGTCGACTCAGTGTGTAAACATGGTGTGTAGACATCGCCACTAGGGAGATAAAGGCGACCGGGCGTGGTGCTGGCCACCCACTCCCTCGTGTGCCATGCCGGCCTTCATAGGTGTTGCTCGCTAACAGCACTTGCCCCAACAGTCTGTGCAGGGTATACAGGGGATCTTTGTCTTTGTGTGAGCCGGGGGGCGCGCCCGCCCCCCCCCCGCGGGCTTAAGAGTTACGATTGTCCAAGACGCTTTGATGTCGACAGACGTCCCATGTGGAAAAGCCTTCAGCAAGGAACTGACTCCGGTAAGAACATGGCAGGCAAAGATTGATGACGCTGGCGTAGCCCAGCCACAGTTGTTGAACCAAAAACAGACCCGATGCACACAAAAAAATGCCCTCGTATACTTGAAGAAGATCTCTGGCTGCTGAAAGTATCATCAGCGTGGTAATGGCACCGAATAGAAGGGAAAAAACGTGAAGTATGCAAGCTTGAAAATTCAATAAACAGTTTAAGCATTGTGATTTGTGCACAAGCACAGGTTATAGCAAAACAGCAACAAAAATACACCGTGAATCTTGCCTGAGAAAAAAATGACAAATCAACCCACCTAATTTGCCATTAACACTGCCCGATAAGATAAATATTTGTGTTAAGGCTGATGTTTTACGCAATGACCCTTCTTGGTGACTTGCATCAGCTCGTCAAGAAGGGTCACAGTGCTTCTTGAAAAGCCGTGGCCTAAAAACATCAGCCTAAATATGTTATTTTCTGTTGTCGTCAGGCATTGCTAATAATGTAAATAGTGAATTATACCATTTGCTAATTTTTGTTTTGCACTATGTTGTGTTCTATTTTTTTTGCATTGCTTTTCAAGCATGAGTATTAAAAAAAACTTTATCTTTTTTACACCAGTGTGGCTTCATCATGATGCTCTATCATTCGACTTCCACTCTGCACCAGTAATCGTTTGGCTCCTGGCTGTGAGCACTCGAGGGCATTCGTAGTTTCTCACCGCATGGTGTTAAACGCGTGGTCGATGATTGCCAAGCTGTGTGTGCATTTAATCAAGGAACGCGTGATTAAACTGAACAACAGCAATGCCTAGAACTTACAAAAGTGCTGCAAACTAGAAAAGTGCTGCAAACTGGAAATTAAGCGAGCATTTCTATCTCGTGAAATCAATACCAATGGCGAGACTCTATTACCACTGCAGATTAAAAAAAATCACTTTTACATTCATGCAATAAAAGTTAAAAGTCTATTGACACTAATTTAATCACATTTAATTCACTGTACTTACCCTGCACTGACCAGCATGGTGAAGTATGGTCAAACAACACCCATTATTGATTCGGCAGTGTGTTGCATATTTGAAGTCCAACCTAAGCTTGAGCAAAACACAAATGTGAGCACGGTCGATGCAGGGCTCGCCTCGTGCGCCCAGTGCAAACCCCGTGGTCAATACGTAGATATGTTGATCTTCTTTCGCACCGTACGTAGCCAGCCGTGCGTGCAGGGAGCGGCGTCTGTTATGGTCGCATTTCCCATCAATGCACCTTTCTTTTGCCGTCTCTGTTCTGCGTGTGCTTGTTTCACATTTAACTTGCAAAACATTCCAATTGCTATCCGCTCACGTGAATTGATCCTACGTGTTCCTCTGCGGGAAAGCGGTCTCGTCAGTGTTTGAAACCTGTCGTGACGTCACCACTCAAGAACTCACGATCTTGCTTCCCAAGGGGACGTTGCTGCTGAGTCCGGTTAACAAACCCCGAAGATGGGCATGCATCTTATATTTGCATCGCATTCTACAACAGGATGTAATGTATTTACGTGTTTATTATTTCTTAAAACATAGCTTAATTGCTGTATTTTATTTACACTTCCCATGAGTAAATATACGATATTTAAAAAAAGCAATACACAAACTAATTGCCAATACATTATCATAAATATCAAAACATGTTCTCTCATCTTTGATCTTGTAAAAGACACTCGTTTGCCCCCCCACCACCCCGCACTACGTGACTGTTTTCAGGTAGGGTGCTGTCTGCTATAGGTCAAATAGGTCAAACACCATCTGTTTCACCGCTTTGTAACGGCTCCATTAAGACAGGAGGGCCTGTCCCCTGCAGCCTTCACTTAAGCGGTATCCAGGCACCCTGGGCCACGACTCTGTCATCGAACGCGACAGCAGAAGTGACGGTCACGCACAGTCCGTGGGTTGTGTTATTGCTGAATGTGCGTGCGTTGCACCTTTTGCCACAGAGATCAGTATCAGCCGTAGATCAATCCAACCGCTGGTTGCAGGCCTCCCCGAGCCGTTACCAGCTCTCGCACTCATGCAGCTTAACCACGCCACGTAAGTGGCAACCGCTTGACAATGCTGCACGTAGGCACAGTTTTAAAGGGCAGCCGTTACGTCTGCTGTGTAAGGCCGTCACTCGTTTTAAAGGAATGGCATCACGTTTATATATCCCGCGCCCCCCCCCCCGTGGGGTCTACATTTAGCAGGGGGGGGGGGGGGGGGCTACCCCCCCCTTCGTAGTTGGAATCTCCCGCTACGTGGTTTGGCCGTGCCCGTATTGTTGTTGCAATAAAAAAGATTATTTGAAAAAAGAAAACGAAAAAAAAATTCCTAACCCGTATAAACAATTCGTTATTGTAGGTACCGACCTGTCTGACACGAGTATGAAACTTTGTTCATGAGAAACAATATACTTTTAAGGTGGATTTCAGGTAACACGATAGTGATATCACCACTGCAGTGTGACTGCTGTACCTTTTGGGACTGTCACCACACTGTGTCAATGGAGTGCTGAAAGGCATTCATGATGTTTCAAATCCTTGTCAGACAGACAGCCTGGGACACACGGCCCAGGTGTGTATCGACAAGGTAAGGGATGTTTGTTTCTTGGGTTATACCTTTAAATGTGACCTCTGTATGCAAATATTTAGTGGATGTAGAATCCCAAGGATATTTTGGCATATTGAAGTTTTACGTCTTTTTTCAAATTAAATCGTTGAATTTGCCTGCAAAATGCTAATTAAATGTAATGACACTATCTGCGTCAATGTTATATAATCATGTAATAAACGCACAGCAACCAAATAAAATAATATTGCCCCACGTATCTACCAGGGATAACAACAAAATGTAATTAAATTAGCGAGAGATGGGCGCGTGAGAAATTTGCCAAATGCATTCTCTTGATCGTGCAAATTGAAAGTGCACCGTAAGAAGCAATGGTATTGTGCCTGTTCATTCAGCATACATGCATCAGCACTGCGGTATTGCATTTGCTGTTTTGCACCCATCAAATATCAGATGGAAAGGAACAAACTTTGCGAAGCTCAAAAGCCACTGAAGAGACGTGCCATAGCGGTTACTACCAAGTATTCTGCTGATCGTGCAAATTTTAAACTCACTTATTATGTATGCACACAAACAAAAATACCAGGTAATGGTAATGGATGTGATTTTGTTATCGTCTTCCAAACACTGATCTTTACATGAATTGCGAGCGTGCATTTCCGTTGCCATTCTGTTTACCGTACACATTTACACGGCACGTCAAAGGCGGCAGTTCAACACTCACAAGGACGCACCGCCTGCTACTGATATCACAAACACGCAAACACGAATACAGTTCTAAATACATTTGAAAAAATACCCAAGGAAACTCATCCACTTGTGTCTGCCATGGTGTATGATTGAAACATTCTTATAATTGGCATCAAATTATATATTTCATCCATTGAACTTCTACAATCATGTTGAGATATTTTTTTTTCGCTGAAGGTCCTACAGGAATTCTTGTAAATGTGGCAGTCTAGGATGTTCATTCACACTGCTCCTGCCCCACGACAGCAAACATTGCAGCACAGGCACCACAGTTTTGCTCCGTGCATGCTCAGGTGTTTCTATGTATCGGGCTGTGTGTGCTGAGTGGCTTCCCTTCGAGGGGAATTCCATATTGAAAGAAAGTTCACTTCGTGTCTCATTGGTTAGCATAGGAGCCAGACATCTGTCAGAGAGAACGTTATTAGCCACTCAGAAGCTGTCATGAATCGATCGTACCCATACAGGCATACGTCAGAACAACACAGCAAGTTATTCGCCACCAAGCGAAAGACACATCTCTGTTGTGATTGTGCCAGGCTAGGTGCTCTTTGAGACCACGGAAGTTGCGGAGGATTGCTAGCAGGATGTTATGGGACAGACACACATGTTATCGGCACATAAATAAGTGCGATGCGACACATTTATACACACACACGCAGATATAAAGTTCCCCTGTATGCCTTATTGGCGAGCACCTATTGAGGCTGGCACATGCACGAGGATGTTGTGTGGCCAGCACCACACCCGGCTGTATTTGCCCACTTTCCCCCCCAGCGCTGATGTTTTACACAAGTATAAATAGAGTCACACACATGTGGCTATCATTAGCTCCCCCCCCCCCCCGCACTTTAATATTGAACATCTGTTGCAATACATGTCAGTGCAACAAAAGGGAATGTTTTATGGCAGCAAGACTGGCAGACCAACACGAGCCTCGGTGACTCACTCGGTCGTAGAACTTGGTCATAAAACGAGACCTGGATATCAGAGCTCGACTTCAGGCTTGTAATCTGTAGCAATGCCCCCCCAAAAAAGCCACGTGAACCAAGTGGAAGAAGACATCGCAGGCGCCAACAACGTTTAGCGGACAGCATCCTCACGGCAATTCTCGTGGTTGTTGCACGGTGCGACTAAGTGACGAGAAACTTGCCTTCGCAAACGTTCCATCCAAAATCGACGTCAATTTGGAGAGAATTCTGCTGTGGTGATTTGCTTTCTTTCCCTGCTAAATGTCGAAGCTCTTGGTTGGGCGTTGCCCTCAATTGGCTTCTGTGCGATGGAGGCATTCTCAGAAATGGAGACGATTATAACGTAACGATCGTCTTCCTGTTTACACTCATCAGCTTCCGTTGAACTGCTCATTTGTGGAACCACTGGCTTGCGTTTAGCCAGCTACCGATATGCCCACGGCTTTGCCGAAAACATTTATCAATCTTTAACGAGGTTGGCCTACTTCAAAATCCGCTAAGCCCTCCACAATATCAAGCCAACAAACAAGACACTATCTGGGAGTGAGCAATTACCGTATTCATTTTCAATGCTCCATACATTTTTAAATCACTAGAGTGTTTTTAGTGGTAAATGCAGTAACATTTTAAAGTGTATTTCCAGAAGATTATAACTGTCATCCATGTGCTGTCTGTGGTCATACTCTGTATGTAAAGGTTTAGACTGTTTATCAGTAGTATAGCTGTACCGTGTTGTAGTACTGTAATGAAAGCTATTTAGAGCCCTGTAATGAGTTTATTTGTGAAACATAGGCCCTCATTATTATGTGGGAAGGGCCAGTGTTTTGCAAACAATTTCTATGGAGTTTGGTTTCTTTCAATTTATGGTGGTAGCTACGGTCTCTCATTTACAGAATGGCACATTCTAACAGAGATTGCCTTTCAATGGCAATTACATTCACATATAGTTACTTTCTGAAGCGTATTCCTGTTAGCTTTGAGGCACTTTCTTCAGAGTGTTTGGCATATCTTTTTTAATATACATTTGTGATTGTGGAATCGGTGTCGAAATGTTTGATTAATTATTTTATTTCACCGAGTCTTTCATTTTGTTCACAAGACAGGAATGCCTACCTATAATCGTGATCTTTTCTAAATACTTTTAGCATTTACTCTCATTTGCACAAGTGTAAGATTTTATTACTATTATTATTATTATCATCATCATCATATTTTTCTCTCCAAATTCCATTCTATTTGGGCTATCAGGCAAATGTCATGAGACTAATGAACATATTTTTGGAACTATCACAGCGAGCAATGCACCACCCTGTGTTCGAGAACAAGCCTGGAAGATGCAAAAATAAATTTAAAAAAACAATTCGTGGGCCTCTCTATCCACATGAGTTATTATCCCGAGGCATATATTATTTTAACTAACTTATTCTACTTGCTAAAATACACATGACGATGTTACACGTGCGTTTTAAATTTGGGATAATGAATACTGAAACGGTTTTTTCGTGACAGAATGAGACAACCGTTTGGTGAGATGTCAAGAAAGTGGTTTCTCCTTTGAAACATGAGTATAAGTACGTTTACAAAGAGCCAACATTACTTTTTTAGAAGCTAATATTTCCACTGGGCATGGATTTCAGAATACGTAAATACATCCAGTATCATGTTTCAATCTGCTGCACTTTAATTAAATATTGGTGAATGCCGTCCACTCTCTATAACCGTGTGAAGGAAGTACTGTTGTCATCATCAGCTGTGAATGTACTGAGTTGGAAAAGAAATGTTCGTGAAATTGTTTCCTGTCTCACCTCTGCCCTCGTTACATTGAAGTGTGAAGTCATACGCTGGTCCTCGCGGGAGCTCGATGTGTTGACAATGAATCTTGAAAAGCTCCGACAAACACATCTGTGGAGACGCAGACTGACGGCCAAATGTATCAGGGTGTCTAAACATGAATTAGGTCCTTCTTTAGTTTACCTCTCATTGCCTAAGTACCTGTGCACAAAATATGGAATTTAGTTGGAAGCAATTACAGTGAACTCTAATGTGGCGTCTTGCCAGTATTGGTTTGCTTAAATGTAAAGAAAAACTCATACATTGAAAAATCGTCCAGTTTGACTGGCAATCATATCCGTTCATGGGTACGTATTTTATAGCGCGTATCGGTTATTTGATTACATTAAAAGTGTAATTTAGATCCATGTGGAGAGAGTTATTTCTTTAGTGTGTGAATTTCGATCTCTTACAACGTGGATCTCGGAAGAATTATCAACAAACAGCGAAAACAGAATACAGTAGTTTAAATCGTATTGTCTCTGTCCATTAGAAAATGTACTGTGGCTTTCTGTCAAATAACTCTAACGATGTGTTACGTTTAATGAAGTATAATAGGCTTTCCATTGCCATTTTAACTTAAAGATTTACATTTAGAGTGCGACCATTCACAAAATCGGCAATCGTTGCTCATTTACAAATAACGGCACGCGTGCATGCTCACACAAGTTGAGTGTAAAGGTCAATTTTCGGTCATCACACGTGATTGCAAATTCATTCAATCACTGCCACTGGCCTACCTCGCTAAAATAAGCATCTTCATCTGTGTGTGTGTGTGCTGTTTGCTGTGTCCACAGTTATCGGGAGAGGCAGTGTAGCGTTGAGCGCGCCGGTTTACAAACCTGGCGAACCGAGTTCGATTCCCGCTCACGGCCAACACCAGTGACGATTATTTGAACCAGTCCTGGGCCTCCCCTAGGTCGACTCAGCCTCAAATGAGTACCTGGTGCAGTGTGTAAACATTGCCACTAGGGAGACAAAGGCGGCCGAGCGTGGTGTTGTTGGCCACCTACCCCCTCGTGCGCCATGCCGCCCTTCATGGGTGCTCGCTAACTGAACTCGCCCCAACCGTCTGTTGAAGGCTATACGGGGGACCTTTATCTTTGTCTTTTTTTTGTGGCCCACAGTGAATTGTGTGCAGGAAGGGAATGTATACAGCGACAAGGACATCTGGAAACCGGAGGCCTGCACCATCTGCGTGTGTGACAGTGGTAACATCCTGTGCGATGACATCGTCTGCGCCGAGGACGTGGAGGATTGCCCCAACCCAGAGATCCCCGATGGAGAGTGCTGCCCCATCTGCCCCACAGATATCCCAGGTATGCGCGCCACGTCAATCATGGACGTCTGTGCTACACGTGTACGCATGTGTGTACATGTGTGTGCGTAACGAGTACCCGATGCAAATATTGGCACCGGGGAAACAAAAGTGGCCGAGTGTTGTGCTGGCCACACCACCCCATTCATGTGTTGTGCTGGCCTTCATAGGTTCTCACTTACAGCAATTACCCCCAATAGTTAATGTGGGCTACACGGGGGATCTTTGTTTATATTTGACGTGGTTCTACAGTGTGCTTACCACATGCTTCCCATTCGCTTGGGGTCAACATACAAGCCATTACAGACATGTTCTAATAACCATTGAACACAATTATAATAGTTAGGCACTTCTTTGCGGTAGATTCAGTTATTGTCAAGCTGGTCTTTTATTGAACGTATTATTACAATGAAGATTTTGCTATAAACACTTTTCATTAGAGGCCTCCTCTTAAACTTTTTTTAAGCAGTGTGCAACTGATGACTGTAGTAACTACAAAAACAGGGTCCTTTTCGAGGGACTAAAAGCGCAGGACAAATTAACCAGAACTTTTCTCTCGTTGTGCTCCTTCCCTCATGCTTCTCCACTTGCAAAGTGTCAGCATCGTCACAGCGTTTTCACTCGCGCAATAGAGGCCCTCCCCATGTAATGGGCGTCTGGATGGTGGAATAAGGGGAGTGAGGGCCCAAGTGGCGTTCTGTCTGGGCCTCCAGGGACCTCTGAGTGGCCTTGCATCCTAAGTGATGCATATAAGCACATCAACGAACATTATTTATTGGCATTTAATTTGAACTATGGTAGAGCAGTGAGAGAAAATGATCGTTTTTGTTGTCGTTGCTTCTAAAGGATATACTGTATCATAAGATTATTTTGGAGTGCCATTCATTCAGTGGTTCTCTTTAAAACGTCAGGGGTTCTGATGCCTTCAGAAGTGTTGTTGTACTTGGTTAAATCGTAATATAACGAGAGCAATAGCAAACTAAGTACCACCAGTGAGTGCACACTTGGCATGTGCTGCAGAAGCAAAGAGTGGTAACGCTGATGTCAACAGAGCGTATCTATCAAAACGTCCCCTTGCTCAAGAGGCTATTCAACAACCTGGAAAGAATGCAGCTCGCAAACTATGCGCAAGAATGGCAGTCACCTTGATATTCAAAAGCATGCTGGGATTCCTGTTATGGTTGACTGTTAATTGTGCCTTTTATGTGAATGTATTGCAAGTGGAATTAAGGTGGACCCCCTTGGCTCCGTACGCCAGAGATGTGTTTAAACAATGAGCGGTGTCTGCACGTTTGTTATGGTTTTACGACCTGGTCCGCCTGTGAATATTCACTTTCATAGTGGCATGGAAATGCCTTGCTGACGAATGTGCACGTGGACGATACTGCGACAGGGAATAGAATTTGTCAAACAAAAACGTTGGGTCATAAAACCGGTGGGCACCTTGTACGATTACATGTATTCTTGTACGTTGTGGCACGAGACAATTTTGTTGCCAGCTCAGAATATGCTGCCTACGTAGGTTCAGGAGGCGCCCTACAAGTTTGTGGGTAAAGCTGAGTTGCGTGCAAAGAGCTATTTCTGACTGGGTTGCGCTCAAGGGAAGTAGCATTGAATCAGCTGTTCGGAGAGCGGGTGGCTCTTGGAGATATGGAACATGTCTCGCACGAGCGACACGGACGGACGAGCGTTTGGAGGGGTGGTGTTGGGGTTGGGTGAGGGGGTCTGGGGTGAGATTTGTGTTGTTGTGGTGCCTGCACGGCGCACAGCAAAACACCCGAGCTACTGTCCAGGCTGCTTTTCCAGGTAGCCTCACGCCTCGTGTCCCCGTGATTAGCGTTCTCCCGACGTCAATGTCAATCAGCACGGTTTTTCGGTGATCTAAACTTTGGTGGAAAGATTTCGGTTTGTGATTGCTGTGCTGTGATCGTTCGCCAGCTCTAAAGTTTTTGAATCAAGGTGTCGCAGGATGGCCAGGGTTTTCAACAAATGTGCATTCTGTTCAATTCAGAAGTTCACACTCTATGAAGCCGTTATGATTCAAGGAATGTGGGTAGCTATATTTGGCTGATATGTAGTTCAGATTTAGCATGCCCCATTGTACGATATGTACTCAATTAAAGTCTTCATCATCACCATCCATGGGCAAACAGTCCGTAGATGTCCACTGCACATTTCGCCATTTGTTTCCAATATTCCCAAGTAGTGCTAAAATGTTTAACACTTAAAACGCTTGCGGTGATTGGCGAATCTTATGCGTGTGGTGTTTAACCACGGTGATCAGAGACAACATTTACATTCACTCCAGAGTGCAGAGGAATTCTGCTCATTCAGGTTTCTCCAGCCTCTCACCTGTGCTTTTATTACATGCTCAGCACAAACACCGTGTCACGTATTCGTGAAATTTCTTTGCATGCAAACTCATCTCACAGCAGAGGTTACTCTGACAAATGCGTACAATTTTCAAATAGGGTCTTTTCACGCACAATTTATAGCTTCCACCTAATTCTTCCTCTAGCTGTATATTACACCTTGTTTAGTTATTCGTGTATGTGTGTTAATGCTTATTGCCCTATGATGGTTGTTTGTAACTGACGCGTAAAACATGTCAGGTGTGCCGAGACAACTTTAGAATCTACTCCAGATAGGGACAAGGCTACCTCAGGTCCTGGTTTAGCTGAGACAGTCACAGTGATTTCATAAAGTCTGTACAAGGTGTCGCGACGCTTTTGTTAAAACTAGGATTTCGTCCCAGCTTGATGTTCATGATACAGGCAGAGGACAGGGCTCCCACCTGCGTAGTGGGGCAGCACTGGCAGAGGGGTTAGACGTGGCCAATTACAAGTGGGCAGGGTCAATGTCACAAAGAACCAATCAGCTCTAGATTTGAAGCTTTCGTGACTGCAAGGATTCATTTTCTTAGGTTTTTTCGGTAAAGTCACACAACAAAGGCCCATTCCTAACAGCGTGTTTCAGCCGCACCGAACCTCACAAAAATAATATTCAGGACCTACCTTGGCTCCTCCCAACCTCAACCAATATATATACAAATACTGTGTTCTTGGAATTTATCTCACTTGATGCAGCTATCGTGCTGTGACGGTTCCACCTGAAGACGGAAGCTTGTGTTGCCTCCTAAACGTCGTGATTTTTATTTGATTTTTATTTTACTTTTATTATTTTTATATTTTTACCTACGTGACTTTACCGACAAAAACCTAAGAATATGAACCAATCAGCTCACTGTGGGTGGGGCTAGTGGCTGAGTGGGCATGGCGATATAAAAGGGGGCAGGGCTGAGAGAAAAAGAGAGAGGGGCCACCACATGTGTCCACATGTTAATCCTCCCAGAGTAACGTGGTGATCTTTAAGATGGGGATAAAATCGATCTCGCAGCGAAATATTCCACGTAAAATCAAACGAGCTGCTAGAATAACAGTTCGCCTGCACGAGAGAAAACCTGGCTGATAGCTGCCACGTGGCTCACCTCGTATTGCTGAGCATCTTCGGAGACTGGGATTGCACTTTGCTGAGGTCTTTGAGGTCTGCGAGGGCACACTACCTGTTACCATGGAGACGCACGGTGCCCCTCCCTCCCCCCCTTTGTCCAGTGGGTTTGGAGATCGGCAGACATACATGCCGAGACTGTGGAGACCTCTAACCCTTGTACTGAAATCAGCTCACACTTTTATATATTTTTTAAAAAATACATTTCTAACTCGTTGTTTGTTTTGTTTTGTTTCTAGACCCGGAACCCACACCTCTTGTTCGTGTAAGTCCAATTTATTCAAGTTTTTGTTTTGCTCTCTCACATTAAATATTCTCTTTCGCTGAGTGAACGCTGAATAATTAGCAATGCCTCCCTTAAAATCATCCATTATCGATCCGCTGCTGAACGAAGGCCTTCCCCAACATGTGACCATTTTCTCCCGTTCTCGTGTTTCTCCTTTGGTTGCCACTCTCTCGTTATTCTTGACCACAGTCCACCATCCAGCAGGGTGTAACTGTGTATGAGCCCACTTACTTTCTGTAACTCAATATAATGCCTATTCACTTGCATATGTTCTCTTCGGTCCATTCGTTACTTTTCCCGTCACTGCGATTCCGAGCGCAATCTTCTCCTTTGTTCTTTGTGCAATTATATTTTTGTTTCCACTTTTTCCTTTTGCCAATGTCCCATCTTTTTGATCCATACGTCATAGCGGGCATTTATGCAACTTGTTTAAACATGCTCCAACTCGCTGTGGTCCGTCTCTTTACTTCATCATCTTTATCCTGGTATGTCCTCAGTGTTGCATAGCAAATACATAACAAATGAATTGGTGCTTTTAGCCTGTGTCTTTCGGTATCTAACCTGTGCATTATGTTTTGTTGTTGCAGGTAATAACGCCCTCAATTGAGACTGGTCCCATTGGCCCCAAGGTAAGTTTGGTTTCTTTGCCAGTATTGCTACCTCTTTAAAGTGCAAAAATGCCAAACAAACCTTTAAACGCCACTGTCTGTCTTGAGACCGCCCTTCTAGAGTAATCAAAAACGTCACCAAATGACACTTTACCAAGTAAACTGATACAGGGTCCTTATACACACCTGGAATTGCTCCTACATTGGAATAATGTCCTTTACTCAGAAAGTCACGAGATTTGTCCTCAGTTGCTTTGACAAAATGTCATCACTTGAGAATCCCAAAAAGTCGCAAGACCCAACGACAAGAAACACTAAATTGTTCTCTGGAAAAAGGTACGCAACTCGCTGCTGTCATAGTTTAGCATCGTCTATCCATGGTGACTTCTCCCTTGCAGTGGAAATGCATTGTGACACCAACCAGGGTTCCGATGAACTTTTTTTTTATTCAAATAGGCACAGTTTATGCGAGGTGAATTATTTTTTCGTTTGGAAAATCGGGAGGTTGAATTCAAATGTGCACATCCTAAAAAAATAACCTTATCCAACCTGTAAACGGAATATAAATGCGTGCCCTTTATTTTCAAATTTTATGCATTTTGGATGCAGCGAACACATTAATTTTAAAATTAGCAACACATGATAGAATCTATCCATAATACAGGCTTTTTTGGGGGTTATATCGCAATGTAACCCAAATTTTATTGTTTTAACCCAAAAAAAAACCTGTATTATGGATGATATTGGTCGTGAAATTCAAAGTGTTAAACATTTTCTGTCCAATTGCGGGCAGGAAGAAACTTTAAAAACAATGAGGAGATCACAGCACAGGGCAGCAGTGGCAGGTGATTATGATAAATCATTTCACGTTGGGAAAAGATAAGTTACTCAACATGTATGAATACACGTTTTTTCTCTCGAAATTAGCCGAATTATCCTACTTCCTATTGGAAACCCGGTGAGTAATGATGTGTCCAGAATGTGGCCTGTGGGAGGTAGGTGGTGGGTGAAATGTCCCTCTTTCAGCTGTTGTGAAAGCATTTCGAGCGTGGAGTGAAAGCCGCATTTTCGCATATGTCACGTGATATAAAGCAGCGCTTGAACCATATTTGCTGCTCATCTTTCCACTTTATATTGGGCTGAGTGTCATACCATACTGAAGTCTGAATCGTGTTTTTTATTTATATATGTGACTTTATGTATTCTATAATAGAATACAGTAAAGGTAAAAGTGCAGCCCGACAATTGTTTGCTAATGCCACTGCTGGCGGACGGCCTCCACTAGGAGGAGCTCTAGAAAGCCCCCCTGGAGGGAATTTGGCCTACTCTTCCACACTGAATGCAGTATTTAAAATTTCACCGACCATTCCAGGTGACTTACTGCACTGACACATCCCGACTGCTTTGATGGAAAGGCGCTGTCATGGGCAGATGTCTTATCTCTTCTGCTTCTGCAGGGCTCGAAAGGAGATCCTGGCCCAAAAGGATCCAATGGGCTGAACGGAGATCCGGTACGCTGTCCCACAGGGCTCACAGAGAGCAGTATAACCACGGTGGAAGCTGGCATACTCAGACAAATGTGCACAAAGTAGGCACGCAATAATGCATCAGGGCCCTTTTGTCGATTGTTTTCTTAAAACACTAGTCATGACACGTTCATGGAATTGTTTCAAGGTTTTCTTTGTTAAACCTGGTGAGAACCCAAGAGACCAGGATAGCCTCAATTGTAAGGGTGTGAGGAACAGTTGTTTCTTGAGTTATGCAAAGTATATGCACATAAGTATATGCACGTCAGGATTATGCTAATAGTATGAACAAAACTCAACAAACATTAAGAGAAAAAGCCAGACAGTTATATCGAAGCTGTAGAAATTAGACAGTTGATTGATTCTTTAATGTAATCACAAACTTGGATCATGGGAAAGTAAATTGTTGTTTACCTGAGAACATGTGAAATGGAAGGAACATTCGAAATGGTTAGATTTATTTGGATTTTAAAACAAATATATACGCGAGGGTTGTTTAGATAATAAAGGCCATATTGTTAATAATATTGTGAAAATATGCTGGGATGAGAGAAATACCGTGAACAAAAAGAGCCTATGCTTAAAATACTGAGAAATTTTCTTTGATTTGTGAAAGAAAAAAATGGATTGTCCGCAAAAAGTATCCAAAAGGTTCATAATTTTTTTTACACTTGTGCAGAACGCACCTTTGAATGCACAATATTTTGGCAAGGGTAATTGCTTCTCAGCTGTACCATTCCTCAGGTACAGCTTTAGATGGTGGCTCAGAACAAATCTGCTTATACCCACGTCACAAAAAACCGCCCTGGAATGTCTTACCGATTGTTTTATATTTATTTATGTAATACATATTTCCGTGCCATTTTACTACTCAAGCAAATGCAGCACACAAAGCATTCTTTATGAAGCACCCATCAGCCATCGCATTCACGTCCCTCTCAAACGACACATCCCACATCACTTTCACCTGGTCGAACGTACTTTATTTTATTTTGGAATTAAAAAATTAAAAAATAAAGTCCAACCGTTATTTATTCTGTTACTTTGCAGAGGCAAAAAGAGCACTCTTATTATGTCCGCTAACCTACGTGTATTTATTCATATTCGTACACGTATATACTACGTTTGGAAAGTTGGCGGCGCGGACCGAGTGGAGACGGTTGCTGGAGCCGCGGTGCTCATGCTGAGCGGTGGCTGTGCTGCCATCCTGCAGGGCTCCTCGGGTATCCCCGGGACCCCCGGCAAGCCTGGCAACAACGGCCCCCGGGGACCAGCAGGGCCCCCTGGATCCCCCGGCCCATCCGCCTCCACCCGCTTTGGAAATGTGAGACCATTGGGGGTACATTTCTGCTCCCCGCCCCCCTCCCTTCCCCTCCCCCCCCTCCAACATCGAAGGTTAATTTGATCATTTTTAGTTGAGAAATACATTTGCAATTGGATGCTACCATGGCGTAGCTTTTCACGGTCGTGCTGTATGGCGGCACTTTCTGTGCTGTCGGCTCGTAACCGCGTGTCGTTCGGCGCGACGTCCGCTGACGTTTTTCTCGTCCCTTGCTCGAATGGAGCTTCTTCAAGGAGCTGAATTGAGCGCAGATGCAACGGAAGACAATTACGATAGAATTTTAAAATGCGCTGTGAGCAATCTGTTCTAGAAATGTTCACGTTAAAATAATGCGGCACATGCCGAGAATTATGTCAGATGACGATACATATTTTTTGTCTGTATTGCTTGCTATAATTATCTAGGAGCTGTTAACCATCAAAATGCTACCCATTACATATTTTCCTTTACTCATGATTTAGAATTATTTCAGTGTATATCGCTGGTAACGATACATTTGACCATGGGCTTCATAGAGTGGTAACAATTCAGCGTTATGCCTCAGGAATTTGCTGTGCACGCGAATGCATGTACACGTGTGCGCGCGCATGAGTGTGTGCGTTCACATGTGCGCCCCTGTGCATTGCAGCAAGCCCAAATGGCAGGAGGATTCGACGAGAAGTCAGGACAATCCATGATGGGGATGGGAATGACTGTTCCGGTGAGCCAATGCCCTCCCCCCATCCCCCCTGCGCCCCCCCCCCCCCTCCAAGCTACCATTCGTTTACAGGAATTCCAGTGGACTCCGTTCCCAAGTGTATGTCTAATGAAGGCACCAGCAAAGGTCGTCAGCGAAGAAGAGTGGCAGAGTATGCCGCCTTCCTCTCGCTGCGTTTCTGAAACTGAACACATCGCAAAGGCCACAGTACATATTCCTTAATTGGGTTGTTACATCCCTGTACAATTCTATAATCTGACATGTAAGCGGGAATGCAATGAGCAACAAGAAGCTCAAGAAGACAATTCAACGCGTAATATATGAATTGATTTCCTGGATTTAATGCCTTGAGGTCAGAGGTGGTTCGCAAAACGTGTCACATTGACACTTCATAAATGACTCGCAGTGCAATGGATGTGAGCGTGGCCTTTTATTTCCGTATACGTTTGGGCCGGTCATTGCATTCATGGCTGACAATGGTGCTGCATGAGCAGAATATGTAGCCCCACGTATTGTTCTGTTAATAACTTTACTTTGCATGTGAAATGGTGCACGTCTGCTTACAATATCTCATCTTCACGTAATTCATATAGCACCTTGACCAAGTTGCTTCACAGAGAATAACAAAAATGGTACATATGAACGTAATGGTGCAAATGAGGCGAATAAATATGTGAAAAGATGTAAATGTGTTTCGTTGACTTGTGATTTATATGAATTGTTTTCAAACGAACGTTTTGCCTACATGTAATGCTCGAGGCTGTGAAGAAGAATAAGTGTGATCTGCTCGCCGTTGAACGCTTTTCAAATCCTTCGTCGTTTTCTCGCCACGCAGGGCTCCATTGGACCTCCGGGTCCTCACGGACTGCCAGGGTCTTCAGTAAGGACACTTTTCACTTGTCGTCACCGTGGCCAATAGAAATAAGCAGAAGCACACTAATGTCAGTTGCCAAAAGCATTTTTTGTTTTAAATCAGTCCACCTGACTACCATCACGGTGCAGTCTTTCAATGGCTCCCGCAGCTTTACATTGAAGGTAAAAAGGCTTTGATGTACAACGTTGTTTTGTCGAGATGCCAAGACAAAGGTTTGCATTCATGAAAATCTGACAGGGTAAGCATTCCTTCAAGAGATTAAACACAATATTTTTAAATAAACATCAGTGCTTCTGTGTGTTTGTATTGAGCCTGTGTGCATCCTCACACGCGGTTAGTACAATGCTTTGGGGAATTAGTCACTTAAGTAGCACGGGGTTAAAAGCATCAAGTCCTTTCGTCTGGGAAAGTGATGCCAACTTCTGGGATGAGAATGGTGGTTGTAAAGAAGAAAGAGGCTTTTGATAAATAATCCCGACAAAATAACATCCTCACTAGTGATCAGCACTTACGCCTGCAGCCCATGGGACAGCACATGTGTGAATGATTGACCGCTGCATTTGAGTTCATCTCGGGATTTTTTTGAGTAGTGAGGACCTCTGGCTCCCCCGTCTCCCAATCACGCCACCTTTGCCTCTGGCTACTAACGAGCGTTACTTTGGCGCCGTTTTGTCGTGAATGGGGGTGGGAGGGTGAAACAGAATGCACGTCGGACTACCTTTGACACCTCAGGGCTTAAAAATAATATCACGGTAGGTGCCCATTATTGGCCAAATGTGTCTTAGGGAGTCCCAACAGCTGCAGGTGACAGGCAAGGGGGGACTTACGGGTGCGTGGTATGAGGGCAAGTGGTTATCACTTCTCTACGTGCTTAAAACGAGCCATCTGATTAGGAGTGTTGCTCCATTGCTGATCATGTTCACGAAATCTGATGAGAGGGTACAGTGCTAAATGTTGGTTATTGTATGAGGAATTGTAAAAGGGGCTTTTAACAGCATCGTGTTGTTGTTTAACTCCAAATCATTTTAGGAAATTAATCTACTACGAAAAAATAATTATTTTTTATGAGATTAAGGATAATGAGACCTCATTAGATCGCATTTTTGCTCGACTAACCCATCACTGATTTGTTTCTGCTGGCATTTGAGCTGAAATACCCGAGGCTGTATCTAAATATGGTTATTCAAGATGTAGCAAACTGTGTCACAGAGCATTCTCTTGGCTCACTTGCTGTGTCACGTTTCACGCATGTCTCTGACAAGTCCTCGTTCCTCTGACAGGGTCCTTCTGGTCCTTATGGTTTACAAGGCATCCGCGGAGAGCAAGGTTCTCCGGTATATACGCACGCACGCACTCCCATACGCAACCACACGTGCACCAATGTTCACCACAGCTCATCGGCATAGCAGTTCGCTATTTCGACTGCTCAACGGGCCTGTCTCAACTATATCCACGGAAAAATGTGTCCAAAATCCCCCTGACTTATGGTTTTTGGCAGAGTATCAATTTTAATTCAACAAAACGTAACGCATGCTCACAACAGACTGAATTTGCAGTGAACAGTTTTTAATCTTGTTCGTGCTGTATTTCATCAGGCCACGAAGAATATCATCCATGCTAAGGATAATTCACTTTAATTGTTGCAAGAAGTGTTTTTTTTATTACAGTGCCCAACTACTTAGACACAATACGTCAAGTACAATGTGTTCCAATACATTCCTTAAAACACACTTTTTATTGTAAAAATAAAATAGATGAACGTTAATTATGTTTTAAGCCAGATTACCCAAGTTAGTAGTATACAGTTACAACTTTGAATAAAAAAGTGCAATACCTGTTAGAGGTGGCTAAGCCCTTAAAACAGTTATTTTTTGTGCCCCCCCCCCCCTCCGTTATAAAATGTTTACACCACAGTAAGTCTTATGGTAAATCAGTTGTGGCGGGGCATAGTGTGGGTACGTGCACATTTTACAATCCATCTGGTCAGTGTGGAAACATTGTTGAAATGTCATTGGAGTAAAAGTGTCTGTGTATCGAGTAGCACGGGCTTTGCATTTGTGGTGTCGACGCTTTTATGAATCAAAACGTACCCCTCGTGACAAGGCCTTCATTTCAAACAAAACATCAATCCGGTACGGGATTTGGCCAGTCTTTTCAGAGGAGAACTGATGACCGTGCAAGGCAGGGAGGGAGCCTTTGTCAATGTTGCTTGGAATTTTCAGATGAGGGAATTGGGCTTTTGATGCGGTGCTGACACTGGGAAGTTTGCTGCTGTGATTGGCGATGATCCTGTGTCTTCAGTGTCATTGTAGCAGCAGACAGTGTGGCTTGTAATGCACTCTGCTGCTGTCACCAGCGGTGGCGGTGTTTAAAATGTTGAACCCTATAAGACGGGGATATTCAGTGTTATGATTACATTTCATTCAGATTATTGATGAAGGTCAAAATTGACACATGAATGAGTGGGGTAAATGTTTACAAATATTTAAAAAATATGGTTGTGAATTAGTTATTGTCTGCCACTGCTGTTTCACGCCTCTGATTGTGTTGACATTTTAAAGCAACGGTGCTCTTGGAGAGACACTGATTTACGACTGTGCGGTTTTATTGTAAAGCCCCATTGGACGGGTGAACTGGCAAATATGCCACTGCTCAGTCGCAAGAGACACTCGCCACACGATGGAATTTACTGTCGTGCCCAGGTGGAATCAGAAGCAACACGCTTGCTTGTCTGAAATATAATACATCTAAGTTAGTGTAAAATAAAATAAAAAACTACTTCAAGTAGGTGGGCCGCTTTCATGAGAGTACTGTATTCTGGGAAATCTGCTGCGGCTCAAATAATTTACTTCATAAATGTATACATTGTGCCACCGTGTAATTGAAAGTAATGATTCTCGCACATCGAGGCCGATCTTGTGGATTAATCAGTCTTTTGTTTGGGCTGACAAAAATAAATGCCTGAGGTTTAGCATAAACTTGGAAGCATGGCTCAATATTGGATGTTCTCACTCGAACAGAAAATGAAAAGTCCTTTCTGTGCACTTTTTTTTTACAATTCGCCTTTCATTGTGTTTTATAAGAGGGGAGATGTGTGTGTGTGTGTGTGCGGTGTGCGTGCTGTGCCTGCTGTGTGTATGTCTAACACTTGTCCTTTTCTTTGTCCCAGGGTCACATGGGTCCAACTGGTCCCCCAGGCCCCCCTGGGCATCCTGGAGATGATGTAAGATGCTTACAGCTTCTCCCAGTCTCTACACCACGATGATAAAATGAGACCTTTGTCAGTGACCTCTGCTTGACCCCCAGCTCTAGCGTCCATGCGGTATACACTCACTCATCGTTGTGCAGCACCAGATAAATTCGATATTTAGCTGTGTGCCACAAACACTGAGTTTGTATGAATAACTACAGGCTACATACATGATTTATTCCACACTTTACGCTGTGTATTTTGAACATGCTAGTTGCTGTATTCACACATTATATATATAGTGTATATATATTAAAAGTTTTTGTGCTATTTTGAATATGTTTATATAGTGTTTTCGCTCTAATGAGGGATCCTGTTGGTATATGCCTGACAGGCATCCCAACTTGCTCCTTCACTCAGCCCCGTGTTTATGCTGGTTGAGTGATGTGCATTCGTTTAACATAAACGCGAGGTATATGCAATATACATGCCATGTGGGGTTGGCGGTGCACCGGTTTGCGCACTGCACTATGAACCCGGTGACCTGAGTGGTCCCTGGGTGGTATCTGAACCTGTCCCTGGGCCCCATTCTTCAGCAACCCACACACGGTCTAGCGAAGGGAAGAAAGTTCAAACAACTGCCATGACCAATATGTGCCACGGGGAGGGCTTCATCCAGCTGTGGATTGTTCACCAGCCGAAAATCACTTAGTCATTCGTGAACTGTAAAGTCCACCGTAACGAAGCCGTTGATTGCAATCATTATTCCGTTCATATTAGTGACGTGATAACCTGTTTTTACATAATAACCAAATATATAATAAGCAACGTTTCAGGGCAGTGGTGATTCTCCGCTATGAACGAGGGCCGAATGCGTTGAGGGTTTCGTTTTGTCTGCGTTCGAGCTCCACTGGCAGCGCGGTTTAACGAAAGACGCCACGTGTATGTGTGCGTGCGTGTGCACATGTGTACATTGTGAACATTCAAGCAGGGCGATCGCATGTTAACCTCCGCACGTGTGTGGCCCTCCTCTCCCTGCCGTGTTGTTTCAGGGCAAGAACGGGAAGTCGGGCCGGCCAGGGGATCGTGGCGGACCGGGTGACATGGTGCGTCTCTCCCCCTCCGCTCACGCTGGCAATGCGATGATCGGTGGTAGTGCTGACCAATTGGAGCCCCTGAGCAGAAATTATTTTTCTGGAATCCCACCACACCCCGCCCCGTCCTAACCCCTCCCTTAAATTGATCAAATCCTGAGTGAGATGATATAGACGAATGATGAATAGATAGAGTGCGTTAAAAGAAATATAGTCACAATTGGGGCAGTAGTGAGATAAGTGCATGGACAAGAGAGATGATAGAGATTGAGACATGCTATGCTTTACTGGAGGTTGTATTCGAGTTGCTATTTCATGCACATCTATTTAATTTATTAATCTGGAGTCACCGGAGCTACTTGGGGGCCCTAAGCTTGTACTTAGTTTGCATACGCCTCGTGCTGCCGCTGGCGATTACATCTGGCAAAGATCACCCCTCGTGAAAATGGGGCTTTAAGGCGCCACTCAAGGTGGCTGAGGCAACAGATGTTCGGTTTTACCCGCACATTCAGATTTACTACCTTCTGCTGCAGATTAACCTTTAATTAAAGGCGAACCTACCACACCACAGCCCATTAGCGTGTGAACCAAAAATAAGTAAATAGCATCATGAAGAGCAGAGGTGACAGGGAAGGGCATTTCCCAGGGTGGTCAGCCACCATTCTGGTCATCCCAACTTGCTCCTTCACTCAGCCCTGTGTTTATGCTGTCTTGACGGATGTGCATTCGTAGGCTGCCTGTGGTTGAACTAGTTATTCAACAAAGATTCTTGTGCCCGTCCATTGTATTGCACGTCACGGCAATTTGAATGAGCTATTGCCCCCTTTTATAGGCCAGCATAGTAACTTCTGATATTGATTTTCCACCAGTAGCATATATATAGAGATGAAGAAAAAGTGTAACAAGGCTTATAGTTGCAGGGATGAGAGGTTCGTTTTGGTGGCAACGCTGTATTGAGTTCTGCGCTGATCACTCGCTCAATACAATGCGCAGCCTAATACTACTTTATTATATATAGCATTTTTATTTATCCGTATCTAGATACGTGGTATAAAACAGTTGGAAGTGCCCATTACAGAGGAAGAGGAGGAATGTAAATACTTAAACAAATATAAAATACAATATAGTGACTTAGGTTTGCTGTTGGGGTGAAAGGATATGGGTATAAAGCTAGCTTGAAAATGCTTTGTTAGAACTTGATTCAATCCACCCCCTTAATGTGATTCTGAAATTGAGTTAAGCCAATTGACAAACCTTATGAAAGAAAATCCTGACAAAATGTAAAACTGTGTGAACGTTAGCTTGAATAGTTATTGAACAATTCATCTCAGTATCATGGGTTCAAACACTTAATGAAACTGGTTGAAAATCTAAATGTGATTTATTTTTGTAGGGGTCCTGGTTTGGGTGTGGAGGAGCTGCATGTACAACAGAGTGAGCTCATTAAATATGTATTGTCAAGTCAGGTTTCAGTTGACATCCTTAAGCCACTGAGAGCCAAACGAAGGCCCTCTCTAACACAACACAGCTGCTGAGACGTAGGCACAGGGTCTGTCAACCTCCCACCATCGCGTAGTTGCGCTGCATTGCCCCTTG
This sequence comes from Entosphenus tridentatus, assembly GCA_014621495.2. Taxonomy (NCBI): domain Eukaryota; kingdom Metazoa; phylum Chordata; class Hyperoartia; order Petromyzontiformes; family Petromyzontidae; genus Entosphenus; species Entosphenus tridentatus. Next base: position 3,317,601 of record CM025627.2, read on the forward strand.
CAGTACTCTACAACTCTTTGCGGCGGAGGTGTATTGCAACGTTCCAGAGATGGATGAGAGGTTGTTGCTGTGTCGGCTGGTGGTGTAGGGTCTTGTTGGAATGAACGGGAGCCCCGGAATGCACGGATCCAAGGGACACAGGGTAAGCGAGCCCACCGAGAGAGACGGTCACCACGCCCACCGCACCACCGGCAATGCGTGACCCCGGGCGGACCCCTGCCATAAACACGCAGCAGGAGCAGCAGCAGCAGGAGCAGCAGCAGCGAGACTTCCACCCATAAACACGCAGCAGCAGGAGCAGCAGCAGCAGGAGCAGCGAGACGTCTCCCAAACGCTTTACACGCACGCCTCGTGGGAACACGCAGAAGCGTTTGACTTCACTGAACACGTGTACAGCTCGGTCCTAAAACAACAACAACATATAGCAAGTTGTATATAATGGAGCCGAAACGAAGTTCACAGAATGAGCTTTTGTTGTTGTTGACCAAAATGCAATTTTAATCTTTTAGAAAGAAAATAATGTCACCCGTCTATTTTTATAAACGGTGGTTAAAAAATTATAACAGTGCTCTGTAAAGGTCTTAAGTAACGCTTGGTATGTCAAGAAATTTTATCAACATTATTTTCACATACAGTATATTATTGTTGTAAATGCTACTTGATGTATTTGACTCACAGTAATTGATAATAATTGTAATAATTCAAGCGTATACATTTCTAAATGCTTTCAGTTATTTCCCACGTAATCTTTGCACCCTTCAGTTCCTGCAGACTGTTTGATAAAATGAGTACGGATGGAGCACGTTTTCTAAATACCTTATTAGCATTTATACGATAATTTGAGAGTTTATGGTTGTGCCTGCTTGATTTTGAATTCCAATAGCATTCGATTGTTTTGTTATTGCAGTCATGTCGATAACAATGCCGAATACATTCTTCTGCCCAAAGGGATACAACGGGATTCCTGGAGCCAAGGGAGAATCTGGAGGGAATGGTCACCGGGTATGACTGCTGTCAGCTCTGAAACACACACACCTCATCATAATTTATATCTTTCTAACCAACCAATCAGGCCTATCCTGGTTCTTAAATAGCACCACTGCCAAGATAAACATATACAGAGCTCTTATCGAGGTGGATGGTCCCCTGATATTTAATTTTAGTCACAATTGTTTAACCCCTTCTAATGCTCATCAACAAGATCGCGTTGTGAAAATAGGAAGAAACGCACGTGAAAAGTTTGGTTATTATTGTGATGACGTTACACAGACATGCGGATCTTTCAGAAGGCGTTGGTTATCTGAGGATTCGACTGAAACCCCTAAAAACAATACAATTAAGCTCAGAGGGGTCTTTTACAAAGGGCTGCCCACAGTCACTTTACATCTAAAAATAGCACAACAATGTATAACTTCTGCTACAATTGAATCACTAAAAATAAAAAATGGGTTGAAATTAATTAAAACTACATAATATTAAAATTTGAGAAATATATGATAAAAAAACAGTCTTCATACATGGCTGGAAAAGGTTCGACCACTCTGTCTTCATTGCATATTCAAATTGCACGGTGCCACCTGATATCGAAGGTGTACGCTGTGAAACAACGCATACACGTTACATTCATTTTCACATTTAAGTTCTGATAGACTTTACAGCATCCATGTAGACTCTACTGCTGTAGTTGTCGATTGACTGCCAATTCCTCCGTCTCTTGCAGGGGGAGAGAGGTGCGGCTGGAAAGAACGGTTCCCCAGGCAACGTGGTAAGTGTTGATACCCCCATTACTATTTGCATTGTTTTACATTATTTACCATTAAGTAGTATTCAAGTGTATCACTCACACCCACAAAAATAACTCCTACGAGCAATAGCTATTCCACAGTGCTACGTGGTTGCTGAGGTGTGGACAATCACTACAGAGATCTGAAAATAGAATATTAGCAGCCGAGATGAGATGCCTTAGCAAATGACCACGAATACCACAAGCAGCCTACCACACAAATGAATCGGTCCTCATCAAAATCGTATAAAAAGTAGAACAACACCTAGAGCCGTTGTTGGCATCAAATAAAACTGCAGTGGTTTGGACATGTGACAAGGTAAGGGGGCCACTATCCAACATCGTCATCTTACAGGACATCACATGATTAAAAAGAAAGGGAGATGATGACCCAACATCAACTAGATGACGAATGTGATACCAGGCACTGACCAGCCAGCACGACCCTGATAGAGACTCTGAAGGACAGGCAAACGTGAAGAAAGTCCACGGATGAGACATCACTGGCATCCCCATGACGGTTGCGATTTAAGGAACAGATAAAGAACTGATGATGATTATTATTCTTACATCACATTTCTCCTACCTCTCTCCGTACCCCAGGGCCCCCAGGGATCAACTGGTGAGCGAGGACGTCCCGGAGGGTCTGGTTCTAGCGTGAGTATCCGCACCCCGTCTTTGACACAGTCACTCACACACCTCCTCTTAACCTCCTCGCCGTGACACAGTCACTCACACACCTTCTGTCGGCCTCCTCACCACGAGCCATCCCCACGCGACCCAAGCGCACGTGGCATCACTCACGTGCTGCCACAGTGCAAGAGATTTCCAGGATTCCAGTTAAAAGTAGCATCAATGATTCGTCGAGTACGAAAACGATTCTTCATTTTTTCCAGTGCAGCGTTTCCTCGGGTGTGTTTCCCGTGAAACGTAGATATGTTACTTTTAAGGGTATGGGTCAATTTTAATGTTAGATGCAGGAATATGTTGTATCAGATAACATTGAATGCGTAATAGCTGTGGGATTAAACATGCGGAATATAAAGCAGGAACGTTATAATGTGGTTTCACTATAATTTATCAAAGTTAAGAAGACGTAAATATTTTGTGTGGTTTTGATGCTTTTTTCACGAAAGAAGTACATGATATATTTATTTTCTACCCACCAAATACACTTTCTAACCGTCATCCACTCAAACAGCTCACTTCTGACAACAACAAAAATGAGAGTATAAACCCGGTGACAGCCAAGGGGCACAGTTAACCAAACATTCTCTCCAATACAACTCCTTCAAATATTCCTGTACACGTTCACGCGCGACGGCACCTGTGCGTCTCGGGCTACCGCACCTCCTCAATGCTGACCGCTTCGCAACCCCCTATGCACAACGTGCCTGAATAAAAGCCATCTTCGGCATCAAACGATGGAATGGCATCTTCGATCGTTAACGCCGGCAGCGTTGACGACGTTCACCGCGTGGCGAACTCCCGATGAAGCCCGGCTCACTCGTCGGCCTCAACGTGAACACGCAGACGTCGCCGATTCACTCCCTGCCATGAGCAATAAGAAGAGGAAGAGGCATTCAACGTTCCAAAACAATAATTTTAAGAGCATCGGTTCTAATGGTGTGTGTGTGTGTTTGTTTCCTGACTCAGGGTGCCCGTGGAAGCGATGGGCTGGTGGGGTCAAGGGGACCAGCTGTGAGTACCTGCCCGCATTGAAAGTTATGACCTTGTGCTTTATCACGAATATGAACTGTTACACATTCATCATCATCATCGGCCATGGTCAATCCACTGCTGGATGATGACCACGCCGCCCGTCGTATCTCATGGTTCTGCAATGTGATAATCCAGCTACCTGCACACGAGCTCATTTCATCGCTCCATCTCCACAGTGGACCTCCTCTTGAATACTTTTTTTACGCATTGCCAAAAATCTATTTCTTTATTCATAATGGTAAAATTACAATCTCTCCTGCCGGAATCGTCAAACAGCAAAGACACGAGGATGTCAAACGACGCGGACAAATCCAAGATTAAACGTCACGTGTTTTCGGTCGTTTGGCATCGGTGGGCTGTCGCGTGTGCCGACAAGAGAGAGAGAAAAAAAACACCGATACTCTTGTTTTGTGGAAAACGTTGAATGCGCCTTACACTTTGCCTATGCTCTAAGAATTGCTGACACAGCGTGCATACTTTTAAACGAAGCTGTCCTTTGCGTTCGCCTGCAGGGTCCACTGGGCAGCGCTGGGTCATCTGGCTTTGTTGGACAGCCCGGAGCTAAGGTGAGTTGGCAGCCTAAGTGGTAATAGACCCCAGCCCTGGGCTGAGCGTAGGGAGGTAGAGTACCTTTTTTTCTGCCTTCAGAGGGAAAGAAACGCGGCCAAAAATGGCAGGACGAAATTAACCATTGCGCTCAGGCAGACCTGGAAAATGAGGCTTAAAACAATGTTATCGTAGGCATGCTGCACACTTCAATTTCAACAACTTCAAAAGAAAAGTCAAAATTTCAACACAGGGCATATTGATGGGTAGGCCCATTATATATATTAAAAATATATATAATAGTATATACTGCCTGTGACTAATTTGGGTGTTCCTAACATACGTTCACGTAATATAAGAGCACAGCGTTAATGCATTTTTTATTCAGGTTTGTCCAAAATAGGTGGTTTGTACTGGTGGTTTAGTTTTGTCCCATCGTACACGACCATAGTTAATGGTGAAGTCAAATCAGTCATAGAGTGAATACAAATTGGGATATGTGGTGGGAGCAGGGCGTTACCAGTGTCGCCTGGGAGAAGGCTGCCTCTGTGTGGTGGCAGCTGCTGTTGGAACTTTGTCCTGCGTAGTTCAGTAGAGGTACCACATTCTCTGGATTATAAGATACACTTTGTTCCCTGTGTTTAACAACAACAACAAAAAGTTGGTGTGGGGGGCATCTTAGAATTTGCTTCACGTGTGTGTGAATAGATTTTTGTATAACTTTATTCACACCGGCACAAGTTTCGGTTGGGGGGCGCACCTTACTCTCCGGAGCATCTTTTTTTAATCCTGAGAATGTGGCAAAACAACAGCGTTGGGAAACATGTACGTGCGTATCTTGAACTTCTTTCGCACCCGCACGTAGCCAACCGCGCTAATCAGACCTGCGAGGAGTTCGTGCCTTGTCGTTGATGCTGTGTCCCGCAGCGCGCTCTCACCTGTACCGGTCTGACCAGCCCCGCCGTCGCCGTGTCGTTTGCAGGGTGAGCTCGGCATTGGTGGGTCGCGTGGGCCTGCGGGGCCACAGGGGTCACATGGTGAGGTCGGCCTGCCTGGGTCTCCTGGCCTCGTCGGGCTCCCGGTACGCTTCTTGCTCAGATTTTTTTTTCTCATACATTATTTGGTGTTGTTATTATTATTATTGTGTTGGCCCCCCCCCCCCCCCACCAATGTCTTCCCATTATGAGATGAAGAATCTACGGCCCACAGAGCCGTTTTCCGCAGAGCTACCTCTGAGATCCATTCACGTAACCATTGCGTCACACAAAGTCGAGAGCTGAAATGTCCCACCCGCACTGCCACAGAGAGAGGGAAATGTTCATCGCATAATTTAAATACATCAAAGTGATGTAATTCAATTATCCGAGCTAGAAGTTTAACCAAATTTAGAGGCAGAACCGATTATTACAAATAAATGTACTCGCTGCACTTGAGAACGCAGTTTCACCAAGGCGGCTGCTTGGTTTTGAATCCCGGGATCTCAGCGTGGTGGCTCAGCTCCCTGACCTCTGAAACCACGGCGCCACCCCCGTTTGTTTTGTTTTCTCTCTCACGCGCTCAACAAACACGAGGGAGACGGGGGGCAATGCCTGCCTATGCGCCGTACGTACAGTACGCGCGCTAATGTGTAGAGTCCATTTCACGCACAAGGTCCGCACCGGTCACGGGTTGCCTGTGGACATTATGGAAATACAGACGATGCGATTGGCGGGTGTGCATAATACAGAGCTGTTTTCATTCTAATAAAACATTTGAACTCTGGACCCGCCTGAAAAAAAAAGTATCTTGACACCTGTTGAGGCTTTCCTGGGTACATAATTGGATATTATTATGGAGTATATTTTTTAGTAACAGGCGTTTGTCATGGACATTGCGCTGCATATACGAAATTGCATAGAGCATCTGTGCATACTCACAGTGCTCTCTATCAGTCGTATGTGTGCCACAGTCAAGTGTTCTGTGTGTGTGTGTGCTATCTCTGCCCGCACCGTGCGTGCCCATAAGCCACGAACCGCGTGAGCTCGCAGCGCCTCTACGGGGCAAGGGCAGCGAAATGTGTTCAGCAAAATGCACATTTAAGTCTTTTAAATCAATCACGTGTCAGTTTTTTAAATCAATCACGTTTGCCCTCGGTGCAGCTCTGACCCAAGTGTCCTGGGAGTTTTACTCGAGGCATCAGAGTCTACTTCGGGCAGTCTTACGGTTGCCATTCGCTGAAGACTTCTTGTCCCAGCAGATACCTTCAAACCTCAGTCCACCACACAAACTGCTTATGCAGCGTGTCTGTGTGCGAGCCCCAATTTCTTCCAAGAGGCCATTGCGTTGCTTTGATTCATTGTCAGAATTAAAACGCGCTGTGATGCACACGGTGCATTACCTCATTGTTTTGTTTGTGTGAAGTGGCGCTTTGTTTTAACCTACGACGTTGTTGAGGCCAGCCACTTTGAACTGCCAATCGTTGTTATTCATATGCGTTGAGTGCTTATGTTTTGTTGTAATGATATTGTTTAAAATTCGAGGGCTGCTATTGTTATTGTCAGCATTGAAACATTTGAATTCGCGTTTCATGCCACCAAAATCATTGGAAAGCTAAATATTGTCACATCTCTAACTGTACATAAGCAAGTAAGAAAGTTTCTCACGATTATTTACGTGTTCAGATGATTTGGTGACTATAAATTCCCACATATGATGAGCCACTTCGATGAGCCATCGTATGTGACCAGGTTGCCTTTGAACAAAAAGAGCTAACAGGTCAGTGGGCTTTACCTGCTCAATAAAATAGGTTAGTTACAAATAAATAGATAGCGGTAGCACATTCACCGCTTGTTGCAGAGGTTCACGGTTCGAATCCAGTGGCCACCCTGGTTTTTATTACTGTGGATGTAATAACCATCACAATAACCGCAGTCGGCAGTTAAGGTTCCATGAGGTAATTCGCAAGAGTCGGCTCTTGTGTGCTGACGTCAGAGTCCAATTGGCCAAATTATTCCACAAATTTCTGACTTGGGATTATTCACAGCAGCAGGCATCGCCCCCCCCCCAACTTCCAGACTCATGCCCTGGGTCACTCTTGCGAATTAGACTCATCCTGGTCTCTCTGAGGTCTCGGCTGGTTACGCAAAATTAACTTGTATTCAAAAACGTTGTGCAATTTTTGTTTTTAACAGGGAAACAACGGACATAATGGGAAATCTGGAAGCAAAGGACCACTTGTAAGTATTTGTGTTTATGTATATATGTGTTATTTACGATGCTGTCATGTATTACTCTCCCTCACTGCACAATCGATTGTGACAAAACAAATGATCCCTTATCGATAATCGATCCAATATAATCACCCACGCTTTATTATGTAGTTACATCGTATTCCAAAGGTTATATTTTAATATTGGAATGTATCTCGCTCATTAACTGAGTCACGAGATGACATATGACTTCAAACTAGCTTAGACAATACACCTTTTTTTTCAAGCAAAGAAAAACCCAATCTCTATTCGCTAACCGACAATATCAGAGCTTAACTTCTCACGGAATATTTTCTGCGCACCCCCCCAACTCCCAGACCCCCCTCGCCCCCCCCCTCGCATCCGACGGTACGGCTAAGGGGGGCTGGAGGTGGAGAATACATAATCCCGAGAGCTCAGCCCCCGTAACAGCTGCGGCTGACATTAAGCCCTGAATGACTGCTGCTGCTGCTACTCGCGATCTGCGAGCGTGCGACTCCCACCGGGCGACTGCGCCGAGCTAGACGAGAGGACCTGGAGGCCATCGCGCCGAGTCCCGGCCGCTCGTGGGTGTTTCGTGTCGCACGGCAGCGGGAGGCAGAGTCGGAGAGGCGCTTTGTTATTTTTTTGCGAGATCGCCCACGCACCGCACGGTGTCCTGCCCAATGCAGCCAGCGCTCGCGTGGAATGTCATCTGCTTGGCACCTTACGTAGACATAACATCGACAGAAGTAGGTTAGTTCTATGGGGGGAAAGTCAAAAAGGAAAATGAATTTTTTTTAAGGCATTTATTTCTGCCCCGAAATGTTGATCTTTCTTACCTGGAAAAACCTATGACGCAGTCGGAGTGACTGTAAAAAGAAGTCTGGCTGTATGGTTGAAATATGTGTTTATGTCTATGTGTGGTCGTCTGTAATAATATCAAAAAGTATTTAAACATTTCTGTAAATTCTTCAGGAATGCTGTAAATATTAACTTGAAAGATCAATATGCACAGTATATATTAACCAACATATTTAATTTCAACCATCTTTAATTACATATCCCGCAATTGATTCTACCATTAGTCACAACTAACAACCATGTTGGTGGTGTTGACCGTGACAGTGAAGATGATGATGTCCATTATTGAGATGTGGATGATGATTGGGCACAAACATCTAAGCAAGTTATCGTGATTGACCAAACGATGCCCTCAATTCCATTACAGCCTGTCATCCACAAGATTGGCGAGTGCCATCCTAGGAATTGCGTCACCTCTGGCTGTCACCCATTAGTGAGTGTGTGGGCATGAGGACCCACACTAGGAGTGCAGCAGACGGTGGGGTGGAACATGGGGTGTGGTGGCACATGCAATGTGGTGGGACATGTGGTGTGGTGGTACATGCGGTGTGGTGGCATGTGGCGGTGCTGTGACCGCGAGTTGCGTCTGTGTGACCCCTGACCCTTCACAGGGAAACCCTGGCCTTTCTGGAGCCCCCGGCTTCCCTGGCCCCCAGGGAGTGTTGGGCCTCCCAGGCCAAACCGGCCTCGCTGGCCTCAAGGGGCCCTCTGTGAGTACTGCACGTGGCCTTTGCACACAGATCGAAGCTGCAGTCATTAAACACGTATGTGCTTAACACGTAATGCACACACCGCCTAAAGAAAGCAACTTTATCCACACCGGATTGTTATGACCACTGATATGTATTATTTAAAGCTGCTTACTTAATAAGGTATAATGGATAACAATGAAGCTCTTGTTGTACCCATGGCAGTGACCCTTGTATCAGACTACAAAGACTCTGTGTGCAGCTCTGCTGCATGATGTAAACATTGCATGTGTTTATGAAACCAACTGGTGGAAAACTGAAATTAGATTATGCTAGGTTCCTGATCATTCTTCTGTGGATAAAGTTACGAATGTTTGTGAGATTTACATATCATCGGCATTTCACCTTCAATGAATGTCTCACACGAATTTTAATCCTGGATGTTTGTTCCACTCAGGGCGATATTGGAATTCCCGGCTTGAAGGGAGAACCAGGCTCCAAGGGTGAACACGTGAGTACAAATGTCCAGCTCCCTCAATTAATATATTACGCACCTCGAGATGCACTGCATGGAAGGGCGCGATATGAAGAATAAATGATTACGATGATTATCATGATGTACGTCAAATTATTGCAGTTGTCTAAATACTTGGCTCAGGAGGAGTGATTGTGCTGTGGGAAGGTAGAGGCTTGAAAAGATGGTGGAGGTCAGGGGATCAGTAACCAAAATAACAAGAGAGAGCCTTTTTTTTTATTCGGTAAAAAAAACTCGAATATTTCAAGAGCCGCAATGCAAGCGGTGAATATCAGACGATGGGTCCTTAATAAATAACATCACGGAGCTGTATTTTAAGAGTCGCATGCGGCTCCGGAGCTGCGGGATATCGATTCTCTGGTCCAGGTAGAGGCATGATGGAGGTTGAGGTTTAAGGACTACGTGGAGCATGACAAAACACAACATTCAGTAATGTCATTATGCATCTGTCAAAAGAAGAGAGCTCGCTTGCAGTGTGAACAACTTGGGACAGCAGCGTGGGCCTGGGGTCAGGTTAAAAGGATCTTCCCAAGCAGGTTTTTTCGTTCGGAACGCTCAGTGGCATCTCACCGCTGGTTTGAACGGCTGCTGTCACAGTTATCATTATTTCTCTCAAGCAAACAGGACACAAATTGGGAGCGCAGTTTTGGTGATGCGGCAATTACGGCTGCAGCTGTGCGTACTGTCGTGCGTCATTGTCACATGAGCAGAGCTGGGAGCACACCTCCTGTACGGGAGCCACATTAATATCCGCGTGACGTACAAATGCTTAGATAGGGGCTCAAGGTGCTTGCCCTTGTTTTTTTCCGACACCTCCAGACTTGTCCACTCAGATAGGGGCATCTTCCAGCAGGGTCGCCCCGTGTTGCCTGGGAGGGGGCATGGGGAACATCAACATTCAACGAATGAAAGAGGATGGGCACAATGCTGACCGCACGACCCTCCCGCAGCACCACGCTGGCTTTAATAGGTGCTCGCCGACAGCACTAGACCGGGAGCCTTTGTCATTGAGTGTGTGTGTTCGTGTGTGTGTACGTGTGTATGTGCGTGTGTGTGCGTGTGCCTTGGTGGCTCTGTCTGTCCGACTCAGGGCAACGTTGGTCTCACGGGAGCCGCGGGTTTGTCTGGAGAAGAGGGCAAGCGTGGCAGCCCCGGCGAGCAGGGCAACGTTGGCTTGGCCGGCTCGGGTGGTGCCAGGGTAGGTTCACATTGTGCTGAAATGTTGTCAGAGCAACAGACACAAGCCTGGTGTTGCGTCTACCAAACAGCTGGATGTGTAACTCAGCGTCCCATTTCAAGGACTTTACGGATCTGCATTGCTGGGAGGTCGCATCTAATATCGAACTGAGCTAAAATGCTGCAAATGGTCTGTGAGTCAAAGTGCCTTAATGTCTGCCCTGATGATTGGTTTGTGTGCAGGGTGCCCCTGGAGTCAATGGCTTCCCAGGTCCCAACGGGGGTGCGGGTGGCATGGCAAGTGAACTCCAATTGCATTTCTCGAAACGGCGAACGAGCACAACGTTACCCATATGCAACACACATAACCTCTCATACATAATATACACGGAAGTTGCAATTACATAATACTTTAAGCACATGCATGTGTGCAACAAACATTTTATACGTTTGTGGCGTGCACCATCACCATGTATTGTGGTCGTTATTGGGCGTGCATGCGTGCGTGCAGTTATTGCGATTGCGTGTCGCTGATGCGCGTGCATATGTGTGTGTGCCCATGTGCGTGCCTGTGTGCGCACGTGTGCGTGCTTGTGTGTGTGCCCATGTGCGTGCGTGTGTGCGTACGTGTGCGTGCTTGTGTGTGCGTGTGCACGTGCGTGCGTGCTTGTGTGTGTGCCCATGTGCGTGCGTGTGTGCGTACGTGTGCGTGCTTGTGTGTGCGTGTGCACGTGCGTGCGTGCTTGTGTGTGTGCCGCACCTCGTACCAGGGCCTGCCTGGTGATCGAGGAGCGGCCGGTCCTTCCGGAGCCAGGGGCCTCCCCGGCGAGCCCGGCAACCCCGGCGAGGCCGGTGGCACGGGAGCGAGGGTGCGTGCTGCCTCCTGCCCTCCCCCCAGCCACCTCTTTCCCCTGCCACCACCGCCACCGCTGCCGCTGCCCCCGTGCCACGGCCCACAAAGCGGGGGCCCAGCACCTGCACCATGGCCCAGAGATGAGCTCTAGATGGGGCGTCACGGAAAGTCAAGTCTCAGAGGCTTACCGCTCGATTGAACCCTGAGCCAGTGTGGGAAATTCCACATTCTTATGACGGGGGCAAGTATCCCTATTGGGCAACCACTGTTAACTTCCCCAGGAAGTGGTGGTCGTTTCATTCCCCCAGGGGTCAATTACGATTGTACTTGCATCGTTTGTAATGAATTGCAATCGCCATATAATTGTGATTATAATTCCTGCTGACACTGCTGCTGCTGTAATAGTCATCATAATTTACCTCGGGTGTGTTGGATGGATGACGGCTGAGTTGATTCCCTGACGAGTATTTTGAACTCGCAGAACTTCAGATGGCGAGCCCGTGCACTCTCCTGCTGTGCTCTGCCCGGCTGAATCTCGTGCACAGCGCCCAGGCGGACGGGCGCGTGGTGTGGCATGGCTATCGCTTGCCCGAGAGTGCGAAAGATTTTCTTCCTGGAGTACATTTCGGGAAATTGTGCGATGCCCCGTTGGCTTCGTCCATTGGCCGTGGCGCTGACCGCATCCCGTGTCTCCCCCGCAGGGTGCGCCGGGGTCTACTGGCAGCAGTGGCCCTTCTGGAAAGGCTGGTGCTCAGGTAAACTCGCTTGCGAGCCCCTTTTTAAAGTGCGATGTACTTTTTCAGTTGGCTTTGTATTTTTTTTTTGAAGTGGTAATACAAAATATTGCATATTACGAGTTAACTTTTTTGCAACAATTGTTCAGGAAATAAAAAAAAGATACACGGTTAAAATGTAATTTAAATGCTCACGGTAGTGAATATTTTTTCTTAACGAGTCCAGTATTCATTTACGTAACATTTCTATAGAGTTGAAGCAAAATATATGTTGCATTCATTGAGTAGCGTTTTTTGGAAATACGTGTACAGCCCCGACAGCTTTTGATCAACAGCGGCCTTATCTCAGTTGTGACCGTGGGGCTTCGATGTCTTCCTGTGTGCGTTGCCGCGTGCGTTTTCCTGCAGGGTGCAGCTGGACAAGAGGGCCGATTGGGTCGACCAGGCTCCACCGGGAGCCGAGGATCTCCTGGTCCCATGGGATTCCCTGGGCCCAAGGGCATTGATGTGAGATCATCACGCCACTCACCTGATGGCCGTGTTAATTTACTCGGCATCTTTTTTTTTAGTCATCATCTTTATTCTACTGGAACGAGAACCTTGTGGAGTTGTAGTCAAGTCTTAGTCTTTGGATTTAATTTTGTCATTCTCTTCGTTTAGTCAATAATTTAGTCAATTTTTAACCAGCGGTCTCCGTAAATCTTTTCATCTACATTATGTAGCCAATTGACATTTTGGTTTTCCATGGTGCACTGTAGTCTCAATGCAGTGCACAAGCAAAGCCCATCTCACGTAGGAACCTATGTGGGGTGCCACGGTGGCGAGAAGTTAACTACCTCGCCTGATATACAGGAGGTCGTGGGTTTGATCCTGACCCTGATGCTTGTATATTTGGAGCTTGCATTTTTTTCCCGTCGTCGCATGGATTTTTCTACAGACCCTGCGGGTTTTCCCTCCACATTCATGAACGTGCATTTAGATTATTTGGCTGCTATAGATTTCCACGCGATAAGCCACTTTGTTGAGTTGTCATTTGTGGCCAGGTCGCTTCTGAAAAAAGAGCAGTGTAGCTGAGTTTAGTTTACCTGTGCACAAGTGTGACCATGCAAGGCACACGCACGCTGACACAAAATGCATGAGAACATCTCGTTTCTCTCCAGACATGGTGATGTAACTGCAGTGTGTAGCTGTCCAAGGTGTTGTGGTTTTACCCCTCGCCGCTGTTCGGTTCGATGTCCAACGTTTCAGTTCCCTCCATGCTCCCGGCACGTGAAGAGAATTGTCAGATGTTACAACCCGAAAGCCGACACAGTAGTAACTGCAGTTTGATGGAAATCGCTTGAGCAATTGCAAAAATGGAACTGCCACACTTTCAAATCGTGACAATTTGGGCACAATTTTGAAGTGAAATGTGTTGTGATTTCACGCACGATTTGAAGTGGAGCAGGGATGCAAAGGAACCGTTTGTGCTGGGCAAGCGCAGCGGCGTCCGCGTCATCTGGGAGCATAAACCATCATCAAGCGATCTCCCGTCATCCTCGCAGCAGCGGCTTTTGGCTAACCATCAAACAAAAATGGTCTCCGCATCGTGCGCTTTCAAATGCGCGCTTCTGTGGCCATCTGGACCGCTCCTCCTATCGATATAAGGAAGCCACTGGGAGCTACGCGGGTTTAAATCAAGATTGAAAACGAATTTCTTGAGAAATAACTTTTTTTGTGTTTAGTTTGTTTTTGTTCCCATCGCACCTCCAATGAGCATGGTTGGCCGCGTACGGTGTGAAAGAAGTTCAACATACGTACAGGAGAATTTATGAATTCCACGCGTTGGATGCGGCTGATGGAACTGCTGTCGCTCCTCTGTTCCACAGGGGGAGGTCGGGCCACCCGGTGCCACTGGCGGTAATGGAAACCGCGGTCCCATGGTGAGTCGGAAACAAACAACAAACTCCGATATAATATTTGTAAAATTGCTCAACGGTCACGCCGCCGGGCCGCGTTGGCCTGCAGCAACGCGTGCGTTTTAAGGCAGTGAATGTCGGGATAACCCTCGGTGTTGGGAAACACAATAAAGGGCAATGGTGGAGCCCAAAGTCTCCCACGTAATGTGTTTTCCTCTCCCAGGGTGTTCCTCTCCCTGAGTGTCCCTTTTGCTGGATGTCCCCCTTGTTGAGTATTGCCTTGCTGTGTGTCCCACTTGATGCGTGTCCCTTTTACTGAGTGTCCCCCTTGCCAAGTGTCCCCCTTGCCAAGTGTCCCCCTTGCCGCGTTTCCCCCTTGCCGCGTTTCCCCCTTGCCGCGTGTCCCCCTTTGCTGACCGCTGTGTCTGTGCTGGCACAGGGCGAGTCTGGGAAGGATGGGGAGAATGGAGCACGGGGAGCGGGCGGACTCATGGTGAGTGACGCTGGGATTCACGTGGAGTGCGGTTCTCATGCCCTTCACTCCCCATTCACGGTCTCTTTCCATTCCACACCGGTTGGAGATGGGAGCTTACCTGCAGGGGATTTTAGGCGTACACCTTGGTGTTCGGAAACACAGGAAACGTTGTTAAGTGACTCTTCTGATACTCCACAAGTCTAGAACTCTCTGCCCCCAGTCGTCCGTGCTGTTGACTCCCTGTTCAAGTCTTACCCCCACCTCCGATTAGCACAGTTGGCTGCTTACGGTGCAAAAGTAGTTCAACATCCACACATAAAAGTCCAGGCTCAAAGACCTTCCATTGCCTATGACTGACTGACTGACTGCCTGCATCTCGATACAATAAATACGCCCACTGTTTCTGCAACAGCGTTCTGAGGTGTGGTCGCACTTAGACATTGTACAAATCCGCATCGTCAAAAGGGGGCCTTGCACGTGATGACCCGAGGCCACGTGTGCATGGGTCGTGGGTCACACGGCTAACGCTCCTTGTGTTCGCGTGGCAGGGCGCAAGCGGAGAACGAGGAGAGCAGGGGGCCTCTGGACTGGGTGGCCCACAGGTAATGGGTGCCCACGCATGTACAGACCAGCAGCAGATCGCTGCGAGAAACATCCAGTGATGTGATGCCGATGCGAATAAGACTTACCTAGGTTTGATCACCACGTTTACTGTGCACGTAACGTGCCTCTTCGTGTTGTGTTCGGTATTTATTGTGCGGCATTTTGACATGCAGTTGCATGATTGACGCTGTGTTAAATTAAATTAGCGAGATGGTATTGATTGGATTGTGGGAAAAAGTACCACATCGCCTTGCTGCTCACAAGTTGGATATATGTTCCTCTAGATTTTTGCATAGGATATTACAGGCAATGCAGGTGATAATGATCTTCACGGTGATAATGTTGATGATGATAATGATTGTGATGATAATTATGATGAGACAGATGTGACGATGATAATGATGATGACGACGATGATGACGATAATGTTGATGAAGATGATTGTGACGATGGCGGTGGTGGTGGTGATAAAGAGGTGAGAGATGTGACGACAACGACGATAATGAAGATGACGATGATAACTCCGACGACGATGATAATGACGATGACGATGATAACGACGACAATGATGATGATGATGATAAACGCAGCCCTAACCGAGCTCTTTATCTCTATATTTCAGGGTGTGCCTGGCTCCCCTGGTGGACCTGGCATGGCTGGCAGACTGGGTGACAGAGTGAGTATTGCTGCTGCAATCAGTTGGCAATAGAGTGGCAGGAACTGTGTTTGTCATCGAGTAAACATCAGGTGGACGTTGAGTGGCATTCATGCGAGCAGTAGAAACTTGTTTACCATTCTCTTTGTAGTTGAATGATGCGCTTTTGTTTTGAGAGGCACATTTGCTGGGTTAAAGACGCTTTTACTGATATGCCCCATCGAACCTTGACATTGATGAAACGTGCTGCAGTCTTCATAAGTTAATAATTAATTGCATCACATCCGTGCCCATTCTCCTTATATATGTGCAATGGTGAGCCCTTTGCGTCAGAACACCCGAGGCCTGATATCAGGTTTCTGGCACGCCTGGGGTCCTGAGTCCAGTTTCGGAATCGATGTTGGCCCCCCATTCAGCAGCCTGGACTGATCAGAACCGTGAAGTGTGGTCAAATAGCCCCCCCGCGACCGATATATTGTATGGGGAAGCTTTCATCTAGCAGTGGATTAACAATGATACATATAATAATTATAATTACGTTATCTACTATCAAATAGGATGAGTTGGATACAACTGAGACAGAAAAGACAGAATATGGTAACTATGGCCCTACGAATCAAAAGCCGTGCCACTTCAAGTCAACGCCGCTGCCATTTGTGGCGGCACAAATCACTTGCGCACAACGAGGTGGAAACGCGCGATCCACAACGCACAGACCTCTGTTCAAAAAATAAATAACCACTCAACTGGCGCTATGTAAGTTGATGTAAGATTGCCGGCAACCTCTTCGCATTGTGGATCATCGCCGTGTAACAAACACCGTGTGCTTCCCCCCCCCCCCCCCCGTGTCCACTGCTTCCACCGCCACCTCTGCCCTCCAGGGAATGCCGGGAGATTCTGGTGCGCCTGGAATTTCTGGTACCAAGGTAAGAAAGACCCTGGCAGCCTCGGCACGTACATAGTGATGGCGGAAATGACGACGCATTTTAAACCGTTTGTGTTTATGAGTGACATTTGACATTATGATACACGGCGTGTCAATGAAGGTATCATCCGGGATTAGGGAATTGTATTTGGATGTTGGTTTGGGCAGTGTGGTTGAATGTAGGAGAGAGGTCGAGTGTTTGACAAAAAAAAACTATTGGAGTGATATTGAACAATTCAACACAGAAGCAAACGAAACTGTCCATGACATAACTCTTAAAAAAAACACACTAACATTTGTGATGGAGGACATTTACTCCTTTTTTTGTTTTACTCAGCTTGGAACCCACTTACCCCCATGATAGAATGAGAGATTTTTCCAACCAGCATCAGAATTTTCATAACACGAAAGGTGTGATTTAGAATGAGCTTGACCTTTTGTAACTTTTTAACATGGGACACAAAGTTATTACTTGCGCTGTCAACGCCACCGGACAATGATCCACGGTCGATGGAGTCAATCGACTAAACCAGTCACGTGTTGAACAACGGCATGGGGGTGACGTGCAGTGTCCGAGAGGGGAGCCTCGTACAGTCGCATCTTCTCACCACCGAGCGAACGAGTCATTCCAATCAAGCTCACTCGCACCGCTGCTGATGATAATCACTCTCACAGTGGATGCTCTCTTGATGCGCACCCTGCACATAACCTGTATTCAGATGAGTAAAGAAATGAATCCAAAACCAATCAATTGCTTTCTTGTGTATGATGGCATCAAAATGTTCCGAAGCTAAATGCCAATGTCGTGCTCTGCTAGTCACAATAGGAGGGCTTCAGGAGAGAGTGCATGCAGTTTTGCTATTCCTCTGTTGAAGGAACGCAAACAAAACGATTATGCATTATATGTGCTATGCATCAGTATCAATTATGTTAGTGATTTTTTTTTCAGTTTTGTGTACATAAAATAATACAAATACAATAAAACTGTTGCGAATAAATAATATTTTTTAAATATATAATTTTTGTACTTTCTTTTACAACCACCAAAAAAATACTTTAAAATAAATGTAACAGCCATTTGTGAAGATGTGACACTTGCTACTGACGCTGCGAGATAAACAGTTGTGCTCCATGCCACAGCAGCACCGCCGGCAGCATTAAGAGGCTCAGACATTCAGACTGGTGTAAACAAATATTGCTTCCTCCCAAAAATTGTTCCCCCAAGATAATTAATATAAGTTCCCACCACAAGTAAAAGATTGCTCTCGTTAGGCATATGCTCGGCTTAATTCCTCCCTGAATATGTTTCGGATCACTGGTAGGTTTCAGTAGGCATTTGCCTAGTAGCCATAGAAGAAGGTATACTGGATGTGGTGTGCCAGATGTGGAAATATTTTTTATGATTGCTAGCCTGGTCTGACTTGGCTGAAATTCATTCCATTGGATTACAGTTGCTTTCTTAAGTGATGCAAATGTTCAGAAGGGAAACCAATATTCCCAAATGTTTGTTGGTAGGGGAACTGAAATTTGTGGCAGAACAAATACTTGTGGGGTATATATATTCTCTGACAAAGTGGCTTTGTCAAGCACGTTATGTAGACACACTTACCATGTGCTCACTCACCCACGTATTCACTCACACATTTATTCACTCACTCACCCACTCTCCCACTCACTCCCTCACGCTGTGTGTTCCAGGGTGAGGCTGGCACACCTGGTGAGCGCGGTTCTACTGGTTCCAGCGGCATCCAGGGCATCCGTGGTCAGGCTGGAACCCCCGGCACCTCTGGAACCAAGGTGAGATGGATTCCTCGAGGGAGAGAGGCCGGGAGAGCTGGTCAACTCCTGGCCCCCCACCGAGCGGTGGCACATTGGTTAGCGCACTGCGATACTGCTATCTCGACAAACTGGGTGTAATTCCTGGGCTCGGGTAAAATCAGTGGCAAGTGATATCAGAACCTGTTCGTGCCTCTGCCTCCACTAATCCGATATTGACAATGGGAACTGGACATCTGTGGAATCTACTGGACATCTGTGAAGAAGAGCTTCATAGCTCATCGGATTCCTCCAATCTAAATAAAGATTCTTATTCTGTTAGCACTCGGGAGACTTAGGCAGCCTTAACCACACCCAGCCGCTAGAGCGTCACGCTGGCCCAACAGTCAGTGCAGCAGCTACTGGGCAATGCTTTGTCCCCCGTTGTAACCACCCAGACTCTCGTTGATTGACCTAATCCGCGTTGGGACCTAAAGCTGCCCAAAGCAGGGCGCCTGAATGCGTGTCAGCAGACGTGCTTTAGCAACACAACGTCCGGTAGTAAACAGGAGTGATGCGGTTGCTTCTGTAAAATGAGCCTTGCCCGCATGTCGTCTGTCTGGTGTTGTTTGGGAAACGCTTGATGCACAACAACGGCAGCATTTGCTGTTTGTCACTGGGTAGATGAGACCCCGGTTTGTAGGTGGCTCTGCAACAGTCGTGTGAAATATGCACACGATGCACAGTGGCATAGTGCAATTGGCATGGCGACCTCGTGCAATTCATGAAATGGAGTCACCTGTTCAAAGTATAAACCATACTACTAAACTCTTTTAATTTTACCCAGGTAAGGCCCACTGAGCTATATATATTTTTTTCAGAAGCGACCTGGCCACAAACGATAGCTCAACGAAGTGGCTTATGATGTGGACATTTATAGCAGCCAAATACTCTTAAACGCATGTTCATGTTCATGTGGAGGGAAAAACCGGAGGACCCGGAGAAAAATCCACATGACCACGGGAAGAGAGACATACAAACTGCAAATATACAGCAGGCGTCAGGGGTCGGGATCGAACCCGTGACCTCCTGCATACCAGGCGAGGTAGTGAACATCTCGCCATCGTGGCAACCCTATTCGCTGCCCGGCATCAGCCCATGGGGCACCCACGCAATGGCGCCAGCTGCACACCCGGTAGCTACTCCGCTGCTTCGATGGCCCAGTGTCTGTCCCTCCGCGAGAGCATCGTGAAGCGGCAGTGAGCCACAGAGTCCCATGGTCTCACTCCATCAGGGCGAACGTTTTGGTGTTCGTTTTCCGTTTGCTGTTGCTTTGGAGGCGGTTTCACGTTTCTGTTATTCCATCCCATGGCATCCTGATTGTGTTTTTTCCTAAAGTGTTTGGTGCGAGTGTTTTTTTTACTGCCGTTGGTTTTGTTATTCTTATCGCTGTACATGAATGGCGTCCTTATGTAAACGCTCTCACTTCTCCGTCGGGCCTTTGGTGAATGGGTGCATTTTGGGCACGACAAAATCTTTGTTTCTAAGCCAAGATATCCCCAGATAAATATTATTCATTAGACCTAGTCATGTAATTTATACCCCTTGGATAAGAGTTTTTTTAACGATATTTCAAACGTCACATTTACGGAAAATTGTGTTTAACTTTTATGATTTATGTAGGCTTATGTTTTCAATTTGTCATGCAATGATTTACTGGCCTCCTGTGAAATCTAGGCGATCAGATGCCAGATTACGTGTTACTGAGAAGGCATGTACTGTACAGATAACAGACGGCAACATATTGTGTTGCATCCTTTTTCCACCACAGTATCAATATTAAATGCCAACTGAGCCATGCTAATATTTACTCCTGACCAATTATCGCACAAAACGGAGCACGCAGAAGCCAGGTGCACTCATCGCGCAAAACGAGATGTTTCCGTGGACATGAGACGCAAAAAAACATCGTTGCATATTTTCTACAGCAATGCCAATTCAAAATCTGATCATCAATACGATGCATTTATGAACAAACTGATGACAGCTGCGCGGAATTGTATTCTGTTTTGGGGTAATGCGTCGATAACGCTCACCCCTTGCCGGTGATTCTCTCCCCCCCCCCCCTCCCGTTGCGATGGCAGGGCGAGGCTGGAGTTGTTGGGCCATCCGGCCCCATTGGGAACCCCGGTGCCTCTGGGCTGCCGGGTGAGAGGGGAGTAAGCGGAGGCCCCGGAGGCAAGGGGGACAAGGTGCGACACGCATGCATACGCTCACCCTAGTCGCTTGAACAAAGACGGTCGCCGCAACGCGCGCTTTCAGGTGCGCTTCTGCGGCCGTCTGGAACGCTCTTCCTTGCGATATTAGGAAGCCACTGGAGTTATGCACTGTTAAATAATCTGGATTGAAAACTAATTTCTTTACAACTGCTGTTTGCGTTTAGTTTGTTGACCTTCGCCGCACCTCCGATTAGCACGGTTGGTTACGTACGGTGCGCAAGAAGTTCAACATACATACGTATGCGTGCACTCGAACACGCACGCACCAAGGCGTCCATGCGTCTACGATTGCCCACTTGTACAAGTCAACATTCGCGAACACACACACACACGGTGACTCAAGCGAGAACTCTATTATGAGAACGTGCAACATTTATTGTAATGGAATCGGCAAAACATCCCATTGCACGATTCTCGTACATAATTAATTAGTGTTGAGACTCAGTGAGGTTTGCTTTTGTAATATAATGACATTATTATTATTATGATTATTGCGTGCATTCACGTGAATGTCCGGCCGTGTGCAACCTTGCACGAGCTCATGAGCTGGTACTTGAGAATACAACGAGCGCGCACGCGAACTGACGCTCATTCAGACTTCTGTGCGCCGTTGTGCGCTTGCACGCACGTACTTGACACACGGTGGTTACGGTACGATCTTCGCTGCACCCCTAATGTTATATTTAGTTCAACAGACGTACACACACACACACATGACATCATTTCTAATGCTCGTGCTTTTAAGAAAAGCCCTTTTGAAACGATTCCACGGACGTGAACGTGCTGTTGCGTGACATCTCTTTCGACGCTACCTCCTGATGCTGTTCCTCTCTTAGGGTAACAACGGCGAGAGAGGCTACGAAGGAAACCCCGGCAAAGATGGAGCCCGAGTGAGTGCGGTTTTTCTTCAAGTGCATTTCGCGTCGCGTAAATCAGCTGCATTTATTTTCCAAACATTGTAATAATGGATTTGTGGCAAGCGAATTCTGTTTACTCACACGTATCAAAGAGTGTACTGGAAGATTACATATTCTGTATGCTTACATATGACATACACAGTGTTTTATTTCAAACGGTTATGTTCACACAGTGACGCAAATGATATATCCGCACCCAGCATACCACATCCAGTATACCCCTTGCGATGGCTGTGGCTACTGCTGAGTACTCAAGTCGACAGTGATGCAGAACATTTTCAGTGAGAAATTAAGCACCGGCTATGTGTGTATTCTATCCTACAAAACATGATTATAATAGTGCTTAAGCGTGATTACAATTTTCTCTGAGGGATACTCATTGGCTCGCAAGTGTCACTGTAACTTGTCGAGATAGGTTCTACGGCGAGTAGTTTGGTGAGCTCTAGCCACAAAGTCTTCAGCACGAAAGGCCAATAATTTCCGGCTAAATAAACTTGCGTTGCATGAACAAGTTCACGGACCGGTGCCTTGTCCGCCGTGAATCCTCCCTGTGATAAATTCGTCCACGAGTCTGGAATACCACTGCGAGCGTTTGGTAAATTCTAGCCAACGTAAACCGTAAGTGCTTCTGTTTTTCATTCAGGGAATTAAATTAGAATGAGAAACAAAAGCACAAGGTAGTGTCTGTTTTGGCTGGCAGCACCCTGTAGATTAACACAAAAAAAAAACGTTAAAACTTAAACCGGAATCATAATTAATTTTTCAGCCCACGATGCAGTGCACAGCGTTCAAACTGTTTTGGTTCAGGATAACGAGATGGCATTTAAATACTCCCAATGGCGAGCTCAAATGAAACCACCCCGTTACCTAAGATTGTTAACACTTCTATTAAATTGATTTCACGGCTTATTATGATTGCACGTGTCAGAGCTGCACCTTCAGAGGAAATGTAATTTCAAGTCGTTTGTAAAAAAAATAGAATCTGCATAACGTAACACGCGCGGAGTGGCTAATGCAGCCCGGCTTGCGCAAATGCATTTTTTTCCCCGAAGCGTTGCTTCATTTATTGACCCGTCCTCTTGTCCCCACACAGGGTGTGATTGGTCCGGTTGGGCCTCCAGGCCCTAGCGGTGCTCCAGGCGACAAAGTAAGTGGGAAAAATGCTTTCCTGTTTCTCTTGGAAGACACGGGTCTTTGGCTGCGCGTTGTGAGGGCCCAGACCAGCCATCTGTGAAAACAAACCCTGGGCCCTGCTGAAAGCCTCGGCTCCTCACGCACGGGCGTGCCAGAGTTAGCAAATGCTAATCAAGACAGTGCATGGCCGCCCCAGTTCTTGCAAGGCATGCCAATTGTACAGCGTCGGTTATGCTTTACATGTCGGCTGTTTTAGACAATGTTAGCTTCATGTAAGTAAAAAAAAGAAATTAAACACCCCATGAGATTTAAAGGTTCCAGCAAGTGCTGCTTTTGTTATATCTGAACATCTTCACGCGGAACTGCTAATAGCCGTGTCACGTGCTTTTTGGGTTGTATCGCGCGGTGTTCAGCATGATGCCTGACGTTGCGTCCGACATTTCATTCCGGGTGCTGGGAGCTTCTTGACGGCTACTTAATAAGCTCTTGGCATATGGAGCAAAACGCCTGACAACATGTCCAACAAGATGCAGTGTACAACCCAGGCTATGCAGCACAACTTCGGGAACCTTACATGGCAGTGGACCTGCCGGTGTCAGCCCCGCTGAGTGGATTTGTCGCGGGCTGTGGCTGAGTGGCGAGATGTTAACTCCCTTGCCTGGTATGCACGAGGTCGCGGTTTCGATCTCGACCCTGACGCCTGTGTATTTGCTTTCCCCGTGGTCGCGTGGATTTTTCTCCGGGCTCTCCGGTTTTTCCCTCCACATCAATAAATATCCACGCGATAAGCCACTTAGTTGAGCCATCATTTGTGGCCAGGTCGCTTATGAAAAAGAGCCCTATATCTCAGCGGGCCTTACACGGTAAAAATTTAAAATAATCGTTCGCAGTCTAGTTTTAGTTTCTCGTCTCTAACCGCGCTCACTCTCCCGCAGGGCGAGCATGGCGCCTCTGGTCCTCTTGGGTCGGCCGGCGCCGCAGGAGTGAACGTGAGTACCGCCGCTTCGCCCACCGCGTCTCCCGTGAACTCGTCGGCGCACCGCTTCATCGCACGCCACTCCCTTCCCACCGCGCGGCAACACAACACGCGCGCCGCTTACGGGCACGGCGCCTGGGTCGGGAGTGGGGAGAGCACCGCTGTCCGTCAAACGAAGCGACGCACGGAGATTCGTGCGTCGGATAACAACGGTTGTGGTATCAGTCTGCGGCGTAGAGTGATATTGTGCGTACATTCCTTTCACAAGGAAAAGATGAATCTTGGCCCGAACAGTATGATGAGTAACAAAGCATAAAGCACTGCCTGCATTTTGCTGGATAATATACGCTCAGTCAAGTAAAAAAAAAGTGTTATGGGCAATGTTATTGCTACTAGTATTGTGGCCACAAGCTGACAAGTGAGAATAATCAATTTCAGCCTTCGTGTAGTATTATATGTACACATTATGGGGATGAAAATGGAGATTGCATTGGTTACAAGGGTAATAATCCATGTTCCTAGGCTGCATTCACGTCTAAATTGAATGCACATTGTGCAGGATGCATTCAATTTGGCCATGGGATGTTGTTTTTCATAAGGGCGGTATGCGGTGTGTCTGTGGCTTCTGTTGCCAGAATGTCTGGTACAACACACACATGTGCGCTAATGTAACCCAGTCCGTCTGTGCGATCAGCGGCGGAGCTTGCAAATGGTTTACATTAGTGTCGAACATGTACCAAGCCGCAGTGTGGTCAGCTAACCAAACCGACTACATGTGCCCACACGTGTTATACATAGCTACTGCACATTGATGCATTGCGGGTGTTACGCATGGCGACTTGAGTGATGTAGGTGTTTTAGTGTGTGCACGTGTGTGTGCGTGCACGTGTGTGTGTGTGTGTGCGTTTTTACACGTGATGTAGTTACGGAGAGGGGTGGTTTAGTAGTTAGCACTCTGCTATGATTCCGGTTATACCTATGTTCGACTCCCATTCACGGATAATATCAGTGGCAAATGATATCTCAACCTGTCCTGAACTTCCCTTTAGTTGACTCAACTTTTAATGAGAACCGGGGAAACAAATGTAAAAATATAGTCCAAAATAGCGCTAACGGCACATTGTCTGTGTTCACGTGCATGCGTTTGCGTACATTCACGTGGACGTGTTACACGTGTGCATGTAGTCTGCTCGTGTACACGCGCCTGCCTGTGTGTGCGGATGTAAGCCTGTACAATGGGTAACACGTGCGTGTACACGTAAGGTGCGCCTCTGCGTGTCCACCACTTTGGCTGCTTGTGCACCGTCATGGGCTGAGTTCACGCGCGTGCGTGTGTGCATGTTGACTGCAGGGCGAGCGAGGCAGTGTCGGCTCCGCTGGAATCCCTGGACTCGTCGGATCTCCCGTGAGTACCCGTGCCAACCGTCACGCACGCAGCCACTCGTGTCGCTTGCTGATGATGATGTCAGCGCTGCTGCTGCTCCTGCTGCTGCTGCCATCCAGCAGCATGAGCAGCAGCGTGGCAAAATGAATTCACTCACAAGACCGTGAAGGTGGCTTTCATCATTATCATCGGCCTCATCCCAGTAATCGGAGGACGACTCAATGCTTAATTGACGTTAATTTCTGCATGATGAAACCTTCAGCAGATAAATAACAAACTAACATAAATTTCCACCTCACGTGTTTCGGTCAACCCGCCACATATTTACTCGCTCACATAACGCACAAAACACATCGCCTCTGGCAATTTCCCTCAACGCCGGTGATGAAAACATCGGAACATTGTCGCCCTCCCAGAGCATCGCTCACTGTGAGCATGTGCAATCCGCCGGAACGCGGTATTGGAAGCTGATGCTTGTTTTTACGTGGCCCGTGCTGGGGGTTCTAACGCGCGGTGTTAATGTGTCCTCTCTCGTGCGAGCAGGGGCCGAGCGGCCACAATGGGGCCAAGGGCGAGAAGGGAGTGGCCGGTGGGAAGGGTGATAACGGTGCCCCTGGCATCCATGGATACATGGGGTCCTCGGGCCCACAGGTCAGCATCTGCACGCGTGCCATACCCACGCAGGCCGCCTCACTCGGGGCCTATCACACAGCTCCTAGCATCACGCAGCTCCTCCAGCGTCACACGCAACTCATAGCATCACGCACAGCTCCTTCAGTATCGTGCGCAACTCCTAGCATCACATACAGCTCCTAAGATCACACACA
Source organism: Entosphenus tridentatus (assembly GCA_014621495.2). Lineage (NCBI taxonomy): Eukaryota > Metazoa > Chordata > Hyperoartia > Petromyzontiformes > Petromyzontidae > Entosphenus > Entosphenus tridentatus. Next base: position 3,343,537 of record CM025627.2, read on the forward strand.
ATCCATGCATCACACACAGCTCCTTCAGTATTGCACACGACTCCTCGTGTTACACACAGATCATAGCGTCACACACAGCTCCCTAAAATCGCACACACAGCTGCAAGCGTCACACACAGCTAGCTCCCTAGCGTCACGCACAAGGACAGGGTCAGGCCATGCGTGTTGCAAGTGTCCAGACACGTTTTGCTATTTCGTTATTAATGGCGACCGCAACAGTGGTCGTCCTACGGAATGACTCAGACCTTCCAGAGGAATGGGGATTTTCCACCACTGGCTCTAAGCTGTAAACGGGAGTTGAGTAGCTCCCCGTGCTGGATTGAGCAGCAAAACACGGAGACTCTTTTCACAAAAAATGTTTTGTTTTTTCTCAACGAACATTAAACAATGAGACAAATCTCTTCCGTGCCGTGCGTGAGCCGTTTATAGGCTTGTGATTCACACTTTTATTTGGTGACTACTGGTTTCGTCTGTATTTGACGTTACTGATTTTTTTTCTGTTTTACTGTCTATGCACACATACATATGATTCATTGTTTAAAGACTATGATGATGTATGTAGTAAAAAAAAAATGTAGCCTCTACAAACATTCTCGATTAAACACTGTACCTGAATTATTAAACGATTCTTCATGGTGATGTGCTCCATGGCACTGCTTTATCGCGGGCCGTGTGAATAGCTAATCAGCTGACTGCTGCTGTTGCTTAGTCACCCTTTTGTGTATAACGCCGTAATCCTCCACTGCTGTCAACTAGGGGCGTGCAATGGGCTATAATCCTGGGGTCATATTGATGCCTAATGTCTCACGATATACGTGCATCAAATTGAGCCGCGCACGAATCGACGCGTTGACATCCGCGTAATTTGTACGTAAGATCAATTTACCGCGCGTCGTTAATCCACTGCTGGATGAAGGGAGTACTTGAAATCGGTAAGTCATGCCCAGGAGTCGAATTGGGTTTATCGCGCAGTGCGCATATCAGTGGTCTGCCGATGTTATGATTATATGCTCATGTAACGTCTCAGTTAGTGGAGCAAATAATACGGAATAAATTAAAGATAATATTTTTAAATAACTCAAATGAGGTGCTGGAAATAAAACAGCATCCACCAGGGGGTGAAGATGAATGATTACCCCCCCACCCCGCATTGTTAATGTTGACTGATCTCCCATCATGAAGTGTGGAAGAGTAGGCCAAATACTCTATAGAGAGGCGATGGGCTCTCGAGAGCTCCCCTGAGTGTAAGCGCTTCCACAAGCAGTGGGGCGTGAGCAAGAAATTGCGGGACTGCATCTACATTTTTACCGATCCCATCATACGCTGAGATTAACACTTCGTTTCTCACCAAGGGACCGTCTGGAGAGGGCGGCCCCAAGGGAGCTCTTGGTGAAGTTGGCGGCATGGTAAGTACCGCGTGGGCACTGCCCACGCCTTGCCCCCATAACGCCTTCGCGTCGCATCGCACGTTTCAGAATTTTCGCCGGATTGATGAGGTGTCTTCGTCTGCAGACACTCAAAAAGGCTGTAGATTCTGATACAATTATCCTGCAGCAATTGGGGTAGTTGTTGCGGTGTTGACGTAGCATTGGGTGGCACTGCCTCGTTGCCCACCTTTGTGTGCCTACACTGATGCCTGGCCTGTGTTCTGCAATACAGGGCATGACTGGATTCCCAGGAGCGCCTGGTGAATCTGGCACTGGTGGTCCTCCGGTAAGTTCTCCACCCCATCTTCTACACCCCCACTTAGCTCCAGCATGCTTACCCCGGCCCCCCCTTACGACACAAAGGAGGTAAACATTACTTTTAAATTGGAATCGTTGAACAGTTAATGTGCGTACATAAATCGCGTGCCTGGTAAGTGGCACGAGATTAGTCTCAGCCAAAGGCGACAATTGCTCAATGGGCCGGGCTCGCAATCTCTCACCCGTCGCGTTATCCCTCAGTGTCCTTATCACACCTGGGTCCATGTCGACTGCTGCTCTCTGCGAATATGACCACGCACCACAGTTGCCGCGTGAGTGCATCTGGCTTTTACGCGGAGGGACGTTCATCCGGGCGAAAGCGGCTCTCTCGACGTGCCAGCGTGTTGATTCTCCTTCCTCTTATCGTGCTCTGCGCGCAGGGAGGCCTCGGTCCTCAGGGTTCATCGGGAGCGCAGGGCAAGGACGGCAGCATGGGCCCGCGCGGCGAGACTGGCACACCAGGCGAGCCCGGGGAGCCCGGCCCCACCGGCCTCCTTGGCAATCACGGAGAGCGTGGCGAGAGGGGCCCAAGCGGAACCCGGGTAAGTGAGCGCCGTGTCCGCAGCGGAGGTCCCGCTGACTTCACTGCTACACCCCCGGGGTCACGTGATTGGGAAGCTGCCCTTAAGCCCCTGGGTCATGTGACTGTCAGTCAGCTTGTCTCGCCATATGCTCCAATTCGCTGCCCTCACTTATGGGTGCGTGGAAATATTAATAATAAAAGCTCCTGTATATATAGAGCATCCACGGTGTGCACAAGTACAACGAACAGAAATTCAACACATTCATCTCTCCCGCCCGAAACATCACCTATATTATATCTATTTTACTTTTACGCCAGTGACGGCCCTGCTGCTGCTGCTGATGTGTGAAGTCCATCAGCCGCAGCCGCCATCACGGTTGATGTGTTTTTTTAATTTTATTTGTGTTTCCACAATGAGTCATCCTAAGGTCATTTACAATGTCATAAAGTAAAAAAGAAAGTAGAACTACAACTATTAATGAGTACGATAAAATATTTAACAGAGAAATATATTTATTTAAACTGCACAATGATTAAAAGCGTGATGAATACCAATTCATGAAATTTAAAATTGGGAAAAAAAACTTTAGTTTTTTAAATGTGATTTAAAAAAATGTAATGACTCATAGTCCCCGGTTAACTATTGCTAAGTGTGTTTTAAAATGACTTAAGTGATCTGACAATGAAGTAGTGTTATTCATCAAGCGACAGAAGGACAGCACAACAGGGTATTTTCTTTATTTTTACATTGCTCCAAGGCAGATTATATAATTTCAGCTCTCTTCTACAAGCCACGTTTTGGTGAAACGTGGCACAGAATCTATCTATGATACACAGGGATTTCTTAGGTGAGTTAGACCTGAGCTGCAGATCTCTCCCTGGTCGGTGAAAGGGGTGTTCACAAGAACTTTTGTGAATCAAGTCTCAGGGATGAATACAGATTCGTTTGAAGGGCATCACCTCTTGGAGGCAATTTATCTCCAGGAAGTTTCTCCGTGCTAGCTTTTGAACTCAGAACTTCGTTCTTCCAGTCGAAGCTGGATATCAGCTCACCGTCTCAGATTAAGGCCACGTGTGCAGTGTGCATTTATTCTTTTATCTCGGAAGATGCCCCTTGCCTTCATCTTCCCCCTCGCCAGTGTAATGTGAAGATATGTCAGTTATTTGAGACTTGCACTTGGACACGGCGCCAGTATTTGTAATTATTTCGCTTCATATCACCGGATACAAAACAGGTTTTCTCCGCGCAGTGTCGAAATCTTTAACGCTCAAACTGACATTAACACAATATCTGCACAATGACACCCTGCCATATTTGCACTATGTTACCCTATTTGCATTTTTTGTAATTTTATATTGTATATTATTACTATTGTATATTTTAGATTGTATTTTATTAAATTTGTACATACTTCAGCTCCTTAGCATTAGTTAGACTTGTACCTTTAGTATAGTGAGACTTGTAAACCACTTATTTAAGATTTAAGATTCCTATCTGTTGAATGTATGCACCTTCCGGCCAAAGTAAATTCCTTGTCTGTGCGAACTTTCATGGCGAATAAAACCCTTTTCTGATTCGGATTGTCATCGTGCGTTGGAGGCTGAACCCTCCGAGCTGCGGTTCACCGGTCCCAGCGGTGCGCGATTGTGCCGTGCGGGGGCGCGTATCTATGTCGCACTTCTTTCGCAGCGTGCGTAGCCATCCGTGTTCATCGGGCTGCGTGTGTTTCTCTGCCAGGGCACCGCTGGGGCACCGGGCAGCAGTGGCTTCCTGGGTTCTCATGGTATCCAGGGTCTGTCCGGCCAGCGTGGTGAGAGGGGCGTCCCTGGGCTCAACGGTCCTACGGTGGGTGAACTTTCGAGCACGACGCTGAATGCAGCGCTCCGACGTTGTTTGGCACGATGTCCGACGTTTTGCTCCACGTGATTCTTCGTGAACAGAGTCGAGTAGCTCACGTCGTCAAGCGGGTTTGTACGACGTGGCCGGCTGCTCCTGGTGTTTGATGTACACCAGCAGCAGCTGGCAATGCTGTACGGCATAACTGCGAACACCTACCCACTGGTACTCACAGGCCACGTATTTAGTGATGGCAGTGGAAAATGCCACTCGTGACTTATATTGTATTTTCTAAATATTTATTACCACAGACATTTTGTTCCATTTCTGTTTTTTTATTGAAAATTTGTTTGGTTCTACGTGAAAATAAGTTTGGCACTGGATGCAAATTCACTTATCACTGCACATTCTCACTCTTATGCTTTCACTCAAACGAGCGATCAGGTTTGTTGAGGCCAAGAGCCCTCACGATACCAGGCCCCAGGCCCTGGGAGAGCTCTCATACCAGACACACGCATTAATTTCGTGTAAAACAACCCGGGCTTATTTTCAGCCGGGTCTGTCTGTCGTGTCAGAGACCCGGAACATTGTTTTATAGCCGTCACACCACATCCAGGATACGTCTTGCTGTGGCTATTCATCATATGCTCACTCTAGTCTTCCGGCGACGTAGAAACTATTCAGTGAAAAATTAAGCCATGGGTACAACCAATCCAACGAGGGCTTTGGCAGCAAAAAAAACGGAAGGCTTTCAATCTCCACCACCATTTTGACAAGATCAACATAGGAAGATTGATTCATTAATATCAGGCAGCAAGCTATAATTGGAAATGGAATTTCCAGCCTGCAGTTGTAATGCATGCGAGGAACATCGGCAGCCGCCGTAAGCGACACACGTATTTTGACGCATTGAATCCCACGTAAATTCTCCATCACTTTACGCGACTCTCTGTTCAAGCTATTTACCTGGACGCTAAATTGGTTACTAAATGTAGGCAGGCTGAAAAGCTGTGAAGGTTCTCAAGGAAAGAAAAAATAATAACTTGTATCTTTTGTGTCCGCCACTCGGAGGGTCATTGGTTTCTTGTCGGGTTTCGAAACGTCCATTAGTCGAGCATCGCCGCGTCAGACGACGCCGACAATTGCTCCACAAAAACACCCTCCTCAAAGCGCAGCCCGAGACGGGGAGAAAGAATAAAAGAAAACACACAAATCCCACGAACTAAGGTGCACGACAAAAAGCCACATCATCTCGTTCTCTCTGTACGGCCGTCCGGGCCGGTTAGTGACGATGGCTCTGCGTGGCATCTTCCCCTATTGTTGTTGCGGGGCGGTGCTGTTGGTTGCTCGGATTGAGCCACGGCTCCGTGAGGTTGGAGTTAGAGGTGGTGGTGACGGCCGGTGAGGCGGGGGGGGTGCGGCGTGGCTCCATGTGGTGCACGGTCTCTCTCTTGCAGGGCTCTCTCGGCAAAAGCGGTCCCACGGGTGAACAAGGCGAACGTGGAGCTCCGGGTAACGTGGGCTCCCCGGGTCTCAATGGCGCTCCCGGCGAGTCCGGCCGTGAGGTGAGCTCCTCCACCCCCCCCCCCCCCCCCATTCACCACCCCACCCAACCACCCCGTCCGCGCGTTTGCATTTTATTTATTCGTTTATTTACGCGACGCCGTCTTCAAAGAAGCCAAGCGACTCAAAAGGGAGTCGTCGGAGGGTCGTCAAGCTACGGCTTCGCGGGACAGAACGATGCGCGAGTTTGTACGGTTCACGCGAGAGCCGTCAACGTGAGAACTCTTCCCCGGCGTGGATTGTGGATGACTTGGAATTAATCTCTCTTCACGCCCCACCCCCCACCACTTGATTGAGAATTGCAGCGGAGCTTTTTTTTTACTTCTCCCATGTTTTTCATGGAGAGGCAGCGCCCTCTGCTGTCGAAACTACAACTCTTCCGTGCGCGTCGTTTTTGAACGAGACTTTGTTGTTGTGCATTCGACTACTATTTGGTGATAATTGCCACGATGTCCAGCGGTGAAAAAGCACATTGCCAACGTGTTCAGCTTTTTTGTTGTCAATTGTGCATTGTTTGCACATGCGTACGTGTGATGTCGGTGCACCTACACACACGTGCTCGCTAACATCACTTGCCCCAAGTGTCCGTTAAAGGTTATAATACATTGGGATTGTTGTCTTTTTAATGTGGTTGTAAACAGGGTTCATCTGGTACTGACGGAGCTGCCGGTCGTGATGGCCTTGCTGGCGTGCGGGTAAGGCCACCACTGCACTCCCCCCCACCTCATGCATCGAGGGCTGCAATGCTGCCACCATTTCCCTTGTGTGCTCACTGTCCGCACATGTCCCCAAACACCAGTCACCTCGAGTAATAATTGTCGTTGCGTGTACAGCCTCGCGCGTGAAGCAAAGGTATGCCCACTTGGCTCGGGGTTCATTTTAACCGGGTTTTGTCTTGGGTCAGCCACCCAGATAATATATGTCCGCACCCTCAGGACACATCTCACTTTGACTGTGGCTACTAGTCACTTGCCTACTCGGTGAGAAATTAAACCCTGAACAAGGCCAAGGGAAATCTGTATCAATTGCTGGCACGTTATCTCTCAATAACAGCGAGGGGTGACGGTGTCTCGGCATTTCCAATAGAGCGCCATATTGGGCCTGCTACAAGAGACACCGATTCACTAGCAAGCTCAGTTTCCCTTTTGCGGGAGCCCTCCTCCCCACCGCCGCGAGGCTCATCGCCGCTTGCTGTGCGCAGGGAGACCGCGGTGAACCTGGGACGCCCGGCCGTCCAGGCAATCCAGGCAACATGGGCAACCCTGGCCTTTCAGGAGCCAACGGCAAGGACGGGCACAAGGGTGAAACGGTGAGTCCAGCGCGTCCACACGCGACCGCTACACCACCTCACGCTCTCTCTCCGTCGTTCTACTCCCTGCTGAGGATTCGCGAACTCCATGATGAAACTGCTCCACTCTCCGTGATGTCGGGCTTTGCTGCTACATTGCTATAAAGGGCTCGGTTAAATGTACAATACTACGTGTGCATCTTAGTCTGACTACCTCTGTTCCTTTTGTCTTCTACTTTACCAAGCATCACCAGTTTCTGAAGGTTATTACCCCTCACACTTAGCCATGTGTACAAAATACTTTCGTTTTTTTTGCTATTGTGGTGTACAGTCGCGCTTTTTCATCACTCTCACAAACTTTGAGAGACATTCACATATTCCAGTTTTGCTACGTATGGCCGTCACACGGTGGTATGTGGCCTCATAACTGCATGTGCGCACGTGTGTATTTATTAATGGTGAAAACGTAAAAAAATTGTGATTTTTCAAAATAACTTTTGTCAAAGAGCAAAACGAAGAGTAATACGATGGTGTTGTTTATTAGCATGGCTTGGGTCTCAAAATGTCACGCACAACGAGGCCCCTAGACACCTTGACCCACGCGTTGCTTCTTGAATGCAGCAGCTCACGTGGACGGCAAAGGTGGATAGTTGGGTAGCAGGTTGGCGCAGTGGTAAAATTTGTGACTCGCAGCAAGAAGCGCCTGGGTTCGATTCCGGACTTGGGCGCCTTTCTCTGTGGAGTTTGTGTTCTCTCCAGTTGTGCATGGGTCTCCTCTGGGTTCTCCAATTTCACTCCCGTAGCTAAAAAAAAACAAGAGCAACATAATTGGTTTTGGCCTAATACTGAAAACTTACCTGCCAATTACTGACTTTTGATTCCACATTCCAGCATCAACCCCCTACTGTGAAATACTTATCAGGACCCTTCTGAGAGAATATTGAGACTCGGTGAGGCTTTCCTGAGCAAAGAAATGTAGTAATAATGTCATCAACGTGACTGTGAAAAATGTGTGGATGCAATTGTGATTCAAGGACAAAAAATACTGGCCTTTGTGTGGCACAATCGTGCTTCTGTTCAAACCGAGAAAACAACACACTATTATTAAGCCATTATCTACACGAGGAATTGATTTTACTTTCAGCTTCTTAAAAACGATTCCGCACATCAACATATCAGGAGTAGTGACAGGTGACTACATGGGACATTTCATCCGGTCAAGGTTATCCGTTCAACCAGGTGAGAATTCAAGACACAAGGGACAGTCCCATTTGCAAGAGTGACCTGGGCCCACCAGAACCTCTCCACTGCTGGTGGCTGTGCCCGTCGCCGAGTGCTGTGTGCGTCACGGGTCAGGAGGTGCCTGCCGGTCGGACGCGGCGCCTCGCGGAAGAGAGAGCGCGTGCGTTGGGAGCGAATCCTGGTCGTGCCTTCCTGTGTGCACACTGCCCTGCTTCTACAACTGTGGGTGCGACGCTTCTGTCTTGCAGGGCCCTCACGGAGAATCAGGCATCGTGGGCAGACCTGGCTCCGCAGGGCCACTTGTAAGTGCCGTGTGTTGTTTAGCAGAGAGCACACAATACAAAAGAATGATAATTATTACTAGAACAGTATTCAAAGTCTATTTTAAAAGTTTTAACATTTTCAGTTTTTACAAACGATCGATTGTGTAATATTAACATCTCGTGTTTCTCAAGTGTAAGTGCATACATGTGTTTGACACATGCATGCGTGTGTGTGCGTGCATTCCTGCGTGCGTGCGTGAGACATTGATGTCTCTCATTTATGATGGTTGTTCCTGGTTGACGCGGGCGTGCGTGTCTGTGTGTGTCGTTGACAGGGCCCTCAGGGGCCGAACGGAGCCCATGGCGAGAGGGGCGACTCAGGCGAGAGGGGAATTAAGGGCCACCGTGGCTGGAGCGGTTTCCAGGGTCTGCCTGGCCTGCCGGTGTGTGTGTGATGCCTGGAGGCGGTGCTTCACAGCTTGCACCGCACCGTTTGCTGTGCAGAGTTGAAAAGTGCATATTTATTAGCGCCAGCCCAAAAGATATCTAATTTCTTCATATAGCATAGCTCCGTACAGCTTTTTTTTAAATCTTCTTTTGCAGTAATTTGTTACATTACGGCTATATAATCTCCGACAATGCAGGCAACATTTAATGGAATGTTGGCTATGTTTAGAGTTCAGATTTAAGTAATGTCCAAATAAGGTTTTGATGTGAATGTCATGCACAAGCACAAATACCGTGTGTGTACAGTAACGGAGAGAGATCTGACGATGTCTTTTGGCTACATTTAGGGTCCTCATGGTCATCAAGGAGGCCCTGGTATCAATGGCGGCCATGGTCCAAGGGTGAGTATTGTCACATTTTCCTCATTTTCCCAGTCCGGCAGAATGGACATTGAGCATTTTATAAACATTGCACATATGCTTATGTGAAAGGGTCTGAGAACTGAGAAAAAGTCTGATACAGTCAGTGTTAAAAGCAGGACTTTTGTAAAACCAAAAAATTATTTACGTAAAGAAAGTATCCTTTGTAAGTATACTGTAAACTGTCGATATCTTAGGCATATAACCTTTGCTTTTTCTTCAGACGGTTCTGGTTTGCTGATTTTCTTTCAAAACTGAACATTATTAACATACATATCATTTGTGAAATTTATATTCAGCTGGTATAAAACTGTCTTCTTTTTCCCTCCCGTCAATGTCAGTGAGAATGGAGCCAAATGCACTCCCTCCAAATATGTCCCTTAACAGCTTCTAAAGCTTTCGTTGTCCAAAAAAAATCGACATTTTAATTTAAGTCCAATGATATAAAAAAAAAATCTCGACGTTTCGGGCGCAACACAAGCAACTGCTGAGCAGTTGTTTTGTGCTGTGGTTGTCCCACCTGATGACAGATGCTTGTGTTGCGCCCGAAACGTCGTGATTTAATTTATTGTTTTATATCTACGTGACTTTACCAAAAAAACCAAAGAGTATAGATCCCTGCAGTCACGCAAACTTCAAATCGAGATTTAAGTCCAATGAACCATCGTTGGTGATCACTAATTTCCAGGGCTTAATTTCAACTGAGTATCCGGGTAAACGACCGGGAAAATATTTCCACGCCCGTCACACCACGTCCAGAATACCTCTTTGCCTGGGCTGTGGCTACCGGGGCGTGCCACCTCCCGGCCTACTCCAGTCCCCACCAGTGCCCCCGAACAACACTGAGTGACGAGTGAAGCCCCGCACATTCCCACTGCTGCACGGAGTGACCGTACGCTCTGTGTTGTGTGCCTGTGTGTGCTCAGGGACCCACGGGCCCAGCGGGCGGGCGTGGCAAGGATGGGCACAACGGACAGGCTGGCCCCCTCGGGCCCTCTGGCCACCGCGGTCGTCCAGGCGAGGCTGGCAGCTCTGTGAGTAAATTCTCAGGACTTGCAATCACGAGTAACGCGTCGACGACTGCCCCGTTCCTTTTGTTCGTGACATTTCAGTGGCGGAAATGTTCGTCAAAGACCTGAGCGTGACTCTAATGAGATGTAATTAATGAGTCTGATGAAATAGGCAGTAGGCCGCAGTGCACTGACAAAGACCAACATTAAAATTGGCTATATACGTATATGTAAGATGACTCGCCTGATATTGGGCTTGAGGAAATGGGTGCCCCTCTCGCACCGATATTTCATAACTAAGTGTGAACTGAATATTTGATGGCTTTAGATGGCTGGCCTAAGAGAATTACGAAATTAATTTCACAGACTTAAGACTCAACGAAAATTCCCGAGGTCGTCATCGACTAGACAAACTAATACTGTGAATAAAATAAGAAATTGTCACCTGAAATTCATTGCAAAGAATCCAAGATTAGTACTGGACGTCACCCTCCTTGGCAGGACCCACACAAAGCATCAGTTCATAAGGCCGCAGCGCTTGCGAACACACCTGCCTTTACACCATTGGTACCTAATTTGCCAGTAAAAAATAGGATAATTAGGTTTTTACCCTTTTATCCGGCAACAAAACTGACACCTTTTTTACGAGGAGTCATGTTTGCATAGACCACAATACCTGAGTTGTGCGCCTTTTGGCGTCATCTGGTGAGACTAGGCTCTAAGGAAAGCTGTCTCGGGTGTGGACCAATCAACTTCAAGGACAGTGCATACATTATCAGAGTTATGTTTTGTGTTTGCATTATGACTGCAGGTATTGTGGTCTATGCAAACATGACTCCTCGT